>RCWM02000408.1:0-600000 GCA_003667255.2 Euschistus heros | reverse complement strand
TTTTTTTTTTCATTTTCTTAATTTTTTTTTTAATAAATTTTTTTAAATCAAATTCATTTTTCAATATCGTCCTTACAACTGCAAAGTATCGATTATGAAAATACGCGGTTTTTGCATTCGATCTTTAGCAATTCGCCATATTGATTTGGCATAATCAAATAGTTTGTATAATCGACCCTTTGACAGGGTTATTTCTCTCCTTTACAGAGTGAATACAGATTTGAGAATTTGCTAAAACTTATGTCAGTCCTAAAGAAATTCATAAAGTAATAGAAATTTGTTTTTTCACATTCGATACTCTGCAGTCGTAGGGACGATATATCTGTTTCAAATTATTATTTTTGAAATGACTTTTCTGTTATGTAAACGAGTTGTTAAGACAATAACATATAAATTAATAAAATATTCACAACATATTCTTGCACAAGCCGTTTAATAGGCGTTTAAAAGTAGCGTTTGTTCTCTGACTCATTTACTGAACTGTTGGTAGCCAAGATTGCATTATGAGATTTAAAATACATACGCGAGGCAAAAATGTTTAGTCTCTCATTAGCCACTGAACTAAACTTTCGTTTTGTATTGCCCCCACCATTCCATTGTTTTATAAAAGAAAAAAAAAGCAGGTTTAAAAAAAAATAATCTAAACCACAAATCGATATTGATTTTGCGTTTCATTTATTTTTCTTATAGAATCTCAAAATGGTGATGCTTCCTGTTTTCAATGGTAGGCGGATCGCAACGTACTCAAAATTTGATATAATAGCTGTGAGATGCAATGGAATGCTCTGAAACCGCGTTTTCATAGTGAAGAAGACGATAAGTCAAAATTGAGCACTTTTCAGTAGTAAATTTTTTATCGTTGACCAACATCCTGCAATTGCACTAAAATTACTATTTGTGCCAAATAGATACTTTAAGTCTTTATTTAGAAGCAAAATGTAAAAAAAAATTCACAACACAGATATAAAAAATCCTTCTTTGATGTTTAATAGTTAACTTTTAAGAGAGAGAAGTGGATAATTCTTTACGATCATCTTATTTCCTGGATTAGTTTTTTTTTGTTTCGATTTGAAATAAAAACCTTGTACTAATTATAAAAAAATTTTTTTTTTTTTAATAAATATATTTCCTGGATTAACATAAAACAAATATTTTCTTTACTATTTATAACAAATATTTTTATAGCGTTATTTGGCATTAGGAAAATACTTGGTCAAACTCGTGCCTATACTAGCGTGCCAAAATTGCGAAATCTTATACCTTGTTACAATGAAAATACCGTCGGGTGCTAAATTGATAGTTTAATTTTGTCTTCTTAGTATTACTAGAGCTTTGATATTCGGTTAAGAAGAAAAAATATATTCTTCTAAAATTTTGTTTAAGTATCCAATTATACTACCCTAGAAGATCCATTTGTCCAAAAGATTATTGGTTCATTTGGAAGTGAAACAAAAAATATTGGCGAAGGTCTGGGTGTCTAATTCTAAGTTAGGACAATGAATCATATAGGGGTGTGTATTTTCCCAAGATAGTGGTCGCAGAGACTTGGAAAATAATTGCAACAAAATTTCTCCTGACAGACTGAAGTAATATTGGAGATAATTGAATATTGAATTCAAATCTATTAAAATGTGAGCAATATAAATATAATTAATAAGCTGAACCATAATAGCAAATAAGAGAATAAATTGATAACACAGGCCAACAAAAAAAAATGTTTTTGAAAACTGTTTTTACTTTAATAGCTGATTTTTTATATATTTTTGTGTGCTGAATGCAAATCTGGTCTTAGTTTTTTTGTATCACCCATAGTTTTTGAGAAATTCGCTTTTTTTATATAATTTAAAAAAGCATATATAACTGTTTCATATAAATATAAAGCATTAAATAACTGTTTCATGAGGCCTGACTTCATATGTAGAGGTGGTAAGAGAATGCTTCTAGGATCTACAAGGTTTTTGCGAAGAATGTTCTTCTCGCCGGGTTTTAAAGACTCACAGGCCAGTTCTTTCTGCACCAATGTTGATCCCTTGCTCTACTGTCCCATTCAAACAAAAAACATGGAAATTTGATAAAACTGCCTTGTTGAGCAAGAAGCATGCATGTTACTTTCAAGTCACCATATATCATCCAACCATGAGCCGAATAGCCAATTTTATTTAACACTATTTCTAGGTTTTCATATGTACAGAATGGCCAAGAGGTATATATGTACAAGTGTTGCTATTGTACAATAAAACAGCTTTTAAACTAGTTTTGGATAACTCAATTAACAGCCTTCAGTCTTCTTTTTTGTATTCAACACCAAAATCTTTGATCAGACCTAGAATGTCTGAGCAGTACTCTAAATCACCTTCTTGTTCGAAAAATTTCGAAAACTGCTGCTCTCTCTTCCTATATACATATATGCTAGTTCCAACTGCCAACAAGTTCTTTTCTTTTAGTCTAGAACCAAGCAATTCAGCTTTTTCCTTTGTTAACCCAAGATCCCTAAGTCGTTAAGCTCAATATGAGTAAACAGTTTAGGCTCTATATTTGCTGTAGCACATTGGAACTCTTCATCATCTTGCTCATCTATATCTATATCTGTTTCAGCAGTGCTGCCGACTCTTCTACATCCAGCAAAAATTATTTTACAATTTTATTTGTAGTATATAAAAGCTGGTAAATTCTGTAATAAATAAAAAAATTTAATATATTGATGTGCAAATATGAAAAAAATGGTAGGTGATACGGCTTAATAAGTGTCATATTTGGATTTAGCACCCTAAAAAACAGAATAATAAGGTGTTTTAAGTAAAAAAGTTTTTTCATCGTTAGCCTGTGTGATTACAGATGAAATAGGAAAAATATCGAGATGAATAGTAAGTACCAACAGTGGATAGCAAGGAAACAAAATGAGAGAAACAAGTGAATGAGGGTTAATCAAGGTTTCCATGGCTCCCCCCCCCCCCCCCCCAGATTATCACTTTATTGCTGAGCCAGGTGAGTTACTAAGGGCATCGTTGATCACTAGGGATCGGATTTTTATGTATTTAAAATGCCAAATATTTAATTAAAATATGCATTTATTTTCGTTAAATATGTGATTTTCTTAAAATATTTTTAGAAATATTTAAGTAAAATGGAAATTTTTTTAATGAAAATGGATTTTTTTTTTTTTCAAGTTAGAATGATATATGTATACAACAAAAGAACACTTTTACAATTTATAATAATTATCAGGAACAAAAGCATTTTTTTACAACTTATAATAATTATTAGAAACAAAAGAATTTTGTTTACAAGTTATAATGATTTATAAAACAAAAGAACATTTTTACAGTATATAATAATTAGAGATGTGTTAAATTTTCAATTTTGAAAACTTCTCTCTTCGAAATTGTTTGAAACCACATGGAATTTCAAATGTTGGAACGTAAAGCGACGATGATCTGTCGTTCTCTTTAGGCTATATCTTCAAAACTATTAGTCAGATCTAAAATTACTTTTTTCTTCTAAAAGCTAGTTAAATATACTATTAGGCGTCATATATCAAGTTCAAATTAGGTCTTATAAAATAAACATACCAGAACGCTACAATTCCCGTTCTTTTGTGAATCACGTTTTTTAAGGATATTTTTCACTATAACTCCAAAAGTATTTGTCCGATATCAAATTTCTTTATTTCATCTCAAAGTTGATTAAATTTACAATTAGGTCTTATATATGTAATTTATATTAAATCCCATGAAATACGCAAGCCAGCCCACTGAACATGTCATAATTGTCAATACACACACATTTAACTTGCTAGCGTGGGTGTTTCACGGGATTGAATAAAAGAATATAGGATCTTATAGTAAATTTAACCAGCTTTGAGATAAAAAAAAAAAAAAGAAATTTGGGATCGGACAAATAGTGTCAGAACTAAACCGCAAGTTGCCCAGTTTCTACAAATTTTCCCAAGACCATAACTTCGCGAAAAATGGTCCGATTTTGGAGTTATTTATTCATTTCGTAGATTCTGATTCTAGCAATATATAATATTTCAAGACTTTTTTTTCAAAAAAAGCTTTGTTTTCGTGTTATAGGTAAAAACAAAATTAACCGGTATTTTGGGCGTTTTTTGCGATTTTGAATAATCAGCCGATCACTTCGAAAAATGAAGATACGTTAAGAATAAAAGATCGGCAGTTTTTTCTTGAAAACGTCCTTTTGGGGCCTTATTTTACTGAACTATTGTACCTACTGTGATTCAAAATATGTATTTATTTTGATCAAATATGTATAAATATGCAGTAACACCTAAATATGTAAAATAAAAGTAGCCTCAAACGGCTTGAAAAGTGTCAGTATGAACTGTTCTAGTTGAAAAACGTCTGAAAATTGCCTAGAAAAAAATATGAAAATACATACGAATCCGATCCCTATTTATCACATTCATTTTCTCCCTTCCGCCATCGCCATCACTGTCAGAGGGATGCCAAATTTATTGAATTATTTTTCATAATTACTCATGACTCGTTCTGATCTCATCTCTGAAGTTTTATTTATTTTTTCTTTCATTTTCTTACCTAGCCATAAGTAGACTCAAAAATCATATTAAAGGGATGAGAACACTTTAGGGCTGTGGTTTCCAGATTCCCTGTATATTATCCCTATTTCTTTTATAAAAAAGAACGTCGTGCATCTTTCAATTTTCATAAAGTAAACTATTAAAATGTGCATGTAAAGCAGTAGGATTTAATTACAACCGAATCCCTTGGAAGATCATAGGGAAGGAAGATTGAGTTAGTGCCGATTTATGGGATTTGGGTCTTAATCGAGTGGGATAGTCAGAGATTGGTGGTGTCGGTATCAAGTTTTTTATTTATTTATTAAGTATTTAGAAGGTTATTGTTTGTGAATTATGAGAGAAAGTCAACGTTTATCACAATATTATAGAAATCTGCTATTTATAATAATATGTTATAACTCTTCTAAGAATTTCGAATAGCGTCTGCAAAACAATTTATTGTATACAGGGTGAGTATCTCTTAGTGTAAAAAAAAAAAAATTGGGTGAAACTAGATAAAAAATTTACCAAAATGCCGCAGACCTCACCTTTCAATTTCAATCCGTTGCAGATATACGATAAATCAAATACTTTTTTGAGGAAATCACGTTTTTTCCCATAAAAGCTGTAATATTTCCAGTTTGTTTAAACATTTTTCAAATTTTGACCACATTTTCGGATTTAGTATTAAATTTTCTATAACAGCTGAGTACCTGTAACCTTGAATTTTACATACTTGGTATCTAAAGAACAGCTTGATCTTCACCTTATTTGGGGAAGTCACAATGTCTTATATTACTTCAACGCTCACCGTTTTTCGTAAAAACTATCCACAAACCGTCAAATCTCACAAATACTTGCAAATTTAATAAGCTTTCGAATGATATGTTAAACGTAATGATTTTGTTTCGATTTCATGGAGAAATTCACTTTTGAAACGGAAAAACATGTTCTCATTTGGTATACAAGTCAGTTACTTGTGTAAATAAAACATTATGACAATCCCTTAATGGAAATGTTCATTTTAAACATAATAAACTCTTCATTGGATTAAAAAGCAAAGAACAAAATTATTATTTAATAGAAAAGAAAGGAAAACTGTCAATAAAGTGACACCAGATCAGAGGATCTTATGTTATTACATTTATTTATTTATTATTATTATTATTTAGGATTTATTTTATTAGATTTTCAATGTAATGTTTAAAATCCAATGATAATGAACATAGACCTCAATTTTGCTGTTAGCTTCTGATTGCAGATGGTATTAAAGGATACCATTTTGCGGTGAATTTATGAGTAGATGAGTCTGTTCAGACAGGGGAAGGTATTTCTACCGTTCCATGTGGAGTAGTTATATGCAAACCTTCGTCTGGTGTACTATTGCAGTGTTCACAACGTCTGGAGTGTTCTTTTCTTAATATAAAAGTGGTTTTCACCGTCCCTAAAAACAATATAGATTGATATTTAGTATTTCTGTCAGAAATTATGGGTTGTTGTGTGTGGATTATGTACAAAATTTTTGCCGATTTATTTTTCTATGGAAATTTTCAATTCTATTTTTAATTTTTTTTTTTTTTTTTTTTTGCAATATTATCATTCCCTCTATGCAAGAGTTTCAGGGCCACTGCCTTAAGAAGTTGTAGTGGGATGGTAAAATACATTACCAAAATATGCTGGTTTTATTTTGATTTATAAAAATAGACTTAATAAAATGACCCGAGTGAAGTCCAGTACCAAAATAATGATGGAATAAAAAAAACATTAGTTTGATCGCTATGAAAATAATAAATTAAGAAACAAAACGGAAGGCAAATATTATTGGTATACCCTTCACCGTACCAATGATAATATTCAACACCACCGAGGGGAAACATGGAGCCATTTAATGATCGTCTCCATTCCAGGTCTCCAGCTACGCCAATCTGGATGATAGCTTATCTTCGGGCCATTTCCTCTGAGTCCTTCCCAGTTTCTGATGTCCTCGCTGCTTCAGTGCCAGCTAAATTATAGTCCACTTTGTAAGGGTCTTTCTTCAGTAACTACTGACGATCTATCACATCTTTTACTGTCGATTAAGAAAGAACGTCTGGAGACGGTAGGAATTATAATATGATATTTATTTTGTATTGATGAGGTTTTTGTTGACTCCGAAAGTAATGGAGCTGTAAGTTGCTGGGGTATGCAAAAATAATAGTAACACATTTAATCAAAAAATAAATTTTAATTTATAGTGCCAACGTTTCGGCTTACAATGTAGGCCTTCCTTTTCAAAAAACAAAATTTAATCCTTCTTCCTGTTAAAAAAAACAACAAAATATTAAAATTACTATGGTATTTTATTATTTTTATTAATTTTTTTTCATACTTTTTTTTTTTTTTTTTTTTTTTTTTTCTGGTCTTATCTTTTTAACATTCACTCGCTCTCTTTGTCCAATATTTTTATTTGTTTTTCTTCTAGCCATGAAGAAGGCATACATTGTAGGCCGAAACGCCGGCACGATAAATTAAAATTTATTTTTTTAATCATCTGTGTATAACATATCTATGACTAAATACCCCAAACAACCTACATCTTCGATATTTATTTTTGTATGGCTTTTATTTTTTTTAGGTTTATTTAGAATCAAATAAATGCTGCTTTATAATCATACTCGTTGAAATAGACTACACACTCATACATAACTTTACTGAAAATTATCAGTATTAATGACCTTGAGGACATATCTTTTAGTATGTAAGTGCAAATAGTTAGTCTTAAGTTTCCCCACAACAAGATTTATAACCACCCCATCGCCTAAATGTAATCCTTCTCAGAAATCCTCTCCCCTTAAAAATAAAAACTTTCTGCACGCCATACAGTGTACATAGTACAGAAAAACGCCAAACATCCTAGTTGAATCCTATTCCTAAAATAAATACAAGAATTCTATCCAATAGGGGCTTGGAAAAAAAAAAAAAAAATTATTGGAGTTGTTGTTCAATTGGTTTTTCGATTATATGTTATTGAAAACGATTGATTCTAGAAAAATATGTTTCAAATAAAAATTAAAGCTGATTAGATTTCCTTTAAAATTGGTACCATATAAATTTGTCGAATTTCTAACGGTTTTCGAAAAATACGTTATTGAAAATCAGTGATTTTCGGGGGGGAAAAAAAAATGTTACTTCACTTTTTGTCAAATTTTTGCTTCTAGTACCTTCCACGATCGTCTCTTAGAAAAAAATGTCAGAATCAAAATTGTAGGGCATTAAATTTACTTTAATTTCATATACACATTTCTGGGGAAAAGTGAGGTAAACATTTTCTTTATTTTTAACATTATCGACTTTTAATAACGTATATCTCGAAAACCGTTAGAATTTCGAGAAATAGAATTAATTTTATAGGAAATTTAATTAGCTTTAATTTTGTTCTGAAGCATTTTTTTCTAGAGTCCACCGTTTTCGAGATATAATCGAAAAACATAAAAATTGAACTCCCCTCCCCCCACCGTTAGCTCACCCCCCAGGGGCGGGTACTTTTAGTATGTTTGCCTTCTAACTATTCCAAATGAAGCTATGAAGACAAAAACTATCGCATATTTCATGCACTCTACAATGTATTTATTGACTGGACTAATATCTTACTTCCCTGCAATACCATACCAAGATTTACCAAGGGTTGTAATGGAACGTTTTTTGTTTTTTTAAAAATATGTTTATAGGTTATTTAAATAGTCCTCCTTCTCCAGGCATGTTATATCTTTTTAAATAACTTTTGAAAATTATGTTTCTGTAATTGAGAGAAGTAGTTAATGTTTATTTCTTGCAGATGGAAGGTCTACCTCCTGCTGGGCGGAAGGTGACTTTCCAGACAGGTCCACCGGAAGGTCCTCCCAGGCAGAGGCCTCACCGGAGGACCAGGTTCCACGTCACACCGGCCCAGGTCAGTCTTATGCTATGTATTCATTTGTTTTCAGCATCAGCCATATTGCCATAATTTTATAATTTTCGCACTATCAATGTGTATAATATTATCTAGTAATATATTCTCATTTGTTATCTGCTATACACATCTGGATCGATTAGATATACAGCTTGCTAAAAAAAAAGTTATACCTCGTATGTACTCTCCCAACACCTATTTACACACATATTCACACATAAAAAAAAACAACAAATATCTTTATCAGTTTTAAAAACTGATACAATAAAAGAAACTGAAGTAATACAATTGTTTACAATCTTTTTTAATTTATAATAGTTAAAAATAAACAAGAACTAGCATTCAAAGAAGTCACTTAGCTGAAATTAAATAAAGTGGCTTCTGCTTTTAAAAGATTTCTCCACTAATGGTGTAATCGGAGTATAACCAACATTCATGGGGCTTCAACAATCTTTAATCGATTTCTTAAGTTGTTCGTTTCAGGACGTAAAAAATTATTAATAGAATAACATTTTATACGCAATAAAAGTTCCCGACATTGCAATAAACGAATGGCGATTATGTTTAAATAATGAGATTTTCTTTGCTGAGTGGTAGAAGTACTTTAATACTGGACAAAATGATTCCATTACTCAGACGTTAATTCAGAAATGAAAAATTACACCTAACTCGTGAGGATCACAATATAAATAAGCATTTTCTTTTTTATTTATACTTTATAGATATTTAAAACAGTATACAATTAGTAAATTAGAAAATCCTTAGGCCATCTTCTTTTGAAACGCCTCGGAGGTTATCAGGAATCAAGTGAGGAGCAAGTTGGGAGACTAGAGATTTTGAGTGGGTATGTAGCTAAGACTTTTAGATCGTTATGGATAAGTATTTGTGACATAATAAGGAGCATTGAGGATTTAACGTAGGATTTTAGATAATAAGGATTGGATACGAGAAGAATTGGAAGGTTAAGTGGATCCCCAAAGCCCAAGTCCGTATGTCTAAATGGGTCTAATTTCTGTTATGTAAAGAAGTCTTTTGTAATAGGTAGCTTCGAAAGCTTGTGTAGTAAATATTAGAGTAGTCGAAAACGACGTGCTGTTTTATGCCATCTAAATTTTAAAAAAATATTTATTAACTTGCGTTATTTTCACCCTGAATAATAATGAGACCTATTCAATAGCTTCTAAATATCATAACTTGGGACAAATTAGAGAATTTCATTTGAGTGCGGGGTCAGCCAATGCACAATCAGATTCCTATCTTAATTTTTATTATTAAAACTAGCTTTCCCCGTAGCGACTTCGCCCGCTCTCATAATTAAAGAACTTTACTAATAGTTGATTAACGAAGAATAATTTGTTTATCTATAAAAGTCTTGTATTGAAGAATGCAATTGAGCATTGTTTCTTCAATATACTTAGCCCACTATGCACAGGTGCCACAGATATTATAAATATATAAAGGCAGAATCAATAAGAATTTATTTAACATAACTCCTATTTGTTTGACATTTGTAGCTACATGTTTCGGAGAAAATACTCCATCATCAGGCTTCTAAATTTAAAAAAAAAATACATTAATCTATAAAATTACACCAATAGTTATTACCAACAGTACACCTCTTAATCTATGATTATTTTCACACTGTCCATTCTCCATGTTATAAGGAATTATATAATATAAGACAGAATCCATGTTGAAAGTTAGGATGTTAATTTCTGCTATATTTTCTGCTATATTATTTTTAAGGGAAGTGAAAATAAAAAAATATGAAACCTATGATATACTTTCTCACATTTATTTTTAGATCGATATGTTTTATTGAATTAATTATACAATCTGTCACTTTAGGTCATTAAGTATTATGGATGACAAAGAATCCATTCAAAAAAATATGTACACTGAAATTTTATCACTTAAATTGATACAACAAATCAAAATATATAAAACACCAAATCCATGTACAAATTAATGTTCTTAAGTTTTGTACCACTTTTACACATTAGATAAGAGGAAATAAGAAAACATGAATTGATAAAACACTTAATCCTTTATGAAAATCATTTTGTTAACTTCTGTTTCACCTATTTACATTTAAGAAGACTAAATATCAATATAACACACTAAACAACACAATCCAAGTTGAACCTGCAGAGGTTTGCTTACATGTGAGGTTATAGGAAAGAACTATCGATAAATTTAAACTCGAAGTGAAGCGTAAGGATCAAACTTGGTGGTGGCTCGTAAGCCGACTATTACCTAAAGAATTATTATAGTAAACTATACTATTTAAAATCTTCCTAGAACTATGAAAATTTTGTAGTTAAAATTTGGCTCAGATGGGTTTAATAATTTTACCATTGCAAACTCGGTTGCAGAATGGTGCTAACAACTTATCGTTCGATTATTAAACATCCCTAGTATCCACACGTCACACTAAATATTTATAGCTTTTTTTATATAACAATTTATTTGAACTAAACCAATTTTATTATCAGTTTCTAGCTCTATATAACACTGAACCGCTATAACCTCTCTTAAATGGCACTCGCCACATATCGGTCAATTTTCAAAATTTACTGCGTACCACATTTTTATCTCTTTTTAGCAACAATTTAATTGATAATATGTAAATTTTCTTATTGCTAAACCTTCTTTCAACTAAGAAGATGATGTAGTTTAGATTTGGTAAAGATTGGTTCAGTATTTTTTGCGGTCAGTTTTGTTTTATAAAAGTAAATTCTATGAGTAAAAAATTTAATTAGTCAATTTATTCATGGTTAAACTCTTAACAAATATTACTAATTAAATGTTATTTTAATAACATACCTACATATAAACCTGAAACATCAAAATGAATTTGAAATCGTTTTACGGAATTTTATTCTTCTTAAAACCTTCCTAAAAAACTAAGGAGATATAGATTAATTTAGAACATATGTTTTATTGGTAATTGTTTAATAACACCTGCACTAAAGTAATATTTATAAAAAATAAATATTATTTTGATATTTTTGGAATATTTCTTGAACCCAACTCTGATTTAAATATAAATTTACAAAAACCTTCCCGGGGATATACTTAATAACTTCCCAAATTTTCACGGCGATTGGATGTATGGTTTTTGAATCTATCGAGAACAGACAGACACACACACATTCATTTTTATATATATAGACTAGCTTTCCCCGTAGCGACTTCGCCCGCTCTCATAATTAAAGAACTTTACTAATAGTTAATTAACGATGAATAATTTGTTTTTCTATAAAAGTCTTGTATTGAAGAATGCAATTGAGCATTGTTTCTTCAATATACTTAGCCCACTATGCACAGGTGCCACAGATATTATAAATATACAAGGCAGAATCAATAAGAATTTATTTAACATAACTCCTATTTGTTTAACATTTGTAGCTACATGTTTCCGAGAAAATACTCCATCATCAGGCTTCTAAATTTAAAAAAAAAATACATTAATCTATAAAATTACACCAATAGTTATTACCACAGTACACCTCTTAATCTATGATTATTTTCACATTGTCCATTCTCCATGTTATAAGGAATTATATAATATAAGACAGATCCATGTTGAAAGTTAGGATGTTAATTTCTGCTATATTATTTTTAGGGGAAGTGAAAATAAAAAAATATGAAACCTATGATATACTTTCTCACATTTATTTTTAGATCGATATGTTTTATTGAATTAATTATACAATCTGTCCTACTTTAGGGCAATAAGTATTATGGATGACAAAGGATGCATTCACAAAATATGCATACTGAAATTTCATTGATACAACAAATAAAAATATATAAAACACCAAATCCATGTACAAATTAATGTTCTTAAGTTTTGTAACACTTTTACACATTAGATAAGAGGAAATAAGAAAACATGAATTGATAAAAACTCTTAATCCTTTATGAAAATCATTTTGTTAACGTCTGTTTCACCTATATTACATTTAAGAAGACTAAATATCAATATAACAAACTAAACAACACAATCCAAGTTGAACCTGTAGAGGTTTGCTTACATGTGAGGTTATAGGAAAGAACTATCGATAAATTTAAACTCGAAGTAAAGCGTAAGGATCAAACTTGGTGGTGGCTCGTAAGCCGACTATTACCTAAAGAATTATTATAGTAAACTATACTATTTAAAATCTTCCTAGAACTATGAAAATTTTTGTAGTTAAAATTTGGCTCAGATGGGTTTAATAATTTTACCTTTGCAAACTCTGTTGCAGAATGGTGCTAACAACTAATCGTTCGATTATTAAACATCCCTAGTATCCACACGTCACACTAAATATTTATAGTTTTTTTTTTATACCAATTTATTTTAATTAAACCAATTTTATTATCAATTTCTAGCTCTATATAACATTGTACCGCTATAACCTCTCTTAAATGGCACTCGCCACATATCGGTCAATTTTCAAAATTTACTGCGTACCACATTGTTATCTCTTTTCAGCAACAATTTAATTGATAATATGTAAATTTTCTTATTGCTAAACCTTCTTTCAACTAAGAAGATGATGTAGTTTAGATTTGGTAAAGATTGGTTCAGTATTTTTTGCGGTTAGTTTTGTTTTATAAAAGTAAATTCTATGAGTAAAAATTTAATTATTCAATTTATTCATGGTTAAACTCTTAACAAATATTACTAATTAAATGTTATTTTAATAACATACCTACATATGTTACCTGAAACATCAAAATGAATTTGAAATCGTTTTACGGAATTTTATTCTTCTTAAAACCTTCCTAAAAAACTAAGGAGATATAGATTAATTTAGAACATATGTTTTATTGGTAATTGTTTAATAACACCTGCACTAAAGTAATATTTATAAAAAATAAATATTATTTTGATATTTTTGGGATATTTCTTGAACCCCAACTCTGATTTAAATAAAAATTTACAAAAACCTTTCCGGGGATATACTTAATAACTTCCCAAATTTTCACGGCGATTGGATGTATGGTTTTTGAATCTATCGAGAACAGACAGACACACACACATTCATTTTTATATATATAGATAATGGAATGGAAAATAGACTATTAAGTATGTTTTAGGTATGCGTGCGGTTCGAGGTGGCTCGTTAAGTACCCTACCACTCCAACTCGGCTTTGAAATTTGGCTATTGTTCCAACAGAGCCAAAATACTACACCGGAAGAGAGCAGTAATAAACGAACCATTTACTCTTCTTTTACATTACCTAAAATAATTTTATTGAGTATAAGATATTGAAAAAAAGGACTTACCGTCAATCGTACAAATGTGAAATTAATCATCAGTTTTTAAGCAGTTCCTGTTTTTGATGGGTATTTAAAATAATTTCAAGTTGTTGTAATATTCTTATACTTTATAAAACGAATTTTTCCATTACATATTCAACCAAATTTTCCCAAGAGGAAGGTCTCAAATCACCATTTCTATATAACATCACAATGCTATATAAGAAGTAGTTATTAGACAATAAATCACTTTATTAACCGAACGACTAAATTGATACATTTGATTAGGTTTACGATGAAATATATTGAACCATACTTCTAATAAGCGAACAAAGACCGTTTTTATGTTTTCTGGAAAGAAAATAAAGCAGACATGCATCCTCATACTTTGTTTCTAATTTAGTCTCGGAGATGGAGAAGAAATTTTTTATGCTTCTTTTTTATGCACACGGTTTAGTTGTCATAGAAATGTTTATAACCCTTATAAGAGTTGCTATATTTCTATTGAATAAAGCATATGGTTGGTCATCAGCAGCTCTGGTATGGTGTATGATTGCATTTGGGGACTCGATGGCCGAGCGAGTTGGGGCGAGAGTCTCAACGCGCTCGAAACCAGAAGGTCGTAGGTTCGAATCCCACCTGGGCGGGTTAAAATTTATGAATCTTGACCTTCTCACCCAGGCCAGTATAGGACTTCAATGGAAGTTTTGGGCACAAAAAAAATTGCATTTGGTAAATTGAAATTTAACGAATTATCGCAGTTCCCTTAACTTGGATCTCCTGTCAAATACATTAATTATATAGACTAATGATTGCCAACAGTTGTTATTTCGGAGTGCGAGTAATTTCATTGAGATATAAACTAGACTCAGATCGATCTTGTGTTCTGCACTAGAAGTGAAAACTGGAAGACTCTGCATGGACCTCCTGTATTATATAACTAATGAAGTTTATAAAAAAAGGTCGTATCCGGGCTACGTCTGGACTGACTGCTTAGCCAATGAAACTGGATACACTTGTGGACTGGTTTGTAACATCAGTTATATAGCAGCTCTGCAATGACCACACTTAAAGCCATTTGAAAACTAAGAGGACATGTTGCCCGCGCATGTTGGTATCTTCTTTAGCATTCTCGTGACCTCTGTGGAGCCGTTTCTATACTGATCTGGACGAATTGAATTATTAGAGACTAGTGATTTTGAGTGGATATGTAGCTTGGAAGGATAGGTTTGGTCTAGTTTTGGCAAATTTCCGACATACGAGACTTTTAAATCGTTATAGATAAGTTTATTTGTGACATAGAAGCATTGAAAATTTTACATAGGATTTTCGATTTTCAAGAATTGGAAAGTTTAGTGGATCCCCAAAGCCCAACTCCGTATGTCTAAATGGGTCTAATTTCTGTCATTTAAATATGTTTTTTGTAATTGGGAGCTTTGAAAGCTTCCAGCGTCTCAGCTGTCGTCTCAGCAGTCGGAGACGGCGATCAGTTTTTTGTCTTTTCCCAGGTGGGATTCGAACCCACAACCTTCTGGTTACGAGCGCGCTGAGACCCTCGCCCCAACTCAGTTTCTTGTCTTCTAAGTTCTGGTATGTGTGAAATGCTACTAGAATAACGTTTGGTGGGAAAGTTTTAAAACAGTTACGAGATCCAGTATATTACTATCTGCATTGGCTACGCAGATACAAAGGTGGACTGCTTTACTATACAGGGTGTATCGCGAGTAGATGACAATAAGCAAGATTGAGAAACTAGATAAAAAATGTAGGTAAACAACGCAAACCGCATGTTTCTATCTCATTCCGTTCCAGCCATATGCCGTTCCAATGGTTATTTCGAGAAAACCGTGGTTTGGTAGGGAAACCTCAATTTTCTCTGCTTCCACACATTTGTTTTCAGCGTTCAATCACAGTTTTGAAATCAACTTTAAATTTTCTTTAAGTCTTATGCACTTTCAATATATCAAAAAATAAAAATTTTAAAAACATTTTGTTAGCGACAAACTTTTGAGGATCACTACTCTTCCAAAAAAAAGAGAGCAAGCTGCCGAATCTCACAAAAGTTGTGAAATTTAATTACCTTTCTAACGGTGTACTCAGAACTGCAATTATCTCTCAATTTCGTATTGCAATTGGAATTGGAAGGGAAAAATAACTGATGTCATGGTTATTTTGTGTGGTCTTATCTTCAATAAATTTAATTTATTTTTTATGTAAATTACACCGAAAAATTAAATTAATTCTTACATTAAAGCTAAATAGTAAAGAAAATGTCTAAAAAGTATAAAAGTTGCTGGAACTGGCCTCCTCCTTGCGAGTATACACTGACGACATTTGGTCAACACCGCTGATGTAGCTCTTCGAATCTCTACCTGGTCAGCTCTCATTGCTACACATGATTCGCGAATTCTTGCGATGAGGCGGTTAATGTCCTGAATGGGTACTCTGTACACTTCCGATTTAAGCCTACCCCAAATATAAAAACCAAGTGGCGTCAAATCAGGGCTTCGGGCCGGCCAATGCTCAGGTCCATATCTCACTTCCTCAATCTATCTTCCAGGGTAAAGTTGATTGAGCCAATTCGTTATAGCTCGTCCATTATGCGCTGGACACCCATCCATTTGCCACCATAGCTCTTCTTCAAGTGGCATTGCTTCGAGGAGTGCCGTACTTACATCATCCTGAAGTAGACCATGAAAAGCATTTGAATTCAACCGACTAGTTAAAAAAACGGGCTGTGTCATATGCTGCCTACAGACTCCTAACCAAACGTTCACACTGAACTGATGTTGGGAGTGGTGCTCCCTAGTGCCACGTGGATTATGATGAGGTGAGGGTTGTTAGAGTTGAATATTCCCGCACGTGTGAATGTTGCCTCATCTGTCCAAAATATGGGATCAGGGATGTTAGGCCTCTCTTGCCACTGTTGAACATCCCATCGCTCGACGGGTACTTGTTGATGGATCATTATCAAAAATATTCAAAATGTCGTCAACCTCCCTGCGAGCTCGGCCCGCGAACATAACAGGTTGTCTTGTGTTCGCGCCAATCGGCGCTCTTGCAGAGGTGTATTAACTCCATTCACGCCAATAGGCGTCCTTTTGAAAAAAAAGGAAAAAGAGGAAAAAATATATTGTACATTGTCACGCCCTCTATCGATGTTCCTAGTCAACTGGCCCTTTAGTGTTATAATAACTACCTAGAGGGCAGATGATAACTAATTCCGCCTCTCGGAATGTTTTCTTCAACAATTTCTTATCTCTTCCGCTGATCCCTGCGGGACTAGACCTCTTTCTGTCGTTAGAAGCTGAGCGGACCAGACTTACCTTCTTTGCCCTAGGCCCTATGGTCTTCCTTTGTCTGTTACATGCCCAAGGCTAAATTTAGCCTTCCGAATTTTTTCTTATGGTGTTTTCTTTATGAGTGGCGATCTAATTGGAGGATTCCTCAACCGTGATTGTGTTGAAAATATGAATAGTGTTTTTATTAATTTTATTTTTTTCATATTTAATGAATTAGTACGCTTTAGAACTAAAACTTTACGTTTCTGGGGCGTTTTTGGACGTTTCCCAGGCTTTTGATAGAGTATGGCACCAGGGGTTACTAGTAAAATTGAAACCGTTATTACCACACACTTACTACCTTATCATACAATCTTTTCTTTCAGACCGCTTTTTCTCTGTTCGCCAGGGCTCAGATATCTCCTCCATCAAACCTATTTTAGCAGGAGTCCCTCAAGGCTCAATTTTAGCACCTTTTCTATACTTAGTATATACCTATGACATACCGACGAACAATAACGTGTTAACTGCTACTTACGCAGAGGACACTGCAATAATGACTAGAGACGCGGACCCTACACAAGCCACCTTAACACTTCAACACAACCTCAACGAGATTCAAACTTGGTGTAAGAAATGGAAAACTAAACTTAATTATGACAAATCCCTTCATATTACATTTACACTACGACGCAAGACCTGCCCGCCTGTTTACATTGACAACAAACCTTTACATCAAACTGAAAAAGTGATATACTTAGGACTTATGCTTGATAGAAGACTGACATGGGGCCCACAAGTCAAGACAAAAAAACAGACGTTACAGTTAAGACTGCGACTTCTATACTCAGTACTTCACAGACGCTCAAAACTACCTTTAAAACAAAAGCTTAACATTTACAGTTACTTGATTAAACCCATCTGGACGTATGCATCGCAAATTTATGGACCGGCCAAAAGAACACATATTCAGAAAATACAGACATTTCAATCTAAATTCCTAAGACTGATAACAGACTCCCCTCCTTATGTGTCAAACGATATACTACATACAGACTTACGTATTCCGACAGTTAAGAGCCATATTCATAAACTTTATCAACAATTTCATGAGAAACTACGTGGACACACTAACAAACAGATACATAATATGGCAACAGTAGAGATACCAGACATAACTCAACGGAGGCTGAAAAGGAAGTGGATGAGGGATCTCCTAGTCTAATCGCTAATAATTTAGTTTCACGCCTGGAGATTGTACCACTGGGTGCTGACTCCCTCATGCCTGATCATGTCTGTTGTATCAATATAATTTCACATTCACTGGTTGTCCATTGTGTACAGTTGTGAATAAAGTTATTATGTTAAAAAAAAAAAAAAAAAAAAATGAATTAGTACAAATTCGGTCTTTGGTTATTTGTTATATCTTATACTCTGATTTTGTATCATAAAATAAGGGAATTTTTTCCTTTTTTTTATTATTTTTTTTATTTCAGACGAAATGAAGAAGTGGCAATTTCATTAGATTTATAGGAATGAAAATCAGTTCTTAATAAAGGGAAATGGGGAATCGAATATCTCAGATTAATTTGAACACTTATCATAAGGTATAATGAATATCAGGGGGTATAATTATTCAATTATTCGGTTAACGATCGTAAAATATTAATATTAATGCATATAATTGTTAAGTAAAGAAATCAATTTAAATATTTTAATTTAATTCATTCCTATTTTTTTATAAGAAAAATTAACAAATAAATTTCTAAACTGCATTTATTAATTTATTAAAGAGTTCTGTAAGCTACCTTTCGGTAGATGGAAAGACTCCTCTTTTGTTTAACATTTTGTTAGATAAAATACATACTTATCTACTTCGCCATTGAGGTATCGAACATTTTTTTTTTTTAATTTATTATAATCGATTTCTTGAAGGCAACAAGAAAAAAATGCATCCAAGCATATCTCTTCAGTGAAATAAGGCTTTATCAGCGGAACCATGAGAAATAGATAAAATGCAACTTTTAAGATTTGAAATAAAAAAATAGTGAATTTCTTTAATGTATCATCATGTAGCTCAAAGTTAATACTTTAAGAAATGAAGAAGCGCTGTGGGCATAAGACTGGATGTTTTTCTTTGACTCTTTTACAAAGAAGGGAGAGAGGCACGGTTGTTCGGCCAGTAAGGCACTCGACTACCAATTTCCAGGCTCGGAGTTTGAGTCCAGTTAAAGGTAAAACGATTATTTTCTGTTATTTCAGCTTTGACGGGAGACCTTCTTAGGGGCATATCCAGCCTCTTTAAAGTGGGTGCATCCTTATCTACCTGATGAGCCCAAAGATCCTTCATGCGTTGTAGAGGCACTGGCTATTTATTTTCTCGTATAAAGAAAAATTGTAACTTGGACATTGTCCTTTTTCGCAAGAAGTCGCTTTAGAAGAAATAATTAGGTAGAAATTATCCTGTACGAAATTCAGCAGCTTAACACCTTTCAGAATGCACTTGAATTTCTCGAGGTAGTGGTTACTCTTAATAACAAAAATGAGGAATCTACCGTTTGTGCAAGAGTTTGCGTTGAATGTTGTTAACGGTATTCTGATCGCTGCATATACAATAATATAACGGAATTCTATTCTGAACTCTTTTCGACCGTTTCGTATCAATCGTTCAATCCTACAGTTTACCAATCTATTCTTGACATGGCGGAAAGGTCAAGATTCATTTCGTGGGTTCGCTATGAAATAACCCGCCCTGAAGGGATTTGAACTCACGAAAAAAGTTTTAAAATATTATATTATATCTTAGTACGTATTAGCATTTTAGTAAGATGTATTTTTTCATGCATGAATTTATAAAACATAAATGTACTGATCAATGAAAGAAAATAAGGCGCATTTCATTCTGCATTTTTAAAAGAAACTAAAACTAAAATTAAAAATACAATAAAAAACTAAAAAGTCAAGAAATTATTTAATGTTTGTTGTAAAATATTCTCTGAGTTATATGACTATTTTTAGAGGGTCAATTATTATACCGGTTCGGACCATTGGTAGTTCCAGAAAGGCGTGAAGGGACTCCGCTCAGAATCTCTTCCTGCAATTCGGTGCTACGTGCTGTCGGAAAGGTGGGTAAACAGTTGAACGCCGTTTGATAAAGCAGATGGCAGAAAACTTTGATAAATGCATTAATGAAAAAAGTAGAAAAATGAATGGGAATACGACTTCCTTCAGAGTTTTGTAGGAACTGTGGACCAAGATCCAGTGATAAGTTCGGAAAGGATATGTAAAAATATTACAATGTTCAGTTTCTTTTGTTTTAGCTCTCAATTTACGTCATCCGTCAGCGAACATTGTATTTGCTTTGTTAATTTCTTTTTTATTTCTTAAACCTTTTTTCCCACATTATTTTTTACTCTCTGTGAGCGATATGAACATGAATTTTAAAAAGGTTTGGCGCAATGCAGTATACTTGCACAAGCCCTTTTAAAGTCTTGAATTTTTTAGAATGTTGATTCAACTTTGTGGTACCTACATTTTTTTAAAATAAAGCATCCCGCAGTATTGGCTTCTTTGGGAGCTTCCCATAATATCTTTCTCGGAATGGAAGCATATGCTTTTTCTAGATAAATAATTAAATTTTTTTCATATCAACATATTTTTCTTATGGCACTCCTCGCTGAACACCCCCCTAACCTGAAAGGTACTCAAGAACAACTGCGAAAGAAGAAGAATTAATTAGGTTTTTTATTTATTTCGTTTGAAGTCACTTTATGCTGCTATGGCTAATCGGACGATGCTACGGTGGGAGTCCTAAATTTTGCCTATCCAGGGATAATTAGGATAGGGATCTTTAACACTCGTTAAAGCCTTAAAGCCTGACATCGCACAGGCTCGGTACCCCCATTTTACGTCCCTTCCGAAGGACGGCATAGTTAAGGATTTTTTACTCCCTTTAAAAAATCCTAAGGTCATCTGCCGGGCTGCGAACCCGCGATGTTGGGTTTAGTAGGTTGCTACGCTAACCACTACACCACAGTTGACCCCTGCAGGTTTTAGGTATCAAAGGTATCGGTATTGAACTTCCGGGTTCTTTAAGCCCTGTTTATAGATATTATTTTAGTAGCTGGATCTTTAGCTTTACCTCAGTTAATACGCTACTAAAGTCAACCTTAAATTTAATGACTACAGGCTAATGAAAGAAATTGCGTTTTTGGTAATTTTATCAATGATTCTCAATCAGTTTCATTTTATAAACAAGATAGTGTACAAAATTTATGATTATAAGCGAAAAATACAAGAAAAGCCAACCTGTAATTGTGCTGTATTTATTTATCATCACATTTTAATTTTATTCATAGTTTTAATTGACTATTTTACACTATTTCATTTGACTGAATTATAGCGATAATCTGGACAACGAAGTATCATCGGTTTACAAACTTTAACGTTTGTATTTATCTTATTTTAATTTATATTATGATTTTAAATAGAAGCGTAGTAGACTTTTTAAGGATTCCCCCCTCTTTATCAGATTTCAATTCGAAATTGTTGTCATGGGATCTTTTTAATTATTTTAGCCTAATTTTCATTTCTCTAGATAAATAGCATTATAATGGTGGAAGTTGACGTCATTTGAAATAAAAAGTCCAACTAAATGCTAATTTTGGAAAGTATTTCAAAATGTCCCGAAGTGGGATGAAGTGATGCTCGTGCCTGCCATGTGCTGCCCTCTAGTTCAAGAGTCGCTCCTAGCAGAACCTTCTCACAGAGCTCAGTATTGTTTAGTGATTTATCCTTTTGACAGTACGTTTTATCACTTTTCGGAATTAGTGTTGTTACTACTATCAAGCGACTATGTAGTTGGAGTTTAGTTTTCTTTTTGGAAACCATGTCTTGTTGGGACATGTTTTAGACTAGATAAATTCATTTGTTCATTTAGCAGGTTATGAAGAGGTTTTATTACTAGGGAAATTTTTTCTTACCCCTTCAGGGTTGTGATATTTGCAAGTGTCTTCATTATGAATAATCCAGGTAATAAGACATGCTAAATAAGGCAAATTATATTGTTATTAAGATTAATGTTATTATGATCATAGTTTAAATGGTGTACATAAATATATGTCCAATTTTATAATTTTTGATGTAATTTTAATCAATTGCCAAAAATAATATTTTTTAAAATTTGAATATAAAACCGCCTTCATTGTGTATCTATGTATGGTATTTATCATAAATATTTAATTGTTTTAGAAAGGAGGATTAATTTAAACTAATTAAATGTTGAATAGAACTATATAATTTTTCTGTAGCATTTAAGCTAACTATATTTAGTACTAAGTGAATTACCACATGATAGCATTTATAATGAAATCAGTTGTAATGAAAATTTACCTTTTTATTGCTTAGGTTGCTTCATCGTTATGCACACAATATTTAAGGTTGTTACTTTATGTAATGATATGAAAATAAAAATAATAACTTTATCTCTTAAAGAAATTTTGGCAATTGATAATCCTGGTCAGTCAGATGTTATGGATGAGTGTGCTTAGAATTCTATAGTTTAAATATTTGTTGTTTCCACATTATGTATGCATGCTGTAATATTTTGCTATTAAGTATTTCAAAATCCCTAACAATTGTATCTTTAAAAATTGTTTGCTGATAGTTGTTTGCATTGTAATGCATGTTAGACCCTACAAAAAATAATTAATAAATTAAAAAAAAACAAAAACAGGTTTGCTTGAAGAAGAACAAGAATGTCGCCTACTCTCAAGATAAATTAACCTTTACTAAATCTTTAATGTTGTATTAAAGTTTTTTGTATATTACATTTTAAAAGTTATAAAATTGTCAATTTGACCATTGTGGTATCAGATAAATAAATAACTAAAAAAATAATTACTGTGTTTTTATTTTATTTTATTTATTCTTTTTTACTCTACCCTTATTTAAGTGTTGTTGACTGGCACAGAAAATAGCACTTTGTATTTCTTAAATTTTGACTGAATTACTATAAATGGTTTTCATGTTCATGTTTGGAATCTAAATCAGCTTTTTTTTTCTTTTTCTTATCTATTAATAGGATTTTTAGCACATTCCTCCATAACATTGAATAATAATGTATCAGACCTGACAATTCTACAAAAGCTGTGGAAGTTTAATTATTTAATTTTCAGGAAATATTAATTGCCTAAAACTACAAATATTAAATGCTCAAAGAATATTATACTATTTGTGTTTTTAATTTTGTACAACTGTTAACGAACATGTACTTGAAAAGCACTATTTTCCTATATTATAATAAATATATAAAAGTTCTTTTAAAAATTAAAAAGCTTCTTCTGTGTCGGTTACGTATCCAAATTTTAATAATGTTTTCCCACCAATTATTAAGTCCAATCCTTCTTAAATTACCAGTGTTATAGTTGCAAGTGTGGTTCGGTTTGTTTAGGGGTATTTATCATTACATCTGTTCCTATTAACTTTTTGTTTTGTTTTGCATTTCAGTTCACCTTTAATGAATTAAATATATATGTTTGTAAGGCTGGGTGATGGAAGTTTCAATTTTATTACATCGTCATTTTTTTACTAGCAGAAATTTCCCTTTAGAAGTTTTATGTTTCTAATTAATTGGTCATGGTTCATCGATTCATAGTATTGTTAAGTTTTATAAATTTGTTTAAAAAAATAGATAAGACATGGTTTGATTAATTGTTTATATACACTGTCATTAATGCAACCTGCCGAAAGTTAAAAAAATTCTTCGCAAGTTGTTTTATGATTAATAAGAATGTTCTTAAAATATTTTTGAATTTTTGTAACTACATATGATCCATCTTTTATTATTTTTTATTTTAAATCCTAATAATTTATAATGATAATGAAATTACTTATATTTAATTTTATTTACTTGAGTTACATTCCATGAAGAAAATAATGGAGTTGTGATTTTTAAAATTATTCAGGATTATATTCAATGAGTTAATATTGTGAGAAGAGAAATAGTTTTAGAACTTTTTTTAAAGGAATGGTAAAATGTAACTGAAAAGTTTGAGAATTGTTTACTTATTTTGTATCAACAATGAAAACTGGTTTTGAGATATGCAGGGGTTAAACCACTCCATTGTTGGTCTGTGATAAAACTTTTCTGAGTTCTGGTTTATCATTGCTCAAATTAATCATTTTAGTATTCAGCCATAAAAAATCTTTTAATATTTCTACTTAAAAATATGTGATATCTAAATTTTAGGAGTTTTGCTCCTGGCAGTCTTCTATTCAAATAATGTTGAGAAAGTTTTTGTTAAATGTAGGACCAATACCGTAAATCCTAGATAATGGTTTTCAATACCAACTTGATATTAGACCGGGTATCGTAACATTGTGCTGTGGAGAAAGTGGAGCGATAAGGGAGATTGGCAGCTGTGGCTAAGAGCGGAAGACAAAGCCATGACCGGATACCGTGGTGTCCTTGTAGACCGCTGGTTGGGCTATTGCATTGTTTGTGCCCGTTGGTAAACAGCCCCATCTCATCAGTCTTCTTTGTTGTCCCCAGGGCCGTTCCAACCTCATACCCTACCTCTCCACAAAATGAGCTTATCTCCTTAGGGCCATGTATGTAGCTTTCCTCAAGTTTCCACATCTAGCAAGTAAATCTCTCATTTTTTTTTTTTTTTTAATTTTCTTGTTTAATATCGAATAGACTCATAGAATTTGGTCTGTTCATGAGGAGGATTACTTTTTGGTCAGTTCAGTAGTAGTTTTGTGAATAGACCGGCATTATTATAAACTTAAACCCGGGGTTAGTCCAGTCAATCAGTACTGAAATGAGGGGTGTCGAGTGCATGAAATATGCGATTATTTTTGGCCTCAGGGCTTCGTTAGGAGTACTTAGAAGATAAACATATTAAAAGTACCCGCCCCTGGGGGGGTTAGCTAACGGTGGGGGGTCCTATTTTTAACCAAAAGGTCCTATGTTTTGGTTTTTCGATTATATCGCGAAAACGGTAGACGCTAGAAAAATATGTTTCAGATATAAATTAAAACTGATTAAATTTCCCATAAAGAAACGCAATTCGCGGAAGACACTAGAAGCAAATGTTCGACCAAAAGTGAGGTAGAAATTATTGTTTTAGAGAAAATTCTTGATTTTTAATAACTTATATCTCGAAAACGGTTGAAGGTTCAACAAATTTGTATAGAAACAATTTTATAGGAAATTTAATAAATTATTATTTAAAACATATTTTTCTAGAGTACACCGTTTCCGAGATATCCCGTTAACTCACCCCCCCCCCCCCCCCCCCCCAGGGATTTTTAGTATGTTCATCTTCTAACTACTCCTAACGAAGCCCTGAGGTCAAGATTAATCGCAAAAACTCAACAATATGTTTCTTGACTGGTCTAAGTTGTAAAAGGATAAGTAAAGAATCTAGCCAACCTGTGCCCTTCATTTAAGTTCATCTATTTACTAGACAACCGTTCAAAGCTTCCAATGAATTATAAAAGACTCATGTGCATGAAAATCATTAGACCTTCAAATTATTTTCTTATCCAATCCTTAAAATCCAAAATCCTTCGTAAAATCCTAAATGACCCAAATTATGTCACAATTAAACTTATCCATAATGATCTAAATGTCCCTTATTTTCCAGATTTGCTCCAAACCATATACCTATCCTTTCATGATAAGCTTCATAACCACTGGAATCCACTAGTCTCCCAACTTGCCCTCCACTCCCGATTATTCTGAGCCGTCTGACCTAGGGATAATTGTATAGATTGTAGGATAATTGTGCTCGTTTTGATTTTTGAATTAGAATACTGATATTGGTTAACGAAAGCCTTTCATTTTAATTGACCGACAGATGTTTGATATTGTGATTTACATGGGAATACCGATGAAGTTGGTTAATCTATTGAAGATGTTCTTGTCCGAACCATTGAACAGAGTCCAAATACGAACTTTGATTCCGAAAAGTTTGAGGCACAATCTGGTTTTTAACAAGGTTCCGGTATTTCATTCATCATAAAAATAGTCATGAAAAAGGTAATGCATTCGGGAAAGGCTCTTAATGTGGATGTTACAATACCCGTGCTTGTTCACGGTGATGATGTACTGTTGGATGCTTATCTTGTGGAATCGGTTTTTTTATAGGATGGGATGAAGGGATTAGATTAGTGATATGAGATTGTTGGTGTCGGCATCGAGCCTTTGGGTTCGCCCTTTTATCTAGTTATCTATTATTTGAATTAATCATTCAGTCTGTCCTGATTCCTTGTTTACATTTCGTTTCTTTTGCTATAAATTACGTGTTTATGGTGTCTCGTAATGAAAAAAAAATATGCTCTTCTTTCTCCTGTAACTCATATAATTTGTGTGAAATCATAATGTGATTCAATAAAATAAGAATGAGTGGAAGATGTCTAATTCACTTTGAAGACAGGGAACTGCATCCAGTATAAAAAAGACGTAATGGTGTAGAGTGTGAGAAGGAGAGAGGAATGTGTTCTGTTATGTTTGTGTGCTTCCCTTTTGTTTTTAAACACTGACCACTCGCTCTGATCAGTGATGACCACTTATCTCTTTGCGGAAACAGGTTTACCTCGACTTCCACTAGAGGAATCCATTTCTACAATAGTTAAATTTATGTCTCATTACCCAAAGAGACATGGGCACAATTATATTTACTAAAAAAAAAAAAAAAGTTTGGTCGTTATTGTTTTATCGGTTATAATTGCATTTAAATAAATATAAATATATATATTTTTTTTTAGTCATTTATTGAAATTTACAACTGTATATACACATATAATACATCAAGTAAATATGATGATACTGATAAAAATGACACGTCACTTGTTTTAAAGCAACTACCCATTGGTATCACTTATAAAAGTTCTATATAATGAAGTACTATATTAGAAGGTCCCGAGGCCATCTTCTTTCAGGCGCCTCGGAGGGTTATCTGGAGTGGAGTGGGAAGCAAGTTGTGATACTAATGGATTTGAATGGTTGTGGAGTTTGCTATGAAAGGGTAGATATCTGGTTTGAGCTAAGTCAGAAACGTAAGGTATATTAAGATCTTTGTGGATAAGTTTTTGACGAAGTAAGGAGCATTTAGGATTTTGGATTGTAAGGATTGGATACGAGATGAATTGGATGGCTTGGTGGAGCCCCAAAGCTCAATTCCGTATGTCCAAATCGGTCTAATTACTGTTATGTAAATGAGTCTTTTGTAATTAAGTGGAAGTTTTGAACGTTTGTCAAGTAAATGTTGAAGTAGTCGAAAATGACGGGCAGTTTCTTTTCGCATTTGTCTTGTATGTGGATTCCAAATAAGACGTTTGTCCAGATGAAGTCCTAGGTAGCGGATCTGTTCAACGGGGATTAGTGGAACATCATTAAAGCATACTGTAGGACAGGAAGTCGTAGATTCACGCCGAAGGGTAAAAGTTATTTGATGGGATTTATTTGGATTCTCCATTTTTGACACCATTCTTGAAGGTGTATGATATGGGATTGGAGTGTCTGGGAAAAATAAATATTAAAATTGAAAATAGACAACAGCTAACTATTACAGTTGAGGAGTTATCTTTCGTATTGATGAGGTATAGTTGACTGTTAAGTATTAGGAGAAGTAGATAGTTGGGGTATCCCAGAAGAGTAAGAAGTATAGTCTCTGGAATCAACAAAATCTCGAAATGCATTTTCAATGGATTTCTGGGTTTTGAACTGCTTCTCGCGCAGAAAGTTGTCCAGATGTTTAAAAAAATTAAAATCTGTAGGCGAGAGATCGGGTGAGTATGGAGGATGTGGTAAAGTCTCGTAACCCAACTCATTAAGACGTTCAATTGTCTGCCGTGCGACATGTGGACGGGCGTTGTCGTGAAGAAGGATTGGCCCTTTCCGATTAACTAATGCTGGGCACAAACGACGCAGTTTCTGGTTCATTTCATTAGATTACTTTTCTGCAGTGATGGTTTCACCCGGATTGAGGAACCTGTAATGAATGAGTCCTGAAAATGACCACCAAACAGTGACCATAGTTTTTTTTGGGTGTATGCTTGGCTTTGGAAAATGTTGTGGTTTTTCGGACCTATCCAGCCACTTCCTATTGTCATATAATATCCATTTTTCATCGCACGTTACTACACGACTGAGAAATGGATCATTTTTGTTGCGATAGGAAAGCATAGAAGAGATTTCATACCTCCGATCCTTTTGGTGGTCGTTCAGTTCATGAGGCACATCGAGTTCTTCCGCTATTTCTCGAGTAGTTTTGGTGGGGTCAGCTTCAACTATTGCCTTTAACTGGTCGTTGTCAATATCATAGGGACGGCCACCACCTCCTTTGTTTGAAAGGTCAAAATTTCCACTACGGAATTTTTGAAACCATCGCTGCACTGTAGATTCATTAATGGTACATGGCCCCCAAACTTCATTAATATTTCGAGCCATTTGTGCAGCACTTCGATTGAGTTTGAACTCTTACAAGTAAATTTGCCGAAAATCCTAGACGTCATTTTGTCTGGAGGCTCTGAATGGACTGAATTAAATGTTAAAAAAAAAAGGATTATATAGGAAAGTAAGCGAGGTAAATAGGCTTTAAAATGATATGTATAACTTAGCATTGTGGATTAGTTTTGTTTACACAATTGGAATTAATAATGAAACGGAAATAAAATCCTGCATTATCAACCTAATATTATTCCAATTTGATACGAAACAGATTTGAATTAGTATTTAAAGTATTGGCTAATTTAGATTTTGATTCCTCTTCTGTCTCAAAAGGATTTTTTCGTTCGTAATGTAATTTTTTAATTTGCGGACTGGCGTCCTTGAAGGGAGATCATTTAATCGGATTACGTAATAAGAGGTGATTCAAGGGGGGGGGGAGAGGTTCAATGGGACCGCGCCTCCCTACTGCCATCTCAATCCAAGATCCAGGTCACAGGAATTGTTCAGTTTTTGTTTAATGAAATATATATATATAAGATTTTTTAAAGATTTATTTTTATTAGCTATTTATTGAAATTAAGAACAATTTAAAATAAAATACTTTAAGTAAATCTGATGATAATACTAAAAATGACATGTCAATTGTAAAGGAACTACCCATTGGCAGCTCTTATAAAAATTCTATATAATGAAGTTACTACATTAGAAGGTATCGAGATCATCCTCTTTTCAGGCCCCTCGGAGTGTTATCTGTAATAGATCGTGAAGCGAGTGGTGGTACTATTGGATTTGAATTATTGTGAAGTTTGCTATTAAAGGATAGCTATCTGGATTGGGCTAAATCGACAAAATATGGGCCATTAAAATCTTTATGAATAAGTTTTCTTGTGACAATGTTACTCTTACAAGAAGTATTGACGATTTTTCGAAGGATTTTTGATTGTATGGATTAGATAGGAGACGAATTGGAAGGCTTAGTGGAGCCCCAAAGCTCTACTCCGTATGCCCAAAAAGGTCTAATTTCTGGCATTTTAAAGATCTAATTACTTGAGAGGATTCATTTCCTTTTTATTTACGAAAAGTTGAAAATATGATGGTGATGATTTTTTTTTCTTCAGTAACACAGGCCAACAAAACAAATGTTTTCGAAAACTTTGTTTACTTTAATAGCTGAGTTTTATAGATTTTTGTGTGATGGATCCAAATCTGGTCTTAGTTTTTTTTGTATCACCCATAGTTTTTGAGAAATTCGCTTTTTTTATATAATTAAAAAAAAGCATATATAACTGTTTCATATAAATATAAAGCATTATATAACTGTTTCATGAGGCCTGACTTCATATGTAGAGGTGGTAAGAGAATGCTTCTAGGATCTACAAGGTTTTTGCGGAGAATGTTCTTCTCGCCGGGTTTTAAAGACTCACAGGCCAGTTCTTTCTGCACCAATGTTGATCCCTTGCTCTACTGTCCCATTCACAGAAAAAACATGGAAATTTGATAAAACTGCCTTGTTGAGCAAGAAGCATGCATGTTACTTTCAAGCCACCATATATCATCCAACCATGAGCCGAATAGCCAATTTTATTCAACACTATTTCTAGGTTTTCATATGTACAGAATGGCCAAGAGGTATATATGCACAAGTGTTGCTATTGTGCAATAAAACAGCTTTTAAACTAGTTTTGGATAACTCAATTAACAGCCTTCAGACTTCTTTTTTGTATTCAAAACCAAACTCTTTGATCAGACCTAGAATGTCTAAGCAGTACTCTAAATCACCTTCTTGTTCGAAAAATTTCGAAAATTGCTGCTCTCTCTTCCTATACACATATATGCTAGTTCCAACTGCCAACAAGTTCTTTTCTTTTAGTCTAGAACCAAGCAATTCAGCTTTTTCTTTTGTTAACCCAAGATCCCTAACCAAGTCGTTAAGCTCAATATGAGTAAACAGTTTAGGCTCTATATTTGCTGTAGCACATTGGAACTCTTCACCATCTTGCTCATTTATATCTACATCCGTTTCAGCAGTGCTGCCAGCTCTTCTGCAGCACAAATTATTTTACAATTTTATTTGTAGTATATAAAAGCTGTTAAATTCTGTAATAAATAAAAAAAATTAATATATTGATGTGCAAATATGAAACAATGGTAGGTGATACGGCTTAATAAGTGTCATATTTGGATTTAGCACCCTAAAAAACAGAATAATAATGTGTTTTAAGTTAAACAGTTTTATCATCGTTGGCCTGTGTAATTGAAGTAAATTGAAATTTACTATTATATACAATCAATTTTAACTAAAGTTTATTTTAAATAATAAACTAAAATGTACACATGAGAAGGCTTTCTTCTTCAACATTAGTCCTATCATCTGTTGTTAAAACTATTTTTAACTGTTATGCTGTTTGAGGGTTCTGCTTATCATACAACTGTATTATTTTCTTTTTCATCTTCATTTCTGAATTCTTTTATTTTCTATAATGTTTAGTGTTTCTTCTTTTTTTTTTTTCTTTTTTTTGTAATAATTTTCAATGCCACAACACCGATGGTAATCATCCATTGGTGTTGTGGCCTTCAACATTGACATATTTACTGACAATCAACAAACCTATCTCTCATATTAAAACTAGTTTAACATAAACTTCTTGATATATGTAACATTATTTCTTGGGTGTTGGAACATGCTTGAGTGGTGTTTTTTTTGCGATCTTGCGTACATATCAACGCTCGACAGGAGACTGAAGAGATACCCATCGGTGAAGTTATAACCTCATCTCATTGCACCGTCTTCTTCATCTTTGAAAGGAAATAAATTTAGCTGAAATAGTTATGCAACAGGTAGCGAGTGCCGTGTCCTTGGCCTTAGGTGAAAGTTCCCCTGCCTTGATGCCGCTAAAACCTATCCCAATCTGTGACGTACTATTGTAACCTATAGGTTCTCAGCGAGGTTTTCGGTTTAATTTTAATTCATAATTAAAATTAGTCTTGTTTTATTTATAAGATCCGTTGATATTGTTTACACTTAACTAATATAATTAATACAAAGTTAGAGGGATAAAAATGAGTAAAGTACCCCAACTTGGATTACATTTTTTCCTATAATTGGATAGTGTAGAAACAATTTTTCTAAATATCAGCTCAAAGAAGTTAGGGGATCAACAAAGAAATAGAGAATCAGGTTCCGAAAAAAAAAATTATAACTTTTGAACGGTCGAATCGAATGGGATACGAGTTTAGTATGCTTCAGATGCCATTTTGGTAATTTTGGACATAATTCAATTTTACAGCTTTTATGATATTTTTGTACACCTATATATATAGGTTAGATAGCAATAGCATATCCACCATTAACATTGGCATTATTATGAGAAAAATATAGTCTCGAAACGTCGCCAAAATAGTTTTTTTTTTTTTTTTTTTTTTTGACTGAACCTCAAGAACCTTATTAAACATATATATATTTAGGAACTTTTTTTTTACGATTTGACTCCGGTAGCAAAAACATCTTAAAAAATAAGATTTGTGAAACAACAGACAAGGAAGTAACAAAAAATAAAAAATCAGTCGCACCTAAATAAATTCTAAGAGTGAAAATTAAATTTTGCAAAGAAAATCGATAATTGTTTGTGGTTATTACGCTCATAATGTTTTTCCTTTAAGTACCCTAATGTCTAAAATTTTAGGAAACTAATTCTGATTTCTTGAAGATTAACCTTTTTGGGCTTTAATTTTGGTAAATATTACTCAAATAGGTACCAATTTTAGGAAAAATTTGGTTGAAAGCCGAGTGGTGATACTTTACCCCATCTTATCACCAACATAACGAGGCTTTGTTTTTTTACAAAATTATTTTTATTTCAAAGAACTTTTAACGATTTATCAGTTATCACATTTTCTAGTGCATAATGGAAGTAATGTATTATTTATTTTCAAAAAAAATGGATTTTGTTTTATTGTAAACATTATTAGCAATCAATGTTATATTTATTACCCCAACAGAAATAACTCATTGCTATTTATTTTTTTTGTTCAACAATTTTTTTTACTTATATTGCATATATATGAGGCACCTGTGAATAATGTGTTAAGTGCAGTTTATTAATTTGGGGTTTATCAGATACTCTTTTTGTATTTTATATATTTTTGTCATATTCCACTAATCCCTGTTGAACAGATCCGCTACCTAGGACTCCACTTGGACAAACGTCTAACTTGGAATCCACATACAAGACTAAAACGAAAAGAAACTGCCCGTCGTTACAGACTACTTCAACATTTACTAGACAAACGTTCAAAGCTCCCAATTAATTACAAAAGACTCATTTACATGAATGTGATTAGACCTATTTGGACGTACGGAGTTGAGCTTTGGGGCTCTACTAAACCACCCAATTCATCTCGTATCCAATCCTTACAATCCAAAATCCTTCGAAAAATCCTCAATGCTCCTTACTATGTGACCAATAAACTTATCCATAAAGATCTTAATGTTCCATATGTTGCTGAGTTAGCCCAAACCAGATACCTATCCTTTCATAGTAAGCTCCGTAATTACTCAAATCCGTTAGTTCTCAACTTGCTTCCCACTCCATTATTGAAAATCCTCCGAGGTTTCTGAAACGAAGATGGCCTAGAGACCTTCTAGCGTAGAATTTTTAATAAAGTGCTACTGATGAGTAGTTTTTTTTAAGTTTTAGCATGTTAATATTATCGTTGTCAGTACATTTACTTGTATTTGAATCCTTGTAGAAACAATTCCAAACTTTCAATTACGCTTTTCCTAAATACGATTTTTGCACTTAACACACTATAAAAAAAATATATATATTTTTTTAAATACACACAAATACTACAGATATATAATATATATACTCATACACATTTTTTTTTTTTTTTTTTTTTTTTACATATATCATTAAAATTGCAGTTGTGATCGTTATGCCTGAACATAAATATTTTTTTAAGAACAGCTGTTATAATATCAACCATTGTTGTTTGACGAGTAGAGTACAACCAGGCGATTGCAAACAGTTGTATTGGTCCAACAAGGTAGCCTTATCTAATCTAACTCGACATTATCGGCGCATACCTGTCTAGGCCATTTACTATCTGACGTAAATCGATATTATTAATTCATGTTATTTATGAAACTTCTTAATGAAACAGTGTACCCACATCTAGCATTTAAGTGATTATGAAAAAAAAAAAAAAAGTTCTTATGAAAGGTTACTTTAATTTAATCTAGATATTCACTAGTTAAATATGTTCAGTTTCGGGACTTATTTCTAACTGTGAGAAGATATTGCTCATGGGCTGCAATAGTGGCACAACTCAAAAAATCATTTTTTGAGATAAGTGGGTTCAAAGTATTCATTGCTAAGGAAATTGCATAGGAAAATGCTTGAAGGTAATTTCATATAAACAAACTAAAGTATTTCCTATGCATTTTCCTTAGGAATGAAAACTTTTAGCCCACTTATCTCAAAAAAATGATCTTTTGAGTTGTGCCACCATTGCAGCCTATGAGCGATATAGTGTACGACTGAACAATTCCGTGATGAGCTCTTTAGGTTTTAAAAAATAAGTTTTATTTTTTAAACTGTAATTTTGTATTAAATTAAAATTAAATTGTGGAGCTAGATAAGGAATGTAACCAGAACCGAAGCAATTATAAACATACGAGAAGTGAAGGGGAGTATTGTATAGGCTCTGATTTTGCGGATATAATTTCTTTGGAGGTTGATAATTAGGGAATGCTATGACCGCTTTATCATTATGGCTGTGGACATTTCATTGTTTCTTTTATCTACTCAACAGTGTTGTTGAATTAGCAGGATGGTCTTAATTAATATGGTCGTTAGCTGTCAATCAATTTTTAAATGTTATTTCATTGCTCTGTTAACCTTTTTTATTTGGAGGCCAACCCTCGGATAAAGTGGCTGTTAGGCATTATCATACTTTTATTTATCAACTCAGCTCATAGCTTAACTAATTAATTATAAGAAGTATAATTAAAGCGTTAAAGTAGTTTTAATATTGACATAATTGTAATTGGGAAGAATTATGCTAAATTCAATTAAACATTTCTAATTTCATTTATCATTAAATTATTTATCATATATATATATAATAAATTAAACATGGGATTCTTAAAGAATTTGGAGGGTACATGAACACAACAATAGTCGGTACTGAAAAAGGTTTTTAAATATTAAAAATACTATCAATGGGTAGTTCCTCTACAAGTATTAATCATGTTATCATACTGCATTGTGTACAGCATATTTACTGGGTGTGTTTTCTAATACAGTTGTAAATTTCAAAAAAAAATTTAAAAAAAAATACCAGATTTAAAAGACAAGAAACTGCTCGTTGTTTCTGACTACTTAAACATTCACTAAACGAGCGTACAAAGCTCCCAATAAATTATAAAAGACTTATTTACATGAAAGTAATTAGACCTATTTGGACGTACGGATTTGAACTTTAGGGCTCCTATAAACCATCCAATTCTTTTCGTATCCAATCCTTACAATCCAAAATCCTTTTTAAAATACTCAATTAACCTTATTATGTCACATACAAAATTAGTGTTCCATATGTAGCTGATTTCGCCCAAACATTTCATAGTAAACTCCATACACACTCATGTCCAAATGTCTCCCAACTTGCCTCATACTCAATTCCCGATAATCCTCCTGTGCGTCTGAAAAGAAGATGGCCAGGAGGCCTTCTAATGTAGAACCTTTATTGAAGTGCTTGCTACTAGTGAGTAGTTTTTTACATGTTACTGTAATCATTTTACAGTAAATTTACTTATTGTATATAATGTATACAGTTGTGAATATCAATAAATAGTAAACAAAAATTGAATAAAATAACAATAGGTCGTTAGCTAAAATAATTTTCGGATATTAAATATACACAAGGAAGATCTTTTTTTTTTCCTGCTGGAGGAAGTAGGATAAGTGATAGGAAAAAATATAGTCTGATTGTTTTCAATATATTCTCCTTTACGCTGTACATACTTATTACAATGCTTAGGTGACATATCTATTCAATGAAAAAAATAATTTTCTTCTTCACTTGAAAAATGTTCTTCCACAGCTATTTGGCCAAATCTGGACTGTAGGTCGGATGAAACACTGAACAATTTTTCCTGCCTCTTCTCTTTGACGGCGTCCTATAAGCAGTGAAGTAGGGCACCATAATCCTCGCTTTTACTGTGGCGTTCCATTCCTTATAATCATAATAAGTATTCCATTACAATCCCGAACAATGGTGGTTCTTATTTTTCGTGTCGACTTCGTGAATTTTTGCCTTTCAAGGTGATTCGCGATTATTTTACATTGGAATTGAAGGGGTTGGACTGCCCTTTTACACTGTTTAAGTGCTCTTTTGTGCAGGAGTATAGCCTTCTTTTTCAAAAGAATTTAATAATTGCTCGGTATTCGATCTTGAGCATTTTTATTATGCAAAGTTTCCTTCAAGGCTAGATACTGACTGATGAACCCAAGGAAATGCAGGCGATGGTTATGCAGAGCGCAGGCATAGATATTCATAGCTGGATAGGTCTCAACCTTACATGACCAGTATTGAAAATTGATAATATTACCATCTCGAATAGGCTCACAACCGAAAAATTAATTATCAAAAAGAAAAAAAAAATGTGAATTTTTATTAAAATCTACCATGTACAAAAATACAAATTAAATTGCCCGAAAGGTTTTTTTTTTAAGATTTTTTTTTCACTCTCTTTTAGGTGAGCGTTGAAGTGCGAAAATGGAGCGAGAAGTGGACAGTTGTGCACAAGCCGCTACATCCGGTTGCATATATTTAACTTCATTGCTCGCTAGAGCCTAAATATTTTGTTTGACTTAAACGTTTTAATTAACTTACAGGAACTACTTTTCATCATCTTAATATTTTATGCATATTATCTTATTGTCTATTAAAATGCGAATTCTTTAAATTGAAAAAAAATAAATAAATAAAAAAAGTAGCAATATTAATATTGTCGGACTATTGCATTTATTTCGTGGTGTTTAAATTGATATTCGGATTCATTAATTTATAAATTAAAAAGATCAATTGAGAAAAAAAAAAAAAACTTTTTCCTGCTCGACTACCAAGGTACTGAAATGTTTCTTGAATGTTTTAGGTCTTGGTGATTAATGAACTTGAAAATACGTTTATCTATTTAAAATTTTAGGAAATTTAACCTTCTAAAATGATACAGGGTTCCGTTAACCTCAAAATAAAGTCTTTATAAAGGAATATCGAATTAAGAAAAAAAAAAGTAGCGGCATTTCTTATCTTTCCGAGTTCCTACACTTTCCCCGAAGTCAAAAGCGTAGCGTATACACATGCTGATTATGCATAAACAACATAATTTCATCATCTTTTAACCTTTTGTTAGGTAAAAGTGCCTCAAATATAAGCATATGCGTTGTTACTCTCATGTTTAGACAGTCAATAAATGATCATGATAACATTGGGTAGACCATGAGGTAAAATGGAGGATTATCTTAGTCCAGTCAATAAGCATATTGTAGAGTGCATGAAATGTGCGATTATTTTTGTCCTCAGGGCTTCGTCAGGAGTAGTAAAAGGTAAAGGTAAACATACTAAAAGTCCCCGCCCTGGGAGTGGGCCAACGGTGGGGGAGAGGGTAAAAGTTCAATTTTTTTTGTTTTTCGAACTAATATCTCGAAAACGGTAGACTCTAGAAAAATATGTTTCGAATAAAAATTAAAGCAAATTAAATTTCCTACAAAATAGTTTCTATAATTGTTTGACGAACTTCAAACGGTTTTTGAGATATACGTTATTGAAAATCAAACATTTTTTTACCTCACTTTTTGACTAACATCTGCTTCTTGTGGCTTTCACCATCGTTACTCAGAAAAATGGTTAGAAACAAAGTTTTAGAGCTTTAAATTTACTTAAATTTAATATATACGTTTCTGCCACTTGGAGAAAACGTTTGACCAAAAGTAAGGCGAACAAAATTTTTTTTTTCTCGAATATTTACGATTTTTAATAACGTATATCTCAGAGCTAGTAGTCATTCTTGCTTATATGATCATTATAAAAGTATGTAGATCATGAAGAAAAATTGAGAATTTTACAGTTGTGGGAGGTGGTTGGACAGAGATTGTTGGTCATCATGTTCTCCAAATTTATTGTACCTATGTATTTGTGATTACATTAAAGGAATAATATTCTCAACTTTTTAAAAGGAGCATATATATATATATTCTGGGTGTCTATTTACTATTGGCTCTGCTGAGAAACTATGTATTCCTGTATTAACTGCTGGAGTTGATTTAATGGATTCGTGACTGTATCAATTGATTTCCTCGATGACTTTCATACTCAATGGATGATTCACCCCCTTTGATGGTTCCGCTATCTTAATGAACTTGCTGTCAATCCATCTCTTCTATTTCCATGTCTTTAATACGTAGCTTCTCATTTATAGGCATTTCACAATGATGCCTTTAGTTACTAAACATTGTCTTGTGAACTTCTAGCTTAAATTGCTTTCACAATGTTGAATGAAATGCTTATGATGTAATACTTATGCCTTTCAATCTATGTAATAACAATTGATATTTTTCTTATTGTTATCAACCTCAAATATTTAAATGACTTTAGTTTTTTTTTTTTTTTTTCAAATTGCTAATTTAAATATTTCAAAACCTTTGCTTATGACACCAGTTTGTTATCAGTCAATGATCATCCATTTTCTGCACCCCAGACTCTCCAGTCACATATCACTTCCCTTGAATAATTGGTGTCATAACTGGAGAGTCAAGATAAATCCTAGCAAATCCCAACAAATAACCTTTACCCTCCGTCGAAAACCTACCTCATCCTGTCCTCCAGTATCCTTTAATGGTGTACCGCTAATTAATGTGGAACAAATACAATACCTTGGATTTCATCTGGACAAGAGACTTACCTGGAACCCTCATACAAGACTGAAAAGAAAATAACGTAGATTTCGACTGCTGCAACACTTACTTGACAAACGATCAGATCTCTCGATTCACTATAAGAAACTTGTCCATATGACGATTATCAGACCTATTTGGACTTACGGTATAGAATTTTGGGGATCCACTAAACCATCGAATTTTTCCCGCATCCAATCACTCCAATCCAAAATCCTTCGAAAGATCCTTAATGCTTACTTTGTCACAAATGAATTAATCCATAATGACTTTAATATCCCATATGTTGCCGATTTGGCACGAACCAGATACCCCTCCTTTCATAATAAACTTAACACTCATCTAAATCCACTTGTTGCACAGCTAGGCTTCCCGTTCCACTCCTGGCAATCCTCCGAGGCGTCTGAAAAGAAGATGGCCTCGTGATCATCTTTTGTAAATATTCATTAGAGTACTATCAATGGGTAGTTCCTTTACAAGTTTTATTCATGTCATTATATCTCATATATACCGCATATTTACTAGATGTGTTTTAAAATACAGTTGTAAATTTCTATTAATTAAAGAATAAAAAAAAAAAATATATATGTCATCATTTTGGAACTATTATAATAACAAAATAAAGGCTTTGCGAACCCAAAGTTTCGATATCGACACCACCAACCGTTGACCACACACCTCCCTCAAAATCCAAATACCCCAGGTCGGCCCTGACGCAAACCTCTTCATCTACGTCTTGGTCTACCCTTCGGTCGTTTACACGACAGCTTAATGTTAAACTTAATCCAACGACTTTACATGTCCATTTTAACCGTCGCGCTGCTATTACCTGAACTGTATTTACCGGATATAACTCGCGCAGTTCCGTTTTGTGAAGCCTTCTGAATTATCCCGTTTCTTCACCTTTTTTTCAACAAGTATTCTACGCTTTGGAAATCCGTTTTTACCGGAACCTTCTTCACAAGTCTTAGTCAACCCATAATAATTATTTTCTTATTCATATTTTATTTTTTTTTATCTCAATTAAATAATTAGTTTTACATATTATTTCACTAGTCATGATTCACCTTATTGGAGAACAATAGACTATACCAAGGCCTCAATATTTCAGGAACGCATTAGTTCCTAAACAAAATTATTGCAGGACATCCACTAATACAGGACATTTTTTTTTTTACAGGAATTTACATTCCTCGACGAAGAATTGCAAGAAACTATGAGAGACTTGCTATTCTTGTACAGTTATTTTATTGTATATTTTTTATTATTGTTTTATTAAAGGGGAATCTCCACTAGGCGGCACCCCTTTTCCTTACCATTCAAACCATATTTTTATATAAAAGCGCATCTGCTGATTTTTTCCATTGACACAGTTTTAGTTTGAATAATAAACAGAAAAAAAAATTAAAAAGAAAATCGTTCAGTGGTTTATCTTCGTCCTTGGTTTAGAATTCGTCATTCTCCGAAACTCCGTTTTCAATGACTTTTAGAATCGTGATAAAAGCAACGTTTAGAGAAAATTTTTTTCGATTATTTTATAAAAATAAATTCTTTTTAAGACATATACCTTTGGTAAATGAAAACAGATTTTTTATTTTTTTTGGCTCTTATTTTGTTTTATTTATTTATTTTTTATACTACTGCTAAGTGCTACTGATGAGTAGTAATTACAAGCTATTGACATGTCATTGTAATAATTTTATTTCACATTTCCTTATTGTAAATATTGTGTATAGTTGTAAGTTTCTAAAATATTTTTAAAAAAATATGTGATTAAATATGGGACCTATATGATTTTATTTTATATTTTTTTTAAATCATCATACATATTTTTCCCCATAAGCTTGATTTTTTTCTTAATTTGACTGTGAATATAAGTAAATACAATTTTATTACCACCGATTCAGCCCCTTTTCCCTAAATACCTCATATCTAGTTGTATTATATTTCGACTAACCAACTTTGGGTTTTACCTTCTGCTTCCTATGAAATTATGTTAAGTAAAGTGTTCCTTAAATTCCTTTCAAATTATTTTAAGTAAAGTGTTATGAAATTCACTGAAATGGCCCGATCTCTCCTTAAAAGGACCCTTAGGAATTTCTTTATATATTGAGCGATCGGAAATCTACAGATGTGATCTGCATATAACAGTTATAATGCCGTTGCCTATGCTTCGTAAAATTAGCAATGGAAACACGGAAATATAAACTAAACATCTATACTTGTATAATCTTAAAAATAAGGATTACCGGCAATTATTATCTTTTCAAATAATTCGTATATAGTTTGTAAGGTTATGTATGGGACCAAACAGTAAACCTTTTTAGAAATCTATAACTGAGGAGGTAACTTTCAAAACGTGTTTTGTAACAAAAAATGTTTTTTTTTTAATTTTTTGGTATCACTAGATTTGTTTATCAGAACCCTATGTGATGAGTATTAGCCATCAAAACAAGCTTTGTCCCATCCAAAATTAGTAAATAAAATCAGGGTTTTAAGCAAAGAGTGCTTTGTCCATAGCCTGTTCTTAGTTCAAACGATGCTTTTGTCTACTAAGCCTATAGGAACGCTGCATTATTGCTGCTATGGCAATAATATCCAGGTAAATTAGGATAGGGATCTTTAACGAGTACCTGACATCGCATAATCGCTTACACTGGTACAAGGTTGTACTATTTGAGTTTAGTAGGTTGCTAAAACCACTGTTGTATAGGAACGCTGCAAGAGGATGAAACTGTTTAGAAAATAAATGATCTGAACTGCTTATTTAAAAACTAGTGACTGTTAAGAAAGTGAAAATATTCCTCGAAAATTATGAGTGTCATTAACATACATCATCTATTATGTAATTTTTATTTTGTGTACTTTTGAGCAAACAGTGACTTCTGTAAAATAAAACATTGCCACATCAAACAGTGTTTTGTCACTTTATTATTTCATCAAACCGTGTTTTGTTCATATTTAAAATTAAAAATGCTAATTTAGGAGTAAAGAATATTTCCGATCCTTGTTGTAATGTGTTTTTTTTTTTTTTTTTTTTTTAGTTGCTATAAGTTTAATTATAATTTTTTTGTTTCTGAAGGGTAATTACAATCTCATAAGATACGTTTTTTGTTATTGCTGAAAATTGGGATTACTGTGACAAAACACATTTTGACTATTAGACACAACTATGTATACATAAAATATAAGTATGAGTAATATTAAAAAATAATCGTGTTTATTTTATGATTATTTAAATTTTTCAGCAGAATCCTTTTACGTTTTTAATTATTATATTATATAATTAAATGAAGAAAGGTGATAAAAAATAATTACATGAAATGATTAAGTCACTGAGATACGAACTGCATAGGAAAAGTATTATTCTTATTTATAGTTGTGGATTGTGTTTTGTTTTTGTGGCCTAACACTCGCCGTCTATTGATTGACCATGAGAGGTGATTGAGTCTTTACTGAACGTCAAACCCACGCGAACCGTTTGAACAAAACAAAAAACAACTATTGTCCTCAGAACTACAGTGAGCTCACCCAAAGGTGGGAAGGGCGGAATATATCAGCTCTATTTTTACTCTCAAACCATCGCTCAACTCGACCATTCCTGCAACATTCGAAGCGGTTATTATTTTACTCGATTAGAACATTAAAGAAGAATAAGTGATGCTGAAGAAATTCGTCTAGTAATAAATACAAATAAGAGGAAATATATGGTCAATAGTAAAAACTGTGATAATTTCGTTTACGGAGATATTAATACGCTTTTTTTAACTTCACCTGTATATAACGGAATCTTTCATCGTAATTATCATAAATTTCCATCAATTTGATTAACTTGAAAATTTGTACACGTTTCAAGGACCAATGACAATACCATAATTGTGTCGTCTAGTTGCAAAACCGGCCATCTCTAAGAAACAAAATTTTTCAGGAAAGCTGATTTTCTGTTACATCACGCCAAAACGAAGTAGGAACAAAATTTCTTCGGTTTTTAATGGCACAAGGGTAGTGTGTTTGAAAGCACACTGTAGTGTGTTGAAATGGAAGGGGCAAGTGGAGGGGGTGAGTTACTCATTTTTTTATTTTGGATTTGGCCGCTTTTGCAACTGATTTTGGAGTTGGCCGGTTTCGCAACGAATTAGAACTGAAAAATCACTAAATTTAATGTAAATTTTGGGTTTTTTCCGGATACAAATGAACAAAACTTTCTCGAATAAGTGAATATTATTTGAAAAACATTAAACTCTGGAATGTTGTGGTGTAACTCAAGGGTCTAGACGGAAAAACTGGCGAGTATTGTTTTTAAAGTAATTAAGTTCCGAAAAACCTAATTTAGAAAAATAGAAACATAAACGCTTGCGGCATTATCGTCTTCACCGGCTTACACATTTCTTCCTGATATTCTTCTTCATCTCTCTTATCTACTTATCTGCTTTCTCCTCCATGAGCAGCTGACGCTACGACGTTCTTGTAAAATATCAAACGATCTGTAGAAAACCTCCCCTTGAACTATCACCTTATTAATTTTTTTGTTTATGAAAAATCTCTTTGTTGGGGCGACTTTAAAGTGCCATAGTTCAGAGGGTTTGAGGAGGGCATTACTGGGACTCTACTCCAATCAAGATTTGTGTAGTCTCTTCCTGGCTTGAGCACCGTTCCACTTTCCGAGAGAATCCCTTCAAACTCTGAAGACTGAACGAGAGTCTCGATTTTCCTTAACTTCTTCTCAATTTGGTTAAAAACCCGATGTGGTGGGGTTTGTTTCTTCTCCATGTTGCAGGGTCTCTTTGTCTCTTTCTTGTTAAATTAGCTGGAACTTCTTCTACAAACTTCTCCACAAAGATCGAAAACAAAGTGCACTGAATGATGAAAGCATAAACGTTAACTATAGGAAAGCAGGAACAGACTGATAGTTGCCTGATAAGAGGCCTTCTTGATCTGAACAACAGCGCGATCTAGCAGATGTGGAGATGGCCGGTTATGAAACTCACTGACGGAAGGATTTGGCCGGTTTTGCAGCACACTGTGATTTTCAAACGCAGGTTTAACAAGGATTTGACGGGTTTTTGCGAAGTTTCTTGTTTGCAATGGGTGGAAAATGTATCTTAGGACTTAAAAAACAAAAAAAAACGTATTTCTCAAAATTGAGGATTTGGCCGGTTTTGCAACTAGACGACACAATTGCACAAATTCGTTCTAATGTTCTCACTTAATTTAATTAAATTACCTCCAAAATGGGAGTCTGCCTTGCAAAAAGTAAAGTAGTAGGTTTTACCTTTTTATATGGTCCTGAGAATATAATATCAAAAATGAAACTAGATTTGATAAAGCGAAAATGTTTGGGGGCAAAAAAACCCAAACTTTTTTTATTTTTTTTCAGATTTAAAAAAAAAAACACGTAGAGAATCTTTTATTCAAAAAAATGTTTAACTAAAAAAATTAAAGTTCATTATATTGTGCGCCTAAAGACAACCCTCAACCTGAATTCGATTTAGGCGTTTAGCCACAATCGATTGTCAAACATCGAAGAATTTTGCCAACTTTCACAAAAAGTTAGTCTCGGTCATGTTTAAGAATCTATAAGGCGGAAATGGCTAATCCAATCAAAAATTGCTATATACTAAAAGTTGTAGATCATAACATTTTTTGCAAGATAGAATTTTTAAAGTAAAAATACGCCCGTTTCTACTATGAGATATGTCAAAAAAAAAAAAAAAAAAAAAAATTGTTAGTTTATTTTATATAAACTGTGTTAATATTGCAAACCAATCACGAATAGTACAGGGAAATTAGATCCGAATTTTTAACTCTAAAAAGCAAAAGGTCTGACTACTGCAAATTGTTCATTATTTTTAGCTCCTTAGTTAGGTTTCCTATAAAAGTGCTTTTCTAGTTTTTTAAAACTATAATCTTTTTATAGATTAAATTTCAATACGCAGAAAAAGTACCTAGAGTATCTAAATTTTAGAGGAAAAACCGCCCATTTTGAACTCACAATATCAGAAAAATAAGAAATCGATATTTTGATAAGGCAATAATTTTTAGTACAGCATAAATAGTTTTATCGATTTCATTTGGTTGGATTTTAATTTCTAACCATAAAAGTTAAGCACTGTGTGGCAAACCACTGCAACTTAACACTGTACATTTAAATTATTATAATAGTAAACTATAATATTTTAAACCTTCCTAGAACTATAAAGATTATGTTGTTAAAATTTGGTACAGTTGGGTTTAATTGTTTTACCATTAAACCCATTTCTTTTACCATTCAAACTCTGTTGTATAATGGCGCTAACCATATATCGTTCAACTATTAAACATCCACACGTCACACTAAATATTCATACTGTTTTTTAATAAACATTCATTTGAATTAAGCATATTTTATTTCCAATTTCTAGCTCTATGTAACACTGTACCTATATAACCTTTCTAAAATGGCAATCGCCACCTATCGGTCAATTTTCAAACTTCACTGCGCACCACATATTTATCGCTTTTTAGCAATATTCTCATAGAAATTTTTTCAATTTTATTATTGCTAAACCTTTCTTAATCTATAAAGATGATGTAATTAAAATTTGGTAAAGGTTGGTTGAGTAGTTTTTGCAGTTAGTGATATTCTTAATTTTTTCTACTATATTCGTGCTACATTAAAAGTAAAAAAATATTTTAAAATGTTCTAATAGGGAATGAGGGCTATACTTGCCAATAACAAGGATTAGGTTCAAGAAAGGAATAGATTTCTTGGCGTCCTCTATGTTATATATTTCTGGAAGTAAATCGAATTAGTTGTCAAAAGTTTTAAAAATATAATCTAGAGAATGATTATTAGTTATTATTAATTATATATATTTATCAATAAGAAAGGAGGAATATAGGAAGGAGCTAAACGATTGGAAAGCAGACAAATGGGAACGGCTGTAATTTGCGGGCCGAGTTGTAGGACCGGTTGTAGTCCCATTGATGTTCTCTCCATTGACTGCTCCCCCGACCTGTCAAATTTCCTTAAACATTCCTTAATCGTGGTCTTGATATTCTTGTCGCTTCTCTTAAATGGTCTGTATTAACATTATATATATATTTTTTTTTTCTTCTTTTTTTTTTATATATCAGTTTACTGAAATTTACAACTATACAGATATGTACATCAAGTAAATGAACTGATAACGATTACAATGACATGTAAAAACTTGAAAAGAACTACTCATCAGTAGCACTTCAATAAAATTCTACACTAGAAAATCTCTAGGCAATCTTCTTTTCAGACGCCTCGGAGGATTATCGGGAATGGAGTGGGAAGCAAGTTGAGAAACTAATGGATTTGAGTGGTTATGGAACTTACTATGTAAGGATAGGTATCTGGTTTGGGCTAACTCAGCAACATATGGAACATTAAGGTCATTATGGATAAGCTTATTGGTGACAAAGTAAGGGGCATTTAGGATTTTTCGAAGGATTTTGGATTGTAAGGATTGGATACGAGATGAATTGGATGGTTTAGTAGAGACCCAAAGCTGAACTCCGTACGTCCAAATAGGTCTAATAACAGTCATGTAAATAAGTCTTTTGTAATGAATTGGGAGGTTTGATGGTTTGTCTAGTAAATGTTAAAGTAATCTGTAACGGCGAGCAGTTTCTTGTCGCTTTGGTATTGATTATTATATCTAGTCTAAAGAAGTTTGTGTATACGGGACAACAATAAATTTTATATTGACATTTCATTCAAACTAGCATTCCCGTCACGGCTTCGCCCGCTCTTATAACCAAAGAAAGTGTTAGATAATTTTAATTTTCTAGTTGAAGTTTTATCTGTTTATCGATAAACATTATGCACTGAAGTATACAAGTGTGCATTATTTCTTCTATGATATTTTCAGGCTTAGTTGTAATTTTTATCTTGATTGAAATTGCACTGGTTAGGTGTTTGAAGATTACGTAAGAGCCTAATTGGACATCAATTTTTTTTTATTTTAATGTATAAGTTGGTAATCCAGATGGGCAGAGCCAATTAAGAAACTCTTACTGATAATGGGGTGTATTATTTGTTCTTACAACCTAAGGCCCATGAATCATATTTTTACACACTATATCAAAGTGCAAAGATCGAAATTTTAATTTGGTAATAACTTTTATTCTGCAGAAATGATTTAATTGATTTCATCTGCTAGGATTTTAATGTCTAACCATAAAAGAATATGACAGTGTGACAAACCTCGTTTCTGCCGCTCAACATTGTTAACTGTTATCAATGCTAAATCTTCCTCGAACTATGAAAATTATGTAGTTAGAGTTTGGTACAGTAGTTTTATCAGTGTAAAACTCTTTAGCAGAATGGCGCTAAGCACATTTCGATCGATTTTCGAACTTAACTGAGGTCCATTTGTCGAACCATGTATTTAAATTTTTTTTAATGATTTAATTGAATAAAAGTATATTTTATTTTATCAATTTCAAGCACTATATGGCACTGCACCTTTATAACCTCTCATGCAGAATGGCACTCGCCACCTATCGGCCAATTATCAAACTTCATTGCTATCCTCATGCTATCGCTTTTTTTAATAAAAAATTAATTGAAAATCAGTAGATTTTATTATCGCTAAACCTTCCTGGGGCTATAAAGATGATCTGGTTAAAATTTGGTACAGATTGGTTCATTAGTTTTCGTGGTCAGTGATGACAAACGAAAAATGGCTTGTCCTTTTACATAATAGTATCGATTAAGATTAGCTGTTTGTTTCTTGCTGTTTATAGCTTCAAGCGTGACAGTTTAATTATAAATTCAAAATAAAATGAATCGTTTTAGCTAAGGAGTCCATTTTCCTCAAATAGCATTTTGAGAAAATAAAAAACAAAAGAAAACTGTTGCTTTAGTCACTCCATAACAAAGTTATCTTCAATACTTAAAAACAATTTTTTTTAAGGTCGTTTCTTGCATAATTCTTAAAAACGCAAAGTATACATGAAAAAAAAGTTGTTTTTTTAATACAAAATTTTAATAATTAAAGAACACGAATCATAAAATCTTAAATCTCATCCAAATCATTTTGAATGAGTGTTTGATAAGACGGTAAATAAAAGCATAGGTTACAACCACCCCATGAGTTTAAGCTGTTGATTCCATACTTAACATTCTGACCATTTTGGGTCCTTTTCCCCTGAGTTTTGGTTTCCACTGAGTCAGGATTCATCCTAGAATTGCGGCCACCATTATTTGAAAACAAAAACATCTTTACCGTGTACAAGTTTAACCAAGTATATTTTTGATTTATTAACTTTTATGAGCTGCTTTATGGAATAAACTCTGTTAATTCTGGCCTAAACTTACTTTACCTGAACGCAATCTCTATCACTGGATAATTAATTACGTCCTCTCATTGTATTATAATGACTGTAACATTTTTGTTTTATTTTGGAAAGAAGGATTTTCGTTATAGCGAGGTTATTGTTTGCTTCCCACAAGAAGTATTACGTCTTTTATTATTATTATTTTATTGGGATTTCGGTTGAAAAGTAACCCTAGATCCTCCTTGTATATGAAAGTTTACCGTCATTTCATGCAAAAATGGTTCTTTAATACTAAATAAGGTCCATTTTTGCATTGAACGATTCTATGTCATCAGAGATGCCTGTAAGATTTGCCTCTTGGACTTTGGCATGAAGTGTTTAAAATAAAACAGATGATTGTAGGAACGGTGATAAATTTCGGGGTTATTGATCTATAATAATTCTAAGTTAAATATATAGAAGAGTAAGTGTCTAAGGTATACGATAATTAAGAAAATAATTGAATTAAATTAATTAAATGAATTAATTAAATTGAAGAGGAAATAAGAGCAAAATAAAGGCTGGATAGGCTTTGTTTTATGTCAGTCTCAAAAATACTATTTCGCCCCATTTTCCAGAAACTTATAGATTATTATTAAAGAAATATAAATTTATTATAAATATAAAGAAAAATAAAGTATTAATAAGAATATTTTGCTCTAAAAATGATTAGCACAGTGGAGAATTAAGAAGGCTCCGCAAGACATGTCCTGGTAAATATACTCGTCCAGTTAATGGCAGCGCGTGAAGATGTTTATACAGACATTGATATCCATTTATTTTTTTTTTATTGAAGTCTGCCATAATATCAACTATTAATTGAAGGGTTCGGAGGATGAAGGGGTTATGTAACGAACACAATTTTGAGTAATTTATGTTGTTTTTTTTAAATATTTTCCTTTAGCAGGAAAATGTTACATAGCCCCTTTATCTTCTTCACATCTATTTTTCTATTTGTTCTCAAACATTAAAATTTCGCTACCTAACACTACTGCATAAAAATTCTTCATCCAAAGAACTAGGTTGTATTTTTAAGAAAATGTGACATGATCCATCAAACCCTTCGATTGTGTCAATCAATTTATTTAAATTATAAAACAGGGATTAAATTTATTTTGAAGGGACTTAGATTCTTGTAGCCGATCCTTACCCTTCAGATACGGTTGATCCCATTTATATACTATTAAGTGAAAAATACTGAGATTAATCACAAACTCACCTTGATACACCACAAACCGCAGATTGCACTTGAGTCAAATTTGCATATAACCTTAATTAAAGAACATATAAATAATATTTAGCGCTTATTTAACGACAAATCTCATGGAAATAATAACACACTTATACAGGAATTCTCTCTGAGCGCTCATAGGAGCTTGATGAGAGATATCTCATTACCATAAACCATACTTATGATTTTTGCGTTGATTACGTTATACGAAGGTAATGTTTATATTATTAAAGGGGACTATAATCAATAAAAAATTAATTATTTCATATAACTTTTTATTAATAATTATGAGATCAATATATTCTTTCAAATATGTAAATGTATTTTCTACTAATTTTGTATTAATGTTTTTAATTTTTTTGTAATAAAATTTTCTAATCCATTTCTTCAGTCTGCTGTAATTTTAAAGTAGCGAAAGCTAGCGTCATGTGTTTTATTTTTATTTATTTTTTTTATGACTATTATGTATTGTAATTTATTTATTGTTCTATAGATGTATTTTTAAAAATAATATACAAAAAAATTAGTAGAATAAAGTGAACAATTGCTTGAAAATTTGATTGCTGTGTCAATATTTATAAAACAAAATCTCTTATTTATTTGAATAGAGATATTAGGAAAAATTTCAATTTTTCAATTGTGGTTCATCAAATTTATAAATGTGTACTTTGTTTGTAACGAGGAACCACTTCACAAGCACTGATGTATGTAATTTTAAAATTATTTAATTGCCTGTTGATTTGAACTTTTACTAATTTGAGGCATTTCAGTTTAGAAGTATGTTCAGTACGTTAAATATCAAAATGTATGTTTAACTATTAATTTTAATTTTATATATATATTTTTTCTGTAAATCTATTTGTATTGTATTTCCATATGTTGTATGTAAATAGTAAATAACAACTATTTGAAGGCTGTTTTATTTAATTAAAAGAAATATTTTATTCGTTCGACAATATGATTAAATTAACATAAAAAATATTTGTGTACACCATTTATATTTTATTTCATTATTAATTTGAGATCGATATTATTTATTTTTAATTTTTTAATATATTGTTTTACTTTATTTTTATTTGAATTTTTTTATTTATTTTTTAGAATCTCGTAAGAATATGTTTTATAAGAACCATTCGAGCACGAAGAAAAGTACTTTCTTATATAATCAAAGCCCTAGCCAAAATAATTTTTAAAAAAATAAACGTAATAAGGAGAAGCCTTTGCTACAGACTGAGCGAGTTAGATTTTCTTTTATTTGATTGAATGACGTTATGTTTATTATTATTTTACCTTCATTTTTTCTCAAAATTTGTATTTTTTCGAGATTAGTAATTTAGTTAATAATAACGTAAAAATGTTAATAATAACGCCCTCGACAATAAAATTCCCTAATAAGTTACTCGACGTACTGTATTATTTTACGAATAATATATCGATCGCAGTGTAAAATTAGTTTAATTTATTGACACTTACGTAAATAAATTAAATTAATTTTACATTCATTGCTTGGATACAGAGTGCGACCAATTTATTATTCCTAAAATTATTCAGTACGTCGAACGTTGAGAATATAAGCTTCACAACTCAAATAGTTTTTTTGTTTTTTTTTTCAGTTTTGTTCTGATCCTAGTGACACAATATGACCTATATATTTAGAAGGCTGGGTATTTCCTGCCACATCTGTTGTTGCTGGGCATTGGGTGTGTCAATTATTTTAGCTCAGTGTTTGAAGTAAATAAGAAAGGTCCAAATAACAAAAAAACTAATAAAGATGAAGTTTTTATTTTGTACCTTTTTTATTCTGGATGTGGAATAAGTTTTGATTATTTATGTGATGATTTGGTTCGTAGAATATTATTTACCCGTAGTTGAGATCTTCTGTTGCTATTTTCTCTTTTATTTTCTTTTAAACTTTCTGCTCTACATCGACCAGTTCCTCTAAACTTAAAACTTGGATTGTCTTAGGCCACGAATCTTTTTTCAACTTTTTTTTTTTTTAATATTTCTTCTTCAACTGTTTGTACATTTGTTTTGTTTTTTTTATAATATTTTTTTTTTTACAAATTAAATGCTGATTACCTTATTCTGAGCATGGTAATAATATCTTGGCCCGAAAATATCTTAAGAAGGCTGAATGGGAGTTGGATTAAACGTACTTTCCGGGTGGAAATCTCTCTTATTTTCTGTCAGCTTCCTTCTGCTACCTTTGGATAAAAATAATTTTCTTAAAAATAAATCGTCTTTAATTCGAGATTATACTTACAAGGGGACGTTTTGACTTGTACCTCACAGATTTGAATGCCAATTTTTGTGTGGGTAGTAGGGACCTATAATAGTGCAAAACTATAGTTATAGCCGCCAATGAACATTGGGAGCCGAAGAAAAAAATATATATATGAAAATCACGTATTATTTTTTTTCTCAGCTCTCAGTCAAGATAGAGAAATGATTATTTCACGTTAAATTGTTGTTTTGTATGCTATTTAAAATAAAAATACTTTAGTTTAGCCCAAATTCGGAGGTCGCAGGATTTCTCCTTATTGAGATTTCTCAAGTTATAGTTGACCTTGGAATTTTTTTGTTCACACCAGTTTTGTCCTCTGAAATCTGGAGTAAACCCACTGTTATGCATGCATAAGAAGCTGAATGTACGCTGATTCTTATGATGATATTACTATTGTAATCGGTTGAACACATCAGTTGTTATGGCCGCTAGAAGTTGATGAAATCTCAAGTTTAAAATTTAACGTCCTCGTAAGGGCTAAAAAATCAATATTTTTTTATTTTGATGAAATTTCACATATTGGTTTTTTGGTTTGTTAAATCGAGAATTGAGGTCAGTATTTCATGAAAAAAATTTTCCACAGATTTACAGCGGATTTCATTGGAATTTTGTCATATTTTTCGAGTTTTTCAGCACCCTAATGCCAAGTCGTGTCTTGAGGATAACGAAAGTATTTTTATTTTAAATAGCATACAAAACAACAATTTAACGTGAAATAATCATTTCTGTATCTTGACTGAGAGCTGAGGAAAAAACAAAGCGTGATTTTCATTTTTTTTTTTTTTTTTTTTCGGCTCCCAATGCACATTGGCGGCTATAACTCTAGTTTTGTACTTTTATAGGTCCTGACTACCTACACAAAAATCGGCATTGAAATCTGTGAGTTAAAAGTCAAAACGTTCCCTTGTTGGTATACTTTATTTATTTATTTTTTCTCAATTTATTGATCGTACTGGATATAATGCTGTTTTTTATTCAGCTGATTCTTAATCCTGAATTAAATTTTTATGAAACAAGTTTGAATTTTCATATTACTTTTTAATCTTACTGTGGAGTAGCCTACCTCAAAGGTTTAGGCATTGGACTCCAAAACCCTTAGGACTGGCTGGGTTCGAGTACGGAAAATTTATTTTCTATTATTTTAGTCGTAAACTGACTTCGTAGTTAGGAGATCCACTGAGCCTCTGTTAAGTGAGTACTTTTATATGGACAAAACATGATGTTTGGATGTCGATAGTAATACTCTTGACCTGCTGCAACCTTCATGAATTAAATTGGTAGTTTTTTTTTAAATATTGGATTTGGCTAATAATTAATTTTGTTCACTATATTTCTTTTATCCACAACTGTCGATCAAACCGCGACAATAAGCGGATATGATATAAAACTGTACCCATCGGTACCTACTCCAGTCTTGCATTTTTTGGATTTATCTGCAGAGATCCTCTTCAGCCTTCTTCGGGTTGAATCAGGCATATCAAAAGTCGCCATGTTTTGAATTAGTTTGCTATAAATCTCTAATAATATGAATCCTTAGTTGCTTTTGTTAATTTATAATATTCCTGTCTTGTTTAAGATAAAAATAAAAATTTCAGTTTAGCATATTTTAAAACGAAAATAACTGGCATTCCCCAGCTTAAATTTTCTTTACCAAATTATATTTATCATAACTCTACTATGACCTTAACTTATTGTTACTCCTGATGATCCATTTCTTAATTGTATTTGATCTTAATGTGGCCATTTATTTAGGAAATTATCTATTGTCTTTAATTTCAGCACTTTTTCAAACACGTTATTTTCGCTTCAAGGAGGGAAATTATTAATGAATAAAATTTACTAAAATTGTTTGATAAATTTAATTATTTATTTATTTAAGCTGATATTATCTTATCTCGAATGGAGACGAAACTTTTCCTTTATTTTGTCTGTAACAATGTGTTTCTAACTGAATGCAACAATTTTATCGCTTTAGTATTTCAAAGTTTTTTTTTTAATAATTTCATGTAAATATTTTTCTTCGTTTATCGAATGGTTCAAAGCCGTTTTATTAAGCTACAAAATTACGGCCCTAGACCTTATGAGTTAAATGAAACACTTGCTGACTTCTGAATTATTAAGATGTTATTTACTTAATGTCTCAGAATATTAATTTATGATTTATATTAATAGTTTTTTCTATTTCTCTTTCTGAAAACATGAAGGATGAAATAAAATGTAGTGTACGTTAATAGCTATTGAAGTTAGCGGTATCTGATAACTAATAAAGTTTATTAGGATGAGCCTACTATAAACTTAGTCGTTTTAAACTTGCACACACTGATGCGATCCAGAGCATATTTTTCCGACAACTGCGCGGAGATTCTCCGTCGGTGATCGGTTACATTGATTAGATTGAGAAATTTCACTTAATGTTGGCTATTTTATAAATTATGATTTACAATACTAATGGGTTTATTTTTCTTCTACTTACAAGGTTTTTAATAATCAAAATATAAACCATTGTGCTCTATGGTTTGACACCATCTGGAAGCCAGCTTTGGAATTCCTAGATGGTACCACTCTTTGGGTTTTGAATCGAAGACTCACGAACCCCATTTTCAACTTCATTTAAGTTGTTGAATGTTTTTCCACGAAGGAAATGAGCCATTAATCTGAACAGGTGGTAGATGCCCAAACTTATTTAATACCTACTTACTTAATTATATTTTATTTTAGTTTGGCATACAACGCACCGTTTTCGAGATATGAACACAAAACCAAAAAAAGGGACCTTCCGCGCTTTGCGACCCACCCGTTCCTGTTCCCAGGCCCGCAAACTCCAGGACTTTTAGTATATTTACTTTCCAACTACCCTGAACATGTTTCCGAAGAAAAACCTTGGATTACAGAAAACGCACTCTACACCCTATTAAATTAAGTAGTGGTATAGGTTTAATTTTTTTTTACTAAATGAAAAATAAAAAACTTCATAAACTAATATACGAATTTAGTTATTCTTTAATTTAAAAAAAAATCATAAAGAAAATGAATCAATTACATGGTTTTCTCTCATAGATGGACTGTTGACATGTTCAATTTCATACTTAACTCATACTGAACTAAAATAAAAATATATCGTATGGATTTCTGCATTTAGAGAAATTAAAACTTACATTATTTAGTTAATTAATTGGATAATAAAATTCATAATAAACGAAATTCATTGCCGAATAATATAAATTTTAAAACGTTTAATAAGCATTGGATGTAAAAATCATTTCTAATTTTCGAAGTGATCGAAATGAAATGAATTTTTACGAATAATTAAATTTTTTTTTTTTTATGAAAGTTATCGATGCTCAATTGTTTATTGCTTTAACAGTTATACAACACTATATGCGATTTAATTAAGAATTAATTTGATTCTCATTAATTAATAATTTCTTTCTTTGTTTTGGTTTGATAACATTTCTTACTCAAGGTTAAATTATCCTCTAACGTTGAAACATTATACATTAAATAAATATATAAATAAATAATTAGATAATTAATATAGCAATATGTTATTAATAAATAATTGAATTGAATTAATTTAAAAACGAATTATTGGAGTGGCCAGCTGGGTAAGGCACTCAATTCCCAACTCCCTAGGCTAGGACCTCAAGAATCCCGGTAGTGGACAGTAAATTTACTTTTCTGTCGGGCTGAGGTTGGCTTTGGGGTCAAGGGTGCTCTCGGGATACAATAAAGTGGGGACCCGACCCTTCATTGGGTCCAGGGAATATTGTTTCAACTGTTGGCCAAGAATTACTACGCTCGCAACAAAATTATTTATTTGTAGATAATAACGTATAGATGTTTGACGTACAGACACATAATTTAGCTTTAATGAGAAACCTTTCCTTATTTTGATTTTTAATAGTTATAACACAACTACTTATTTTCTGACAATGTAGTTTACTTTAGAATAAACAAAAGGCTAAGAGAACATGAAGGTTCGATATCGACACCACGAATATCTGTCCGCACACCTCCTTCTATCCCACCCCATTAGTCAAGGCAACGATGGAAAATTAGGGGAAATAATTCATGTAGATACCAATTCTGGCACAGTTGTAGGGGAAGGTGTTCTTATCTTAAGATACTAAAAGTACTGAGGGGTAGGGGTGGAGCTAAGAGTGGGGGGTTTCTAAAGGTGCTTTTATTCAGGTTTTCGTTAATAACTCGAAAATTATTGGCTCTAATGAAAAAATGTGTTTATGCTAAATTAATCTACATAAAGTTGTATGCAAAAAAGGTTCTATAAACCTTTTTGCTGGGATCAATTGTTCGGGAGATATGGGGGGGGGGGGAGAATTCAATGCTTGCGGTATGTCCCACTTCTTCGTGAAAACACATTTGTTGGTACTCTTTTTATCTATTAACTCCAAAACTATTTGTCCGATCTAAAATTGTTTTTCTTCAACTGAAAGCTAGTTAAATTTACTATCAGATCTCTTATCTCAAATTTTATTTATATTCCGTGAAAATCCCATGCCACCACGCTAAAAACTGCGTGATTTTTCGCTACTATGAACCAATATGTCTGATCCCAAATTCCTTTTTTTTTTATATCAAAGCCAGCTGTTAAACGCACTATTAGATCCTATATATTAAATTTGATTAAATGCCGTAAAATACCCATACCAGCAAGCTATTTATATATGTTTTGGCAAAACATGACACTTTTGATATGTACTGTGGTCTGGCATGGGTATTTTGAGTTATTAAATGAAAATGTGATATATATGGGATCTAATAGTACATTTAACTGACTTTGATATGAAAAAAATAAATTTTGGATCGGCCATGCTGTTTTAGAGTTATAGCGAAAAATGTGTCGAAAAAACGAGATGACATCAGTGCGGGTTCCTCAGTGTATTAGCATAAGTGTTTTACTGGACCTGGTTAAAACATGTACAACATGGGGTCTAATAGTAAATTTAACCAGCTTTCAAATGAAAAAAAGAAATTTTAGATCGGACAAATAGTTTCCGAGTTATAGCCAAAAGAGTACCGACAAACATGTTTGCACGGAGAGGTGCGATTTACTGCAAGCATTTAATCCCCCTCCTCCTCACTACTAGAGGCAGTAGTTTTCGAATTTTCGAGAAAACGAAAACCTCAAAAAAGGACTTTTAAAGACCCCGCTTAGCTCCACCCCCCACCCTCCAGTACTTTTAGTATGTCGATAAGGACACCTTCCCCTACAACTGTGCCAAAATTGGCTTCTACATGAATTATTTCCCCTAGGTCTTTTTTGGTCTTCGTTGCCTGGAATACATCAAAACCGAAATCCTCGAGATCAGCCCTCACGCAATATTCCCATCTACTTTTCGGACTACTCCTCGGACGTTTACCCGACAGCTCAAAACTGATATCTTTTTTGGAATTCGCTCATTATTAAATCCAACAACTTTACACGCCCATTTTAACCGCCGCGCTGCAATAACTCAACTATATTTACCTGATAAATTTTCCGCAATTCTTCTGTATGTTCATCCTTGTTTTTAGTGACAGTACTTTATTATCGAAAACTTTGTTTTTCTTTTAACGTAAGTTATCACGTTTCGCACTCATATAGAAGCGTTGGTAGTTTAATGGTCTTAAAAATAAGGACATACATAATCCTTATTTTTAATACATTTAAAATGGTATTGATATATCCTTAATTTTTAAATTTCTGAATAGTAAGCGCGAACTAAGTAGTTTTGTGACCGATAAATAACAAGCATTACCGGATTTTAAAGAGCTTCCTCCGGCCTAAAGGCTTCCTTTCATTTCCTCTTGAATTTCATTTTTGTTTGTTTGTTTATTTCGTTTAACGTCACTTTATGCTGCTATGGCTGATCGGACGATGCTACAGTGGGATTCCTAAATTTTGCCTGTCCAGGTATAATTAGGAGAGGGATCTTTAACGAGTACCTGACATCGCACAGGCTCGGGACCCCCATTTTACGTCCCTTCCGAAGGACGGCATAGCTAAGGATTTTTTACTTCCTTTAAAAAATCCTAAGGTCATCTGCCTGGCTGCGAACCCGCTATCTTGTGTTTAGTAGGTTGCTATACTAACCACTACACCACAGGTGACCCACAATTTCATTTTTCCTTTATATTTTAACTGATCTACATATTCAAATATAATCCCAGAAATATCTACATCACGGAAATTATCACCGTTTCTACTATTCTATTCTATCATAGATTTCGTTTTGTAGGCATTAATTACTAGACCTATTTCGTTATTAGCTTTTATGAGCGCAGTGTTGTTAATTTAATAGTTTCCTCTACCTCATCCAATAGTACCAAATTATTAGAGTAACCATGATTCGCAAAACCCATTTCTAAACCTTTTCCGAACACATTATCTTCCTATAGCTTAATGCTTAATTAAATAATATTGGATTGCCTTATAATCAGGGCACCTCATTTTTTTTTCGGAGTAAAAATTATTAGGACTCTTAGTTTTTTTTAAAAAAATTCTAAGCAAAAAAAAGACCAGTGAAAAGCGTTGATGATTCGAAACTAGCCTTATACAGGGTCATTCCCTCTTAGTGTAAAAAAAAATAAAATAAAAAATAAAGACCAGTGAAACGTTGAGTGAAACTAGACTGTAAGTTAATAGAAATGCTGCTGACCACATCTTTCTATTCCAATCCATTGCAGATGTATGAAAATTCTAAGATTTTTTTGGGTAAACCTCGTTTTTTGGCATAAATGCTGTAATATCTCCACTTGCTTCAAAGATTTTTCAAATTTTGACCATATTTTTGGATTTAGCATTAAATTTCTTCCTATAAGACCAGAGCAAATGTAACCTTAAATTTTTCAAACTTGGGACCTAAAGAACAGCTTAATCTACTTATTTACAAAAGTTACAATTTTTTATAATATTTCAACGCCTAACGTTTTTCGAAAAAAACAATCCAAAAAAACTTCAAATATAACAAAAATTTGCATATTTAACCATCTTTCGATTGGTATGATCAAATTAGTGGTTAGTTGTTGATTTCAAGGAGAAATTCACTTTTGAAACTGGAAAAAAACATGGTGTTTTAATTTGCCATAAAGATCAGGAAATTGGGTAACTAAAACATTTATCATAATGTTTCATGATTCATGATTCATTATGATAATCGCTTGATGAAAATCTTTAAAATTTTAAGCCAGATAAATAAACTCTTCATTGGAATAAAAAGTAAAGAAAAAAAAAATCTTTAATGATAAAAGTATAGTTGACTGGATGATGGTTGGAGAAGAAAATAGACAGGGATGCAGTCAAAGTAAAACCTCGTTAAAGAAGGAATTCTTTAATACGTGCCAACGTTTCGACCTGCGTTGCAGGTGTTCTTCAGGGCTATAATGAACAAAATACCAGAGGTGACAAAAAACGTTGGCACGTATTAAAGAATTCCTTCTTTAACGTGGTGTTACTTTGACTGCATCCCTGACTATCTTCTCCAAAAAAAAAATCTTGTAACAATACACAAAATTTTTTTCTTGTGAGCCAAGTGTAACTATTACAGTTTTTATGGCAATAAACGTGTGTTACCCCCCCAAAAAAATCTGCAGGCTGACTCTTTTTAATCTTGCCTTTATTTTCTCTTGAATTTCATTTTAACTCGATATTATGTAGACCTTAAATATTTAAATTTTTCCTCGTTCTAATGCCATTAACCTTTGTCCATTTTGGTACTCAATGTTTAACGAAAAGTTGTTTTAATTACGATTAAATCTCTTTTTAATATTTATCTTGTTTTAAATACGATTTTATAAAATGCTCGTGGTCAGAGGTGGTTGAATATCCTATTTGCATTGGAGAAATGCATTCCAAGCGGAGAATTGCGGACTGCCTCCTTTCTAAGTTGTCATGTTAAATTATGTATGACTGGTTTGGCGGGACCTGATAACCTATTGACATTAACTGTCCAGCTCAACTCTCGGTTTACTTCTCAATTCTTAGTTGATATCATTTTATAATGAATAGTGTTTTTTTTTAATCGAATAGATCGTCATTTGTATCGATTAATAAATGCACATTTATTCATTAATACAAAGAAGTACTCGGAAAGATTTAATTAAGCTTCTTGTTATTCAAGTGGGATTTTTCCACCTGCTGATCTCTAATGCTCATAAAAGTAACAAATATTTGCCAATGCATTGATTATAGCTCTTGTTCCTATTATTACTTTTCCCTTTGTTAGCATTATGTACTACCTATTTATAGCTTGTGTTGTACCTTAAACATCAAAGTAAACCAACTATTCTAATAATAATTTTTGGTAGTTTCTAAATAATTTGCAGAGCTACAGTCATTTTAAATATGTATATACTATTAAATAAAAAATAATTTTTAGAAAAAAAACAAACCGACTTCCAAGATTAAACCTACATATACAAACTTGAACTAAAAAATAAAAAATAATATTTTAATTGCTTCGAAACAAAAACCATTAAATGACAATCAACAAAATTATCGACACTTATATACCTATTCACAATTTATGATCAGTTATTTTTAGAGTCGGTGCCAGCCAAGAAGGGCAGTTTAATCTTGCCTTAGCAATAAACCTTCACAGACAGTGGTGTGCATCTTGATGAAACAGTGGGAGCATCGTTACAATTACCATTTCTTTTCAAATTCTGTTTGTTTTGGTTGGCACCGACTCCAAAAATAACTGATCATAAATGTGGAGCATCGTTACAATTACCATTTCTTTTCAAATTCTGTTTGTTTTGGTTGGCACCGACTCCAAAAATAACTGATCATAAATTGATTCAGAATTGACGGAGTAATCGCGTAACATACAAAAAAAAATAAAAAAAATACAGATGAGTTGAGAACCTCCGTCAATTCTTAATCAATTTGGATGATTCTTTTTTTGATCGGTAGGGCATACTTCAGAGGTGGTCCCATAAAAAATATTTTGAAATCAACGGAGCACTTTTTAAGAAAAATCGAAAAAAAAAAGTTAATAAATCACTTTTTAACTGTTTTTTTTTTTAACCAGTGATTTTTCTTAAAAAGTGCTGAGTTGATTTCAAAATATTTTTCAAGGGACCACCTCTAAAGTATGCCCTACCGATCAAAAAAGTAATCATCAAAATTGATTCAGAATTGACGGAGTAATCGCGTAACCTACAAAAAAAAATTTAAAAAATACAGATGAGTTGAGAACCTCCGTCAATTCTTAATCAATTTTGATGATTCTTTTTTAGATCGGTAGGGCATACTTCAGAGGTGGTCCCATAAAAAATATTTTGAAATCAACGGAGCACTTTTTAAGAAAAATCTAAAAAAAAAACAGTTAATAAAAATCACTTTTTAACTGTTTTTTTTAGATTTTTTCTTAAAAAGTGCTCCGTTGATTTCAAAATATTTTTTTATGGGACCACCTCTGAAGTATGCCCTACCGATCTAAAAAAGAATCATCAAAATTGATTCAGAATTGACGGAGTAATCGCGTAACATACAAAAAAAAAAAAAAAAAAAAAAAAAAAATACAGATGAGTTGAGAACCTCCGTCAATTCTTAATCTATTTTGATGATTCTTTTTTAGATCGGTAGGGCATACTTCAGAGGTGGTCCCATAAAAAATATTTTGAAATCAACGGAGCACTTTTTAAGAAAAATCGAAAAACCAGTTAATAAAAATCACTGTTATAAAACCTTACTTTTAAAACATATTTATGATTATGATTATCTAAAATCTCCACAGAACTTTTTAAGAAAAATCTAAAAAAACAGTTAATAAAATCACTTTTTAAAAGTGCTGCGTTGATTTCAAAATATTTTTTATGGGACCACCTCTGAAGTATTCCCTACTGATCTAAAAAAGAATCATCAAAATTGATTCAGAATTGACGGAGTAATCGCGTAACATACACAAAAAAAAAAAAAAAAAAAAAAAATACAGACGAGTTGAGAACCTCCTCTTTTTTGAAGTCGGTTAAAAAGAACAAGCCATTTTTCGTTTGTGATCACTTACTGCGAAAATTACTGAACCAATCTGTACCAAATTTTAACCACATCATCTTCACAGTTCAAGGAAGGTTTAGCAATAATAACATTTTAAGATATGCTATTATATTGCCATAAAAAAAAACTATAAATAGTGTGCAGTGAAGTTTGATAATCGACTTGTGCTTTTTTTAAATGAGGTTTAGTTGTCGATAGGTGGTGAGCACCATACGCAAGAGGTTACAAAGGTATGGTGAGTACCTCTTTGTGTAAAAAAAAAAAATGGGTGAAACTAGATCAAAAAATGTAGAAAAATGACGTAGACTTCACCTTTCTATTCCAATCCGTTGCAGATATACGATAAATCAAAGACTTTTTTGAGGAAACCATGTTTTTTTACCTTAAAAGCTGCAATATCTCCATTTTGTTTAAATATTTTTTAAACTTTGACCACACTTTCGGATTTAGCATTAAATTTTCTATAAGAGCAGAGTACACGTAACCTTGAATTTTAAAAACTTGGTATCTAAAGAACAGCTTGATCTTAACCTTATTTAGGAAAGTTTCAATGTCTTATATTACTTCAACGCTCACCGTTTTTTTGAAAAAAAAAAAAAAAAAAAAAAAAAAAAAAAAAACCCATCCACACAACTGCAAATCCCCCAAAAACTTTCAAATTTAATCAGCTTTCGAATGATATGTTAAAAATAATGATTTTGTTTCAATTTCATGGATAAATTTACTCTTGAAACCGAAAAAACATTGTGTTCTCATTTGGAATACAAATCAGTTACTTGTGTAAATAAAACATTATGACTACCCCTTAATGGAAATGTGCATTTTAAACGTAATAAACTCTTCATTGGAGTAAAAATCAAAGAAAAAAATTATTGTTTATAATTTATTGAAAAAAAAGAAAGACTGTCAATAAAGCGACATCAGATCAAAGGATCTTATGTTATTACATTTTTTTATTTATTATTGTTATTTAGGATTTATTTTATTAGATTTTCAATATAAGAAAATGAGATCAAATTTTGAAAAATATTTAAACAAAAAGGACATATTTCTGCTTGCATGGTAAAAAACGTGGTTTTCTCAAAAAAGTTTTAGATTTAGCGTGTATCTGCAATGGATTGGAATAGAAAGGTGAGGTCTGCGGCATTTTTCTACATTTTTGATCTAGTTTCACCCATATTTTTCACACTTACCCATATCACTCACCCTGTATAGAGTTACAAATTTATGATGAAATTTACTTTTTTTAAATTCAATTGTGTTATTAAAAAGGCTATAAATATATTGAGCGACATGTGGATTCCAGTACAGTTTAAAAATCTACCGATACGTGGTCATTCTGCAATAGTGAAACTATTAAACCCAATTATTCCAAATTTTAACTACAACATCTTCTCAGTTCTAGGAAGGTTTATAGTAATAAATTTTACTATAATAATAATAATAATAATTAAAAATTATAGTTTTAAGTCTTGAGCAATTCAAATATCTAGGGTCTATTATATCGAGGAAAAATGAAATTCAAGAAGAAATAAAGGCTAGGTTAAAAGCCGGTAATGCTTGTTATTTCTCGGTCGCAAAATTACTCAGTTCGCGCTTACTCTCCAAAAATTTAAAAATTAGGATATTCAAAACTATTATACTACCAACAGTTCTCTACGAATGCGAAACATGGCCACTGACGTTAAGGGAGGAACAGCGCCTTAATGTTTTCGAAAATAAAGTGCTGCGTAGAATATTTGCCCCAAAAAAGGATGAAGAAACAGGAGAATTTAGAAGGCTTCACAATGCGGAACTGCTGGAGCTTTATCTGGTAAATATAGTTGAGGTAATAGCAGCGCGACGCTTAAAATGGACATGTAAAGTCGTTGGGTTTAATAATGATCGAATTCCGAAAAAAGTGATCAGTCAATGAGCTGTCAGGTAAACGACCGAGGGGTAGACCGAGACGAAGATGGGAGGATTGCGTCAGGGCCGACCTGGGGGGTTTAGGTTTTGGAGGAGTGGATTGGTGGGAAGTGTGCGGTCGACGGTTGGTGGTGTCGGCATCGAACCTTCGGGTTCGCTAAGCCTCAATTTATTATTTATTTTATTTATTTATTGCCTCGAGTACCAAAAACGAAGTTTGCCCCCCAGTCGTATACTTTATGGTTATAAATCAAAATCCAACCAGATGGATCGATACATTTTTTTGTGCCTAATTTGATGTCAAATTATGCTTTTATATACTCTTCAAACACCTAATCAATGCAATTTTAATCAGGTTAAAAATTACTTCCATGCGTGAAAATATCATTGAACAAATAATGCTAAATGCTTACTTTATGTGAGCGGGCGAAGCAGCGACGGGGTATGATAGTTTTATTATATTTCTAATCCAATTATTCTCTTCCGTTCGAATTTATAATACCTGGTCCCACTTAAGTACACTCCATCCCCTCTCTCATTTTTAAAGAGTCTAAAATTTTCGCCTTTCCAATCGATTCTTATTATTAAGCATACAAATCGTTTTATCGATAGTTTATATAAATATTTACGATTTATTATAATTTAATCCAATTCCTTCGACTATGATAAATTTCTAAAGATTACAGAAGACCTGAGGAAGGCCGTGTAGTACACTCGAGTATTGCAGGTTAGCCGAGTACACCGATCCCATGTCATTCCTATTTATAACTTTCCACACCTCTTCCATAGCTTATATTTTACTTTTTAATATCGTTATAAGAGTATATTATTGGAAATATATTTTAGATTTTCAGTTGTTAATCGATCAAATTTTATTTTTATTTTTTTTAATTAGCAACAACGTTGATAAAAGCCGGCGACGTAATTGGTACAGTAAATAATATTAATTAACCCAAATATATTTTTAGTAGTAGATACGGTAATGTTGATATTTTAGGGATTTAATTTGAATGCGTTGAGCAGTTTAAATATTCTACAATATCAAGGAAAAATGAAGTTCAAAATGAAATAAAGGCAAGATTGAAAGAGGAAAAATCTTATTATTTCAAGGTCGCAAAATTGCTCAGTTTGCTCTTACTCTACAGAAATAAAAATAAAATAGGATATACAGGGTGAGTATTTTATAGTGTAAAAAAAAATTGGTTGTAACTAGATCAAAAATGTAGCAAAATGCCGCAGACCTCACCTTTCTATTCCAATCCGTTGCAGATATACGATAAATCAAAGACTTTTTTGAGGAAACCATGTTTTTTTACCTTAAAAGCTGCAATATCTCCATTTTGTTTAAATATTTTTCAAATTTTGACCACACTTTCGGATTTAGCATTAAATTTTCTATAAGAGCAGAGTACACGTAACCTTGAATTTTTAAAACTTGGTATCTAAAGAACAGCTTGATCTTAACCTTATTTAGGGAAGTTTCATTGTCTTATATTACTTCAACGCTCACCGTTTTTCGAAAAAACTATCCACAAAACGTCAAATCTCAGAAAAACTTGCAAATTTAATCATATTTCGAATGATATGTTAAACGTAATGAGTTTGTTTCAATTTCATGGGGAAATTCAATTTTGAAACCGAAAAAACATGGTGTTCTCATGTGGCATACAAATCTGTTACTTGTGTAAATAAAACATTATGACAATCCCTTAATGGAAATGTGCATTTTAAACATAATAAACTCTTCATTGGAATATAAAAGCAAAGAAAAAAATTATTGTTTACCCGATTATCCTATATCTGCAACGGATTGGAATAGAAAGGTAAGGTATGCGGCATTTTGCTACATTTTTGATCTAGTTTCACCCAATTTTTTTTTTTTTACACTTAGAGATACTCACCCTGTATAAGCGTATTCTAACTACCAACAGTTCTCTATAGATGTGAAATGTGCCCCCTTACCTAAAACGAAGAACAACGCCTTAAAGTTTTGAAAAATGAAGTAATGCGTAAAATATTTGGCCAAAAAAAAAATTGTAAGCCTTATTTTGGGAAGAAATCAAATTTTTGTAAATTCTTTAAATTAAATCAACTGATGAGATCTTTTGATAGCCTTCAATATCCAACAATGCTATCAACCGTTAATTCATATTTCCCTGAGAAAGGGGGAAAGGGTAAAATACTTGTCCACCAGATTTAAAAAAAAAAAAAATGACTAATGCCAAGGTGTCATGTGTCACACTTTTCCATGATAAGGGTTAATATACTGAAGAATTTAGAAAACTCCTCAATGCGGAACTGCTTTATCCGGTAAAAATAGTTCAGGTAACTACAGGCAGCGGGAAGGTTGAAATGGGCTTGTAAAATCGTTGGATTTAATAACGACCGAATTCCAAAAAAGGTAAGCCGTCGAGTTAAAGTCTGAGGGGTAGAGCAAGGTGTAGATGGGAGAATTGAGCCAGAGTTGATCTTGTGGAGATATGCTTTCACTGTATGCTCCTATCATTTCCTTTCCGTCATCATTCCAAGCTTTTCTTGGACGTTCCCTCTTCTTCCTACACTTATAAAGAAGAATTGTCTTTGGCCACCTGTATGTCCCTAACTACTGAAGCATCCTTGTTTCAATAATGTAAAAAATATTATTTCTGTTCTTTATTTTTTCTAATCATATTATTAGAAAATTAATGGGGTTTTTATAACAGTGATGGGCAAACTACGGTACGGCCCGCGGCATGGTCACACACAATTATACATAGGGCAAAATTTATTTTCTGCAAAGCTAGAATAGAATTATTGTTTTCTTCTCGTTGCGTTCTGGATCTTCTATCGTTGTACTATGTAAGTTGAGTGTAATGAGATAAAGTTTATTAGTTGTAAAACTTTGTTTTGTCCAATTCTTTCGGCCTGCCTAGATGTTTTTCTATTTCATCCGGCCCGCCTAGATGTTTTTCGGCCCTCCCCTTAAAAAGTTTACCCATCTCTGGGCTAGAACTTCTTCTCAAATCAGGATTGAAGAATTAACTGTCACTTCTATTGGGGTTATTTGATTAGAATACTATTAGTTACTGTTAGATCTCTTCAGAACAGAAGATTATCATTCGAAATTAGTTTTTTTAATAAAATAATCTCAATAGAAGTGGCAATTAATTCAGCAATCCTAATTGTATTGATCCTTCTATACCATCATGCGTACCTCAAGTAATTCTTCTCAAATAATCTTTAAACTTTAACAACAGCTGCTTTTGGGTATTTTGTTCTTTTGTTTTCCAGGTTTCAGCTCCATATATAAGACTGTCCATAGTAGAAAAGAATGATAGATTATTTATTTTTTTTTTTTTAATTTTATTTGTATGCATGCATTTTTATTTTATATGACCGAGTTTAGATTTTCTACAATATATTATAAAGTGTTCCTTTTTCTCTGTCTATACTGTCTCGGAAATAATTAATTTAACTCACGACGAGGAAAATATCAATGTTTAATGTTGAGGGATATGCTCGATGAATTGAAGTCCATAAAATACGCCTTCTTTAAATATAATTTCAGGCTCCTTGGTTTTACTATTTTACTAGTCAATATGCATTCGGCTCTCCCCAGTTAAGTAAGGAGCATTTTTTGTTTTGACATTCCGTTACTTAAATTGTACTACGAAAAAAGCATTATGTTTTTTAATTGATTGAAATATTTATTCCAAATCGATAGAATATTTTAATTTTCACATTTTAGATCTCTTTATTTCCATACAACTGATATTAAAAAAAAAATGATCGTTCTGACGTTTTTATCGTCTATTTATGAGGACTTCTCTTACTGTTGTGGTTTTGATAGAATATTCGCGTTATAAATTTTATATCAATCATAGATTTGATGTTCTTTGACAATAACTTAATCAAATCATATTTCGTGATTTATATGTGGCACAATGAAATATATAGTAATTATTTTGTGTCCACGTTATGATGATTAAAGCGTTCTCCCCCAAGTAGCTGGATTTCAGTATCTAAATTAGATGGCGAAAACTTTGTATATGAAGGGTGAGTCAGTAATTATAATAGTTGTGGTATATGTTACCATAGCAATCCATCAGCTGTTAGTATCGAATATTAATGATCAGGCTTCGATGTCATAACGTAGTTTATAGTAAATGTCTTCTTTCTGAGACGGTATTAGAATTTTAGAATTGAGAAAGGGAGATGGATTTCGCCGAACCGCTGGTCACCCGCCAGGGTAATCTCTAAACATATATTTTTATTTTTGTCCAACTAATCATTTGAGGGACCAGCGGTCTGCCTTCACCTCGTCGTACAGACGGTATCTTCACTTCATGATTTACTTGGAATGGATTATTGCTCATCGGTTCGTTCTAGTCAATGATGAAGTCTTTATGAAAAAAATAATCGGACTATTTAAAATTTCATTTTAATTTTGGTAAATGTTTAGTATTGACCAAAAGCTACCATAAGGCATTAAATTAAATATACGTGGAAAATCTTTTCCTTGTGATCGTAGCTCCGTTAGTTAAATCTAATCCATATGTTGGGGCAGACGGCAGATATGTCTAAACCCATCTTATGGTCTCTTCAATAAGGTTTACCTCTTATGAGGATATTTTTTTGGTTCTTCCTAGTAGTGCCTCTATAAGATTTCATTTCTGTTCTTAGGTATTTTATTTCAGAAGCAGTGTTTTATTTATCATAACTTTACTGAGAATTATTATTGGAAAGTATAAGCAGAGCATTGGAAGGTTAACATTGACGTAGGGCAAGACCTAGCTTGACGAAAACGCGCTGATTCCTGGTTCGAATCCGGCAGGAGCAGTAGAGTAGAGACCACTCTAGGCCATTTTCTTTTTAGACGCCTCTGAGGATTATCGGGATGGAGTGGGAACCAAGTTGAAAAACTCTTGTGGATTTGAGTGGTTATGGAGCTTACTATGAAAGGATAGGTATCTGGTTTGGGCTAAATAAGCAACATATGGAACATTAAGGTCATTATGGATAAGTTTATTGGGGACAAAGTAAGGGGCATTGAGGATTTTACGAAGGATTTTGGATTGTAAGGATTGGATGCGAGATGAACTGGATGGTTTAGTGGAGCCCAAAAGCTCAACTCCATATGAACAAATAGGAGTCCAAATTACAGTCATGTATATGAGTCTTTTGTAATTAATGTGAGCTTTGAACGTTTGTCTTGTAAATGTTGAAGTAGTCTGTAACGACGAGCAGTTTCTTGTCGTTTTAGTGTTTTTTGTACACTTTAAAATAATAATAATAATAATAACCTTTTTTTGTAGAGCATTTTTTTATAATTATAATAAAAACAAACTAATTTCTTTAAATATATACACGTATTTACTCAGATCAACATTTGTACAGGTTTTGTGTAGTTACCTGCCCAAATCATAGTTTTCAAACGGGATAATGTACCATCCTTAGCCTATTACAAGTTACAACTCCGCATGTTTTCCATGTATAGTCTGCCTTGTCTAGGATTCCTCTTTCCTGATCACAATAAGAACTGTCTAAGTTCACTTGTGGAGGTGTATTTTTTTTATATTTGGAAGTCCAGATTTCGCCTTTATCCTGTGTTTCGTCTTTCTGTCTCTTCTTGCTGCACCTTGGAGGTATTTTTCCATGTTTCTAACTGCGATTAGAAGCTTTGTGGTAGGTCGTATAGTAGGTATACCTCTATACCTCGGGTTTGTTAATATCTTTGTATTTCTGCAGTGTCTTCCATCCTAGAGTTATTGCCCAACTAATTGCCCAAGATAAGTAAAACTGTCTACTGCAATAATCTGAGGCGTTCTTACACTTTAGCTTCTATTAGTTTTTAGTATATGTATATTTTTTTTTTATATCGATTACGTTTTTACATAAAGCAATATAAAATTTATTAAGAATTGATTTAGAGTTAGAACTGCAAGTGTTTCATTTAATATTTAATGTAGAAGGGTACATTATAAACCCCTTCAGGGTTGTCTGGTTACTTTATATTTTGGAGGGTGAGGAAAAAAAAAAAAAAAAAAAAAAAGCAAATATATTTCTTGTGAAAATACTTTCGAGCTGAAAGTATTTCTTGAAATGTGACGAGATTACCCCGTTCATAGACGACACAGACCCCGAAACTTACAATACGATCACCTCGCTGTCGGCGTTGACGAGATTGCTGCCGCCCGACCTGCTGGTGGAGCACATCTCGAGGCTGCCCTCCAGAAGGCAGCGGAGGCTCAGCCAATGCCTGGAGGAGGATGAGAGCGGTGAGGACTTGCGGTTGCCCCAATCTCCGCGCCACACGGACCCCGTCTTCGTCGACACCAGCCTCGTCGCCATGAAGAAGGAAGCGCCGAAGAAGGCAGTGTCCCTCAGCGACGGCAGCGACCTCTGGGTCAGGAGAACGCCGATCAAGAAGAAAGTAAGGCTTCGGCTCATGTCCTTAACTAGATATATTTACTCTTACCATATTGTATTATTCGTTATAAGTGGTTACAATTATGTTTAATTTATTTATTTTATTATTATTATTATTATTATTATTATTTAATAGAAATACCTTATTTTTTTATTTTTTTTCAAATAATTATGTCTAGTTAGGCCAGCTTTTTTTTTATAGAGGATGTCAAGTGACATCCATACTAAAAGATTTAAGTAATCAAAAAAACAAGTTTTGGTTGGTCAGCGGATAATACTGTGTATGGCATAGTATTAGTGTTCTGTATGAAAAACTAACAGAATTTAAATATTTTTCATATTTTTAACTATTTATTTATATTTTTCTTCGTAGTAGAATTAATTATGACTAATATTCTTTTAGATATATTTTTTAAATATTCAGACAGAGGCTGCGAATTTAATAAGTTCTTTATTTAATATCAGGTTATACTTTCCTGCTTCTGTTTTACAATTTAAGGATGTGAATTCATAAACATAAATATATATTTATTGTTAAATGTATGTTATGAATGAATGGATATTATTGTAGGGATAGGTTATAATAATATTTCTTTGAAATATTTTAAAACTCAATAAGCACGACTGATTGCTATAGTCATATAAGTACGTGGTGTTTCTGTCTAAGAACTATCTAGTCATTCATCTAGGGCAGAAGCATATAGGGTTACTATGACTGGCATGCGGTATGAGAAATGGACCTATTGAAATTTCATTAAGATTCGACCTTCTATTGGGTAAGAATACCTGTTGACTCAAATACACAGCTTCTTTTTTTTTTTTTTTTTTTTTCTAGTAGTATTCGGTATAAGTGATCTAAATTAACTATTTAATATGTCGTGTACTGCTAAGGAACGGAAATAACTCTTCACTTGGATAACGAATGACTTAACTTAAAGGTTGTTAGGAAGTTTAAAACTAATCGTTATATCTTTGAGATATAAATGTATTTTTGAAAAAAATATTGCTCAACATAGTAGGATTAAAGAAGAGACGACTGTTTGCCAAATATTCGGGCATTGAACAAGGCAATCTATAGATAGATGAACTTGGCTCTGATGGGCAAACCTTTTAGGCGCCTTGAACCCTTTTGCGAAATATCCTAAAAATCATCATTAACATTTAGGCGTATTCTAATATCTAAATCTGAATGGAATATTTTTTAAAAATGTTATATCATGATTTGTATGTTCGAGGGATATTTATTTAAAAGGCAAGATCAAAGGCCGGAAATGTTAGTTATTTCTCATTCGCGCCTACAGTGCAGAAATATAAAAAATGGGATTCACAAAAATATTATCCGGCCTACAGTTCTTTCCGGATCCGAAACATCGTCGCTTAGGTTTAAATATTAGACCTAAAAATAGATCAGCTAACAGGAGAATTTAGATATTTTTTTTTTAGAAAAGATACTAGGCCATCTTCTTTTCAGACGCCTCGGAGGATTATCGGGAATTGAGAGGGAAACAAGTTAAGAAAGTAGTGGATTTGAGTGGTTATGGAGCATACTATGAAATGATTGATATCTGGTTTGGGCTAAATCAGCAACATATGGAACATTAAGATCTTTATGGATAAGTTTATTGGTGACAAATTAAGGAGCATTGAGGATTTTTCGAAGGATTTCGGATTGTAAGGATTGGATACGGGATGAATTGGATGGTTTAGTGGAGCCCCGAAGCTCAACTCCGTAAGTCCATATTGGTCTAATCACTGTCATGTAAATGAGTCTTTTGTAATTAATTGGGAGCTTTGAACGTTTGTCTTGTAAATGTTGAAGTAGTCTGTAACGACGGGCAGTTTCTTGTCGTTTTAGTCTTGTATGTAGATTCCAAGACGTTTGTCCAAGTGGAGTCCTAGGTAGCGGATCTGTTCAACTGGTATTAGTGGAATATCATTAAAGGGTACTGTAGGACTGGAAGTCGAAGGGTAGTGCTTTTTTTAAATTAGAATTTGTTGCATGGGATAGAAAGTTTATGTTCCAATACGCGATGACACATATTTAGATTCTTAATTGAGCCTTTAATCTTCCCTCGATAAGCACCTGTGTAAGATTCTTGCCCCACCTGCAAATAGATTTCTTACAGCTAAGGTTTGTAAATGATATAAATAAGATCTAGATTTTATGGGTATAAAACTTAGACGATTGTCTTAGGTTTGAAAATTTATAGCAAATTTTACTGCTATTTTAATAGTCTTGGGCTCTAGCTAAAGAATGCGCTTGTTTAGAACATTTAGAATACTCTGTAAAAGTTAGTATGATTATAAATACGTATATTAAGTTTAAGTATCCACGATCTACAATATCTTGGAAAAATTTAATTCTATAATAAATAAGGCAAGATTGTTATTTTTCAAACTTTAATAATATTGCCCAGAAACTTAAAAAATATTATTTACGAGATATACATTTCTATACTTGACCGCCGCTTACCTCGAGGGAAAAACAACGCCCTGTTTTTGAATGAGCACATGGTATAATTTAGACGGTTTCACAGAGTGGGCTTATTTCAGGTAACGCGACGGTTGAAATTAGTCCAGTCAATAAGCACATGGTAGAGTGCATGGAATATAATTTTTGACTTCATAGCTTCGTTAGGAATAGTTAGAAGGTAAACATACTAAAAGTCACCGCCCCTTGGGGGTGAGCTAACGGTGGGGGAGAAGAGAAGGTCATTTTTTTTGATTTTCGATAATATCTCGAAAACGGTGAGCTTTAGAAAACTATCTTTCAAATAAACATAAAAGCTAATTAAATTTCCTATAAAACCAATTATATATACATTTGTCGTGATTCTAACCTTTTACGAGATTTTCGTGATTATCGGGAAAAAACCAATGTCATCTCACTTTTTGTCAAACCTTTGCTTCTAGTACTTTCCACAATCGTTTCTCAGAAAAAAACATCAGAATCAACATTGTAGAGCATTAAATTTAATTTAATTTCATATATACGTTTCTTGTATTTGAAGCAAATGTTTACCAAAAAGTGAGGTAAACATTTTTATTTCTAAATTTATTGATTTTTAATAACGTATATCTCGAAAACTGTTGGAATTTAGACGATCATGAGCTTTAATTTTGATTCGTAGCTTATATTTTTCGAGATATAATCGAAAAACACAAAATTGGGACCTTCTCCCCTCCCCCCACTCTTTGCTACACCCCTCATTTCAGCACTCATTGACTGGACTAAATTTGCATATCTATTTATTTAGTTTAATGCTCTACGGATTCATAATAACTTTATCAGTGCTGTATCGTCGCGTGAACGTCCGAGGGTCGAAAGGTAGGTGGGAAGATTGTGTCTGGGCAGATCTTGAACTTGATGAAGGGATAGAAGGAGGTCGATTCTCGATTCCTCCGATTTCAGAGAAAAGAATCGACTTTGGATCGTCGATGATCCAAAGTCGATTCTTAGGAACCGATAATATCGTTAGCGTTTGTGTTATGATTTTTTACTCCTATTTATCTAATAATTATACATCGATTCTTCTCTCTTACAATTAAATCGGAAAAACGATTTTTTATTATGTTTAAAACATCAGTTTGTTTGTTTACTAGATCAACACTGCTTGGATTAGATTTTAAAATAATTCAGTTTGAAAATCGATCTTGTACTTGTAAATTGCAATTTTCGAGAGAAAAAAAAATTTGTTTACTTTAATTTTTGTCAAAAATTCGCTTCAAGTGCCGTTTGCCACAAATTTTTTATATATGAAATTAAAGTGCATTTAATGCTATACAAGTTTGATTCTGTCATTTTTTCTGAGAAACGTTCATGGAAGGAGCTAGAAACAAATGTTTGACAAAAAGTAAAGTAAAATTTTATTTTTTTTCGAAAATCTTCGATTTTGAACAACGTATATCTCGAAAACCGTTGGAATTTCGACAAATGTGTATAGAATCAATTATATAGGAAATTTTATTAGATTTAATTTTTGATTAAAAACATATTTTTCACCATTTTTGGATATAATCGAAACACCCCAAAACGTTGCCTTCTCTACCCCCCACCGTTTACCTACTCCTAACGAAGCCCTGATGTCAAAAATAATCGTATATTTCTTCAACTCTACACCCCTCATTTTAGCACTCATTGGCTGGACTATATTGAAGTACTCTGGTTTTCTAATCGATTATTCTATTATTTTCGTTGCATAGCAACGTCACTTCTTCCACAGGTGATCTACTTATAGAGATAGGTGACGTAGAGGTGACATAATGAACTCGCTTCTGTTGGACAGGCTATGTATGATGTTAATAGATTGGGCTGCAGAGGGCTCTGCCAACAGACCTACACCCACACCTCCTCCCTCACTTATTATGCATGCCCCTTGTACTTTTCCATTCCTCCGCCATAGTTTTGTATTCTGTTCGTTTATACCGCCAATGGCCGTGCGTTTGAATTAAACTAAACATCTCACCTTGAAATGAGGTTATTTTTAGTTCTCTTATCAAAATATGTCGCCTCTCGGTCTACCTGTAACGTTCAAAGAGCAATTAAGGAAGGTTTAAGATCGATTCATAATTTCACATTTAAACGTATTTATATATTCCGTTGATTAATTCATAAAATATTTATGAAACACATTAATGCCATCACCTCTAATTTTATTCAACTGACATGCTTGATTGATCATTTTATAATCTAGCTATATAAATAATATTTTATTGAGAGAGTATCTGCGTCTATAAGGGAAATAAGTAATTTGGATGTCTTTATGAATCCATTCACACAATATATACTCGTACAATGGGAATAAATAAAATGAAATAGAAATACATAATACAAAGAATAAAGTGAAAAATAAAACGAATAAATAAAAAACCTCAATCAAACTGCACAACAAATAGAGTGAAAAAAAAATACAATAAAATAGATTGCTTACAAAAAAGAAAAAAAATAGAAGATAATTCATAATATAAAAGAAACAATAATGATAGTGAAAACAAAAATAGAATTAAATAAATTTTATTAATTTTTTTATTTCAACATAATATCCATTACTTTTTTAATTCTCATTTAATTAACCAGTATTTTAATACACATATATTTCGTTTTAATGTGGCGCGGTAATTCAGTGTTTAAGGCACTAGACCAATCTCCCGGGCTCGGGTTCGAGACCGGCTGAAGACAGAAAATTTATTTTCGTTTATTTCAGCCGTAGGTCGGCCTCGAGGTCGGGAAGTCCTTTTGGGGCACACCCAGCCTCTATAAAGTAGGTACCCTTAATTGGAGAAATTTCGGCCAAATATCCTTTCACAGCCGTTGGCCCAATAGCAGTATATCCTTACCAATGTATTTAACCCAAAACACATCAAGCGTTGTTGTGTTATAGGATTTTTTTCTTTATTTTTTTCTTTTTTTTTTTGTGTGTGTTTCATTTCCATTAAATTATAATTTTATTTTCTCTATCGACTTATTTTTTGTAAATTATTATTTTTTCCAATTGCTTATTTTTTTATTTGGCCTTGTTCTTTTTTTTGAGGACCATTGTTCTGCCCGAAACTTATTTATTAAAAAAAAAAAAAAAAAGTCAATTTAACAATTCTTATTAACTTTTTTTTTTTTTTTTTTTCAAGAAATCTTAATTTGTAATTCTGAAAGATTCCTGAATCCAAAAAAGGATTATCAAAAAACAAAGGCCCTGTCTTTCGCTATTTTTAATCTTAACTTCATTATTCGATCAAGCTTATGAATATCTAACAAGATTTAAAGTCAAAAAAGCTTTAAATAATTTTTTCAGGTTTCTTTTTTGTAAACTGCTTTAATTGAATATTAGATACAATCTGCCTTAATTCAGAGCAATCAGTAATATGCTTGTTAATGAATCCATTCATATAATATAAACACTAAAAATAAAGAAAAAGAAAAAAACTTTAACCGTACTAGATGTAAACTAAATTATTCAATTACAGTATAAAAACAATTTTTAACATCTACAACAAAAGATGCATTTCCAAACACACAAAATTACAACATTACAAAACAGTCATCAAACCGAAATGTCTCTAAGGTTCAGTAACTCTTATCCTATATAGGAAAACAGATGCTGACAACATGAGGAAAAAATAATAAAAAATCATAAGGAAAATTCTTGTTCCAAAATTCTCAAATGAGCAATATCAGAAGTTAACAGGAAGTTAAACAATATTCAAATATTTACAGTGACATTCGTAAACGAAGACTGGGTTTTTACGAACGCATTAAAAGAATAAGAAATAAAACATACAAAAAAATGTCAGAATCAAAGTTTTAGAGCATTAAATGCACTTTAATTTCTTGTATACTTTTTTTTTGCAATGTTTGACTAAAAGTGAGTTAAACACTTACCGGGTCTTAATTGCGTATATATCGAATTCAGTTGAAAGTTCGACAAATATTTATATTTACAATTTTATAGGAAATTTAATTATCTTTAATTTTGAACTGTAGCATATTTTCCTAGAAACCACCGTTTTCGAGATATTATCAAAAATCCCACAAATGGGACCTTCTCCCCTCCCCCCACCGTAAGCTCACCCCCCAGGGGCGGGGACTTTTAGTATGTTGTTACCTTCTAACTACTCCTAACGAAGATGTGAAGTAAAATATTATCGCATAATTCATGCAAATTGATATTTTCTTATTTCCTCTTTCGTATTGTGTAAAAGTGTTACAATAGTTAACAAGATTAATTTCTACATTGACTTGGTGTTTTATTTATAGATATTTGTTATATCAATTTGTATATATATCAATCTATTGAAATTTACAACTATACAAATATGTACATCAAGTAAATGAGCTGATAACGATTACAATGACATGTAACAACTTGAGAAGAACTACTCATTAGTAGCACTTCAATAAAATTTTACACTAGATCTCTAGGCCATCTTATTTTCAGGCGCCTCGGAGGATTATCGGGAATGGAGTGGGAAGCAAGTTGAGAAACTAATGGATTTGAGTGGTTATGGAGCTTACTATGAAGGGATAGGTATCTGGTTTGGGCTAGCTCAGCAACATATGAAACATTAAGGTCTTTATGAATAAGCTTATTGGTGACAAAGTAAGGGGCATTTAGGATTTTACGAAGGATTTTGGATTGTAAGGATTGGATGCGAGATGAACTGGATGGTTTAGTGAGCCCCAAAGCTCAACTCCGTATGTCCAAATAGGTCCAATACAGTCATGTAAATGAGTCTTTTGTAATTAATGTGAGCTTTGAACGTTTGTCTAGTAAATGTTGAAGTAGTCTGTAACGACGAGCAGTTTCTTGCCGCTTTAGTCTTGTATGTGGATTCCAAGTAAGACGTTTGTCCAAGTGGAGTCCTAGGTAGCGGATTTGTTCGACAGGGATTAGTGGAATATCATTGAAGGATACTGTTGGACAGGAAGTTTATATAATTTTAAGTGAGAAATTTTCAGTTTACATATTTTGTGAATGGATTCTAAGTCGTCCGTAACACTCTTGCCTAAAGAGGGACAGATTGTATTATTAATTCGATAAAACACATCGATCTAAAAATGAATGTGGGGAAGTATATCAGAAGTTTCATATTTTCTTATTTCCACTCCCCTTAAGAAAATATATCAGATATTAACATCATTACTTTCTTCAAGGATTCTGTGTTTTATATATTTATAATTTGTTACTTCTACTTCCCAAATATGAGAAAATTTATCAGAAAATACCATTACTTGGGATTTAGCATTACGTTAATTCTGATTTAATATAATATTAATTCAACATTGATTTAGTGATTTATATTTTGATATTTTCTTATTTCTCATTTTAATATCGGAAAGTTTAACCAGAAATTAATATTAGTTTGAACATGGATTTAAAGTTCCTTCGTAAATGAAGAAGTATAACATTTCCCCATGGAGTTATAAGACATATGGAGAGGCCCTTCCCTTATTTTCTTCTGTGAGGGGTCAAGCCAAAACAACCTGCCACGCCCACTTTGCCACAGCTGACGACTTGCATTCCATTTGGGCTTGGGTGTTTATCCATTATTAAATGGAAAAATAACGCATTAAATATAATAATATTCCAGAATAAAGCCTAAGAAATTAAAATTTGAACTGAAAAACAGCTAATATGCTGGCTATATAGTGCAAATCAAAATGGCTGCCTCTAGTCAGTTATTGCCTCAGTGATTGAGAAGCTCCATCTCCACTTGTCTATAACTCCGTGCCTTTCCCTCTTGAAAAATAGCTACTAAAACATCGAAATGTTTTATCGAGGTTAGAATCGATAAACGGTATTCTGGGGGCGTGGAGGGGCTGAATCCCCGCTTCTGAAGGGGTACCCATAGCATTACTATTGTTTTGAAGTATGGTGAAAATAACCTTCGTAGATGTTATACATATATTTTATAGAATTTAAATTAGTGTGTTGAAGTTCAATAGCCTACCATGATTGGTCATTAGTCACCGGCTAAGCATGTAATAGAGGTAAATAAATGAGGAGGTAACTTTCAAAACGTGTTTTGTCACAAAAATGTTTTTTTTTTTTGAGTTTTTGGTATCACTAGAATTGTTTTTCAGAACCCTACAATATGTGATGAGTATTAGCAATCAAAACAAGCTTTGTCCCATCCAGAATTAGTAAACAAAATCTGGGTTTTAAGCAAAGAGTGTTTTGTACTTTTTGATTCTCCAAGTGTTGAAAATGTTGTGGAAGAGGATGAAACTTGTGAACTGCATGTTTCAAAACTAGTGACTGTTAAGAAAATTTAAAATATTCTCCGAAAACTATGAGTGTCATAAACTTACATCATCTATTATGTAATTATAATTGTTATTTTGTGTACTTTTGAGCAAACAGTGACTTCTGTAAAATAAAACATAGCCACTTCAAACAGTGTTTTGTCTCTTTGTTTTTTCATCAAACCGTGTTTTGTCCATATTTAAAATTAAAAATGCTAATTTTAGGAGTAAAGAATATTTCTGATCTTTGGTGTTTTATGTTTTTTTAGATGCTATAAGTTTTATTAGGAATTTTTTGTTTCTGAAGGGTAATTACATCTCATAAGATACGTTTTTTGTTATTTTAGAAAAGTGGGATAAGTGTGACAAAACACGTTTTGAAAGTTACCTCCTCAAATATTGTTAATAAATTTAATCTATATCTCATTGAGTATACTTGTATTGGATCAGCAAATATTAGCTTCAGCTACTCTGATATTGTTGATATTTTAGATATTCCTTTTATTGTGTTTTTTTTCTGTATCTACTTGAAAGGAACTCGTTGTGAACTTATCAGTGTATCCTTGTTTACTTTGACTGTCGAAGTATTCTACGTCGCTTGGGTTTCGCACAACGCTTATCTTTTAGGTTACTATTTATAGGTTGCTGTACATTTATTTCATTTAATTTTTTCTAACGATGTACATTTCACATATTGGAAACAAATATTAGTGTTGATTTTTTTTTTTTAAACCTACAAAAAAGAAAATGCAATTAGGTCTTAAATTGAAATCGGTATATTTAGTGTATATTAATAAACTTGGATTCTAGAAACGAACTGATCTTAATCAACAGAAATATTTGTCTCTATTTCCTTCCATGTGACCTGATGGATTGTTGTATCTGAAAAAAAAATTATTTTTAACTTTCTAAGATCAGGTGTGCAAAATATATAAACAATAAAAACAACAAATACAATTACTAGTTATGAAAATAAAACAAATTCTCAGTTCTTTGATTTTTATTAACAAGCAATCCGTTTGTAATTTAATTATGTATAGCCATCTGTGATTTTGTTCTTGTTTTTGAACTTAAAACCTCTTGGTGATCAAAATTTGATTTTTCTGTAATTCTGAAAAAAAAAAAAAATTAATACAAATAAATAAATAAGTAAATATTTAGACTACAGCGTGTTTTGGAATTCCGCGGAACAAATACAAGGGCGCTAATCTACTTCAAAAAAAGATAAATTTTTTTATATAAATACCTATATGTCCTTAAAATATTCATTTCATGGATAAGGCTAATCAAAAATGATAAAAAAACAATAATCTAATAAAAAAAAAAAAATACATCAAAGGAAAAATGAAGTGTTTGTTGAAGTTCCTATGAAATTTACATCAGCTGTTATTACTTAAATTTTACAGCTTATAGGTTTTTGAGCTTAAAATTTCTTGGTCATCAAAATTCGATTTTTCTGTACTTGAGAAAAAAAAGAATAACGAATAAAAATAAATGAATAAATAAATATTTATATTACAGCGTGTTTTGGAATTCCGCGGAACAAATATAAGGGCGCTATTCTACATTAAAAAAAAATGAGAAAAAAAGTTGTATAAATATAAGTCATAATATTATTCATTTCATGGATAAGGCTAATAGAACTAATGATGTAATAAAAAATATATACATCGAAGGAAAAATGAAGTGTTTGTTGAAGTTCCAATAAAATTTACATCAGCTGTTATTAAAATTTTACTCACGGATTTCAATGTTAATTTAAATTTCTTCGGTTGGGATTATTCAGAATGCCTTCTAACGTTTGCGACAAAATATTTATGAACTTCTTCAGAGATTAAAATCATGTTTATTCTGCACAAATAAACAAATGTGTGGTATCACCTATTACAAAATACACAAAACGTTTCTAAATATATTAATATATTTCTAAATGTTTAATTTATTTATATAATGTATCGAATATGTTACAGTTAAGTTAGGTATTGTAAGCTAATTATTTTTGTAGGATAGATTTTAGGATACATTTTTTGATTAAGCCCTTATATTTTTTCCGTGCAAATCCGAAACACCCTGTACATGTATTGAATTTCTTCACAGATATGGACAAAACAAAACTGGCGTATGGAAGCACCGATTATGGAATACATTCTGGCAATACTAAAAATGTAGACTACTGCAATGTTTCTTTGTAAAAATTAGTGTTAAAAAGAGATTATTTTTCCATTGAAATTAATTATTTAAATTAGTCAACGATATTGTCAGTAACCTTCAGCCGTTATTATAATTTTCCTTCTGAGTTTAATGTTTTCAGTTTTGATGACTTTAGTTGTTATATTTGCGATCTGAAAAAAACAAAAGAGAAATTGCATTGTTGACCTTTGCCTAGTTTTGAAGGTTGAATATCGACGAGTAATGGGACCATTACCCGAAGTGTTTGAAGATGATACCAACCGCCCATTAAGATATGAAAGGCAAACTCTTATAACCTGATATATTAGCTGATATAAATCATTTTACTGTCTCCATCACTCAAAATCATTAAATATTTTAATTTTTTAAACATTCAATAGAATATAATGCCTATTATTTTTTACTTGAGGTACGCTTGATGGTGTGGAAGGATCAACATAATTGGGATTGATGAATTATTTGCTACTCTTATTGGAATTAATTAATTCAAAGACGTTTGGAATGTTAAACATTTATTATCAATTTTAAAAACATAAACATTTACGCTCAAAAATCTTAAAATATATAAAACATACAAAAAATTTTCAAAATATCAGAGCTTAGCTTCAATAATTATATGTATCTTTATTTGTAAGAAATAGAAGACAGTAAATCGAACATGTTGACACACACCCAAGGAGGCAAAATGAAAAAGGCCTCTGAAAGATATCAGGACTGAGTGTAAGGAGACGAAAGGGTGTGGTAGAGATGGGTTCTCCTTTTTTTCCTTATCACTGGTTGGTTTTTTCTGTTCAAAAACAAATTAAAAATTAGACTATTGGAAACATTTATGTGTTCATTGAAACAAAAATCTGGAATGGTTTTGGTTTTGAACGATTTTATTACTTCTAATTATTCATAAATATTTAATTTTAGACTATAATCTACGTGGCGGTAATAGTTTTACTCTCGAGTTTTGTTGAATTTATTGTTATTTGAATTTAAAGTCGATAGCAAAATTGGAATTCTGTGTCTTATTATTTATGTCTTGCTTTTAATCATGATCGTCCATTTTGTTTAGTGGATTTACTTTAATTTTTTGTTCATATTTGTCGAACTTCCAACCGTTTTCGAGATATACGTTTTTGAAAATCGATAATTTTCGTAAACAAATAGTTTTTACCTCACTTTTTGTCAAATATTTTCTTCTAGTGCCTTCCACAATCGTTTATCACAATAAAAAAAAATGTCTGAATCAAAGTTGTAGAACATTAAATTTACTATAATTTCATGCATAAGTTTCTGACACTTGAAGCAAACGTTTGACAAAAAATTAATTAAACATTATTATTATTTTTTTTTTCAAAAATTATCGGGTCTTAATAACGTACAATCGAATTCAGTTGAAAGTTCGACAAATATGTTTTTAAATAATTTAGATTTAAATAATAGAAAATTGAATTAATTTTAATTTTGATTTGTAGCATATTTTCCTAGATTCCACCGTTTTCGGGATACAATGTTTGCCTTTTAGTATGTCAGCTGATAAATTTTGTAACATCTCTTTTTTATAATTAATATTTGTTTACAACCAGTGAATGTGAGGTTAAATTATAACAACAGACATGATCAGGCATGAGGAAGTTAGCACCCAGTGGTATAATCTGTAGGCGTGATACATAATAATAATTATTAGGGATGTGTCGATTCCTAGAAACCAATCGATACTGTTAGAGATAGTTTTGTAATACATAATTATCTAATTATTATACATACATCGATTCTTCTTAACGATAAATAAAATAATGCAAGATAATTAATTTGAAAATATATTTTATATCTTATAATAGGGAACAATTTTTCACATGTATATTTGATAAACACTGCTCGGTAAAGATTCATAATATTCTTTTAAAAAATCAAGCATTATTACTGGAACCCGAACATCAAATTGTTGAAGATGTATATTCGCTATTGGAAAATAAAATAATAGGATAAACATATAAGTGCATCCTCCGATCTACAGTGTTTAGGGAAAGATTTTAGTGACAATGGCGATTCTTTAAGTAATAAATGAAAACCAAAACCTTAGGAAAATTTATTTTCTTAAATTATAGTTAATTATATGAATTACTAGCATCCCCAGTCACGGCTTCGCCCGCTCTTACAAGTAACGAACTTAAATAGGTTTAACTAATAACAGAAGTTTTATTTTTTAACAATAAAAATCTTATAATGCAGTTGAGAATTATTTTCTCACAATATTTCTATATATTTTCACCCAAAGCTGTAGCCCGGTATTATTGCAATGATTTACTCAAAAGCATTATTGGATATTCAATCCTTAAATCTAATCTATGAGTTGGTAATTTAGATGGACAGAGACGTTTTAGGAAGAAACTCTGGCGGATAATGGACTGCATTATCAGTGCTTACAACCCTATCAATGGAGATATTCTCTATGTCACAATTTACTTTTTCAATAATAATGTTGTTAATATTCTCTGCTATAGTATTTGTTGGTAATATTACTGCTCTTTCACATAACCAATGGTACAATTAATTAAATAAACCTGAAACATTAAAATGAATTTGAAATCATTGAAATTATAGTCTTCTTAAAACCTTCATCAAAAGCTATGGTTAGGTCGCCCATTTTTTTAAACACAATATAAAAAAAAAATGGGTATTTTGATAAGGCAATAATGTTTAGTGCAGCAAAAATAATTTTAATGATTTTATTTTGTTGGATTTTAATTTCTATCTAACTATAGAAGTTAATGACAGAGTGACAAACTTCTGCCACTTAACACTGTTCATTTAAATTATTATTATAGTAAACTATACTATTTAAAATCTTCCTAGAATTATGAAGATTTTGTAGTTAGAATTTGGTACAAAGGGTTTAATAATTTTACCATTGCAAACTCTGGTGTAGAATGCCGCTAACCACATATGGTTCGATTATTAAATATCCCTAGGATCCACACGCCACACTAAATATTTATAGCTTTTTTTTTATAACAATCTATTTGAATCAAGCCAATTTTATTATCATTTTCTAGCTCTATATAACATTGTACCGTTATAACCACTGAAAAATGGCTTGTCCTTTTATATAATAGTACTAGCATCCCCGTCGCGGCTTCGCCCGCCCTCATAAGTAAAGATAATTCCAACTAAAAATTAAAGTTTTATTTGTTTATCGATAAGATTCTTGTATTTTAGCATATGGTTGAGCATTATTTCTTCAATGATTTTTTCACGCATAGCAGTAATTATTACTCTAGTTATAATTGCACTGATTAGGTGGTTGAAGATTACGTAAAAGCACCATTAGACATAAAATTTTTAATTTTAATGTAATTATTGGTAATCAAGATGGATAAAGACTATTAAGAAACTCTTGCGGAAAATAAACTGCATTATCAGTGCTTACGACAAAAGGCCCGTGGATCATATTTTTACACACGATATAAAAAAGCAAAGGATCGACATTTTGATTTAGTAATAATTTGTATTCGGTAGAAATAACTTTATTGATTTCATCTGGTTGGATGTTGATTTCGAACTATAAAAGTATATGACAGTGTGGCAAACCTCGGTCCTGCCTCTCAACATTATACATTTAAATGTTAGTTATTGTAAATTTTACCATTGCAAAACCTTCCTAGAATTATAAAAATTATTTATTTAGATGTCGGCACAGATAGGTTCAGTTTACCATTGTTAACTCTATTGTGGGATGGTGCTATACACAATCGGTCAATTTTCAAGCTTCACTGGGATCCACATATCGCACACCATATTTAAATCTTTTTTTTATAATTTTCTTTATAGTTTAATAAGTAAATTTTATTATCGATTTCAAGCTCTTTTGTAACCTCTCGCGTAGAATGGCACTCTCCACCTATCGGTCAATTTTCAAACTTCACTGTTGTCCACATATTTTCTTTTTTAATAAAAAATAAATTAAAAATCAGTATATTTTAATATTTCTAAACCTTCTTGGAACTATGAAGACGATGTAGTTAATATTTAGTACAGATTGGTTCAGTAATATTCGCGGTTAGTGATCAAAAACGTAAAATGGCTTGTCCTTTTATATAATAGTATTAATTATTATTATAGTAAACTTTCTAATTGAAAATCTTTTAAGAACTATGAAGATGATGTGGTTAGAATTTGGTTCAGATAGGTTCATTAGTTTTACTAAAACGCTATTGTCGCTGGCCACATATTTATAGCTTTTTGGATAACAATTTAATTGAATTAAGTAACTTTATTATCAATTTCTAGCTATATTTAACACCGGATCATTGTAACCTCTCTTGAATGGCGTTCGCTTTACTGCACACCACATATTTATAGCTTTTTAAACAGTAATGTAATAGAAAATATGTAAATTTTATTATTGCTGAATAATACCACACAACTGAGAATCGACATTTTGATTTTTAATAATTTTGATTTGACAGAAATAATTTTATTGATTTGATCTGGTTGGTTTTTAATTTCTAACCATAAAAGTATGTGGTAGTGTGGCAAAACCCGTTTCTAACACTCAACATTGTACATTTAAATTTTTATTGTTGCTAAACCTGAACTATGAACATGATGTAGTTAAAATTTGGTATTTTCATTCCATATAGCTGCTTTTTAAACAATTTAATTGAAAATAAGTAAATTTTATTATCAATGTTCACCTCTATGTAACACTGTGCCTTTTAACCTTTCATGTAGATGGCAATTGCCGCCATTTTTGAACTTCACTGTTATCCACTTATTATTCACTTTTCAATAAAGAATTAGTTGAAAATCATTAGATTTTACTATTGCTAAACCATCCTATAAAGATGATGTAGTCAAAATTTGGTAGAGATTGGTTCAGTAGTTTTTGGCGGTTAGTGAACACAAACGAAAAATTGCTTGTCCTTTTATATAATAGTATAACCTTATACCGCCATATGTTAGAATCGTATAGAGCTAACAGATAATTTTGACTTACAGATAATATACAAATAATATTGCGACTATAAATTATGATATAAGGTATCCTATCTTTTTTGTTGGATCAAACTGCACACGGTGTGCAAATTTGATTAAAATCGGTTCAGTAGTTTAGGTGTCAGCCTGCCCCAAGACAGCGACACGTAATTTATATATATTAAGATAGATATAGATTAATTTAGAACATATGTTTGATTGATAATTGTTTACAAACACCTGCACTGAAGTAGTATTGATAAAAAACTAGCTGAAAGTACCCTGCTCCGCTACGGTTTAATATCATTAGGATTAAGGACAACTTTAATAAGTAAAAGTTAAGCTTAACGTTGATAATTATTATTACATAAATAAACCTAAAGAATTCCATTCTTAAAATAATTTCAAGAAGTAAATTTGACAATTTGCAAAAGTTAATTTTATATTATTTTGATAGTCCTCTAGTGAAGCTTCGAGGCAGCACTACCATCTTACCAGCTTTGATACCAGACCATCAGCTTTTCTTATATCATACTTTAAGTGAATATAGTTTCAACTTATCAACTTTTTTCGAATAAAATTTAGTCTTTCTGTTTCTATTTTTGCGTACATATCAAGCATAATTTGGTTGAGGAGATTACGAAATTAAAGTAAATAAGGTTCTTCACCTCCTCGCTCCATCAACATTTAGGCGTAAAAATCAGCTGCAGACACAGTTTTCTTAAGTGGTGTATTGGTGTTTGGGTTACGCTGAGGGATGTTAATACTGTAACCATCTTCTCCATGGTAGAACATGAGACGATACTGAAGAGAATCATACACTTTTCTGTTAATTTCAGGAGGATTCGTCATTTATTTCTTAACAGCTTCCCTGTTGACCTCTACGTATGCTTGAATATATTTTGCAGCCGAGTTCCTTAGTTGTTTGTTGCGAACTGAATCTGTGAATCATTTCCTACGTTGTTTACTTTGAGATTGATGGGTTTACTTCAATGTTGCAATAGACTCATCTGAACTGAGAAAAAGGTGTAAGGCTATTAGTGAAATAATGTTGGTGAGTTGCTCGTGAGGAATATGTACATCGAACTGGCCTTATATGTCATCACCAGAGAACTTAATTCTTTTAACCTCCTCTTTAACATAAGTCTTTTAATAGCTTCTCGTCACGAAACAACTTAAACTTGTAAGGGTCCACCTCTACAGCCACCATGAGTTCACAGAATGTACCATATTATAAGGTTTCGACATCGATCGTATTTTTGTTTGTTTACAACTATAAGGAACTTAATTTGTGGTCAAAGTGTGTGGCTTAAGCATCTAACCTATTTTTCAGCTTAGCTTATCTCCAAATACCATATGACAATTAATCAATTATTATTCACCCAATAAAAATTGTAATAGCATTTTTTGCGAATTAGCCGATATCCAGGCCGTTTTTTTAAAATTCCTTTCTTAGCGAGCACCTATGGCCCTAGAGGAAGCTACATATCCAATTTCATTCCAATCCGTTCGGTGGTTTCTGAGATTTCGTGTTAAATGAGTGAGTGGTATTTGACAAATATATAGTAGATAAATGTTATTTTGATATTTACATACACCTAGAACCCCAACTCTGATTTAAAATTTTTTTTTTTTGAAAAACCTTCCCGGGGATGTACCTAATAATTTCCTAAATTTTCACGGCGATTGGATCTACGGTTTTTGAATCTATCGAGTACAGACATACACACATTCATTTTTATATATATTTTAGACACTAAGTGCTATTTGCAGCTTCCTAATTTATTTCTTGTGTTGTTATTGTTTCAATAAGGTTAGGTATGTTTTTTTTTTTAGCTCTCATATCGATTATATTATTTAATATCAATTTATTTTTAACCGAAGTTTCGGTACCTAGAATGGAGAATCGAAAAATTTTGGTATCTACACATCACAGATAATTATGGATTGAGTTTGAATTCATGAATGAATGAACGATTTGCTATTAGCTATTAGATTTAAAAACTTTAATTAGTATTTTTCAGCCCTGGCGTTGCGCGACAGGGTAAACGTTGATGGATTCTTAATAAACTACTTCGGTTTAAATATAAAACTTCTTTTGAAATCAGGCGAGCGTGAATTCTAGCCAAATCACCTCCGTTCACAACCGTTGGCTCAGAAACAGTACAGCCTACCCAAGTACTCAACCCGAGACCCTTCATGGGCTGTAAGTGGTACAGGTTTTTTTTTTTTAAATCAGGAACTATTACATCCATTTAACAATATAAGTGTATAAAATAACTAGCTTATAAGGAATAAATTGCGTCTTATATTATTTATAATTTCACAACTGTACTAAATGGGTTTACGATGAAGTGGTAGAGGGAGGAGTGGAGGTAGGGCTGAGAGAGAAGGTTGTGAAGGACTCTTGAATTATTACAGTAGCTTCCACTTCCATGCCAATGCCCCGCTCAAGACCTAAAAATATAGTCCAATACGTAGTATACATCTTTCATTGCCATCTAAATATTGATATTCTTCCAAATACCATCTTATTTTATTGATCATCTTGTTTATTTATATATCATAATAAATATTATATCACGCTATTAAATAAGCCACCTAGTTAATTTTCAGATATTTCTGGATCAAAAACTAATTTAAAGGTTTTTTTTTTAGTTTTGGCTTTCTTTTGTTTTATAGCGCTTCCTTCCTCGTTTCTTTGTTTAAATTTGTTTTAGAAGATGGAATAAGCAATTAGTTTGGATTGTTGAGAAGGTGCCAGTTGTTGACTGAACAGTTGAAAAATTACGGAAATTTTTCTTTCCGTCTAACCTTCCCAGAGAAACTACGGAAAAATACTTTCGAACCCGAAATGTCTTTAGCCAATTAATTATATGTTTCGTTATTTCTAGATTCACGGGTTAAGGAAGTTTCGTGTTTTTGAAATTATTTTCCACTACTTTTTTTTTATTCTTTGCTGCATTCGACTAATAAGGCATTCGATTCTAAAATATTTAATATTTATTAAAAAAAAAGAAGAAGCATATTTTGAGAAATTAGAAAGCTACAGGATGCGGTATTGTGGGGCAAACATCAAAGATGTGTTTCAAAACTTGAACTACTCATCAGTTGCACTTTCTACATTTGAAAGTCTCTTGGCCATCTTCTTTTCAGACGCCTAGGAAGATTATCGGGAATATAGTATGAGGCAGGTTTGGAGACTTGTGGATTCGAATGGGTATGGAGTTTAATATGAAAGGATAGGCTTGGGCCAAATCAGCAACATATGGAATATTTAGATTTTTATGGATAAGTTTATATGTGCATTATTAGGAACATTGAGAATTTTGGATTGTAAGGATTGGATACTAAAAGAAATAAAAGGTTTAATGGAGACCCAAAGATCAACACCGTATGTCCAAATATGTCTAATTATTGTAATAAAAATAGGTTTCTTGTAATTTATTGGGAGTTTTAAACGCCGGCTTGTTCTATTCAAAAATTGGTCTATTCATTTTTTTTTTTTTTTTCATAGAACAATAGTTTCAGAGCTGTGTGGGAAGAACAATTTGAAGAGATTGACTTAACTTGCTTCAAGGCCCACTTCTTCGCGAAAATACGTTTGTCGGTACTCTTTCGGCTATAACTCCGAAACTATTCGTCCGATCCAAAATTTCTTTTTTCTTTTTTCATCTAAAAACTGGTTAAACTTACTATTAGATCCTATTTATGAAGTTCGATCAAGTCCTATACCAGCACGCAGAGAACCCCATAATGTTGTGAAATCCTCGTTATTTCGGCACATTTCTCGCTATAACTCATAAAATATTTTTTCGATCCCCAATTTTCGTTTTTCATCTCTCATTAAATTTACCATCTTATATCCAATGTATGAAATTATGATTAAATTCCGCTAAAAACCGCGTTCTGTTATGAAATCCAATTTTTTTTTTTATAGTTTATTCAGAACCCATATATGAAATTATTATATAAATTCCGTGAAATAACCTCGCTAAAGGTTTGGAAATTTTTTGGACTAATTCCCCTGTACTACTTATTGGGCAAAGTCAAACTGATACGAGCTTCTACTGGATTCATTGCGACTTCAGCTTTAATATTTATGTTTACATGAGTAGAAGCAGTTTTGAATCCAAAATACAACAATCCAACGGACAATACAAATTATAAAAACGACTGAACTTTTTAAACGACCTGGTAGCATTAAAAGTTTTTTTTTTCCTTTTGTTTCTCTTCCATAATAACTCTAATGATGGGTTGTGTATTTACATTTTTTTTTTACAGATCCCATGAGCATCCGCATATAAAGTTGTTTGGTTTGCTAATGGAAAAATATCTGATTATTTATCGAGCTAAGAGCTAGCTGAGAAAAACATTCTAAGTGAATCATTAGCAAATTCATTAATATTTAGTATCCCTATTGCACCAAATTCAATAATTTCAATAAAATTGTGTTTAATTTTTTTTTTTAAGGTGAACCCACTGAACGAATCTTGGCCTTCCTAGTCTGGCTAGGGAAGATTTTTAACCTTTAGGATAACCTATCCTTTCCTCGTAAGCCTATCCTCAACTAACAAAATAAATCGATTAGGCTTTTCATAATATTGTTGATGCTTCTTTCTTCCTTACTTAATCACAACAATCTGTTATTCTTTCCAATCGTTTCTCTTCTCTCTTAAGTATTTTGAGATTATTGCAAGAAGTATTGTTGGACCAGGGCGAATATTTTTATTCAATTTACAACAATACTAAGGAAATATTTCTTTGTTTCTTGTAAATTCTGATGGCACAGGTCATAACGTACCACCTCTCCCGCTCGCCCATTTTGAATTTTTAGTTACTAAAAAAAGTTCATGAAGGCGATTGTAGTTTCATTATTGTTTTTTTTTCTAATTTATAATTACTTGTTTCCTGAAATAAATATCAACAATGTATTTTGATTCTGAGACCAACTTCTAACCGTATCTTAGTTCTTTTAATCATTTCTTAGATAACTTATCTATTCAGATGAGATAAATCGATTTTATTTCACCTGTTTTAAACAAGATTCCGAGAAAGTTATATTTTAAATAACAATGAATATGATTAGGGTTGTAGTTTATAAATGGCTTATTGATATTTTGTTACGATATTTAGCTAAGTAATGTGTTGGTGTTATTACGATTTAGAAAGAAATATTCAAGATTTTGTTGAAGGATTTTTTGTTTTGTCAAATCAGTCGAATTTGCTATACATACACTAATTACAACCGAGGCCAGTTACGACTAGTTCCTATTGTTCGGTATGAGAAATGCCTTATGTCAATACAGAACTAACATTACAGAAAATTCCTTAGCTCGCTCTCATAAGTAATCAATTTAGATAATTTTGATTAATAATTAGAGTATTATTTGATTATCAATAAATATCTTGTGCTATATATAAAGTCATAAGACATCCGAATAAATTACATTCAGAGCTTTATTTCCCAATGTTCACTACAGCGTTTTTGTTAGTATGGCCTTTGTGATTTGTTAATTGTAAAGAAACTTTTTCTTTTATATATATCAATTTATTGAAATTTACAACTATAGAAATATGTACATCAAGTAAATGAGCTGATATCGATTAGAATGACATTTAAAAACTTGAAAAGAACTACTCATCAGTAGCACTTAAATAAAATTCTACACTAGAAGATCTCTAGGCCATCTTCTTTTCAGACGCCTCGGAGGATTATCGGGAATGGAGTGGGAAGCAAGTTGAGAAACTAATGGATTTGAGTGGTTATGGAGCTTACTATGAAAGGATAGGTATCTGGTTTGGACTGATTCAGCAACATATGGAACATTAAGGTCATTATGGATGTGCTTATTGGTGACAAAGTAAGGGGCATTCAGGATTTTTCGGATATTGGATTGTAAGGATTGGATACGGGATGAATTGGACGGTTTAGTAGAGCCCCAAAGCTATTATTTATTTATTTATTTGATAGAATATTATAAATATAATATAAATGCAACTTCTTCAGTCGCTGTTTTAGTGAGGATTAAAGCCTCATTGACATGTCCACGCGTAGTTAACCTGGTACAAATGCACTGATTAAGTGATTGAAGAATACGTAAAAGCATAATTGAAAATCCAGTTTTTAATTTTAATGAATCATGCCAATTATGTTAATATCATCATTTCAGCACATCCGCTGATTGTCAATTTTCTTTTTTTTTGACAGGTGTGGATTAAAAAATAAAAGTGAAAAAAAAAAAAAAATTTTAATGAATAAGTTGGTAATCCTGATGGACAGAGAATATTTACTATATTATTAGAGATATATTGGTCAAACTTAAGATACATATGTCGCAATACTCATCTCTCTCTCTCTCTCTCTCTCTCTCTCTCTCTCTCTCTCTCTCTCTCTCTCTCTCTCTCTCTCTCTCTCTCTCTCTCTCTCTCTCTCTCTCTCTCTCTCTCTCTCTCTCTCTCTCTCTCTCTCTCTCTCTCTCTCTCTCTCTCTCTCTCTCTCTCTCTCTCTTTCTCTCTTTCTTCTTCTTCTCTCTCTCACTTTTTTTTTAATGATATTTCAATTGAAAATGAATTTATTTTATTACAAACTAGCATACCCCGTCGCGGCTTCTTCCGCTCTCATAAAGAAAGAACTTACATTATTTTAACTAATAATTGAATTTCATTTGTTTATCTATAAAAAATCTTGCATTAAAGTACGGGATTTAGAATTATTTCTTCAACGATATTTTCACGTATGGCATTAATTTTTCACCTGGTTAAAATTGCATTGATTAGGTTTTGTAAAAGTACGTTAAAGCATAATTAGACATCCAATTTGGCAGAAATAATTTTATCGATCAATCCGGTTGGATTTTAATTTCTAACCATAAAATTATATGGCATTTAGATTATCAGTATAGTAAAATTTATTATTACAAACCTTCCTAGAACTATGAAGATGTTGTAGTTAAGATTTGGTACAGTTGAGTTTAATAGTTTTACCATTGCAAACTGTTGCAGAATGGTAACGTATCAGTCGATTTTTAAACAGCACTGGGATCCCCATATCGCTCCATATACCAGGTATGCAAGTTTAAAATGTCGTTTATTTCTTAAAATAAATACACAGTAATTTAAAAAAAAGTATAATATATTTTATTCAAAGTACTGACCCTCGCTTTCTACACATTTTGCCCATCTCTCGGGCAATATATGGATACCATTCCAAAAGAATGCTTCATCTTTATTTGAAATCCATTCATCGAGCCATTTTCGTACGTTTTCGAAATTGTTGAAGTGTTGCTCCGCCAATGAGTGTCCCATCGATGAGAAGAGGTGATAATCAGAAGGCGCCAGGTCAGGTGAATACGGCGGGTGGGGTAGGAGTTCCCAACCAAGCGAAGAAATCGTTTCCTTAGTCAATCTGGCTGAATGTGCAGGAGCGTTATCATGCTGAAGAATGACTTTGGCGTGCCTCTGAGCCCATTCTGGGCGTTTTTCGATCAATGCGTGACTCAAATTGATCATTTGTTGTCGGTAGCGCTCGGTATTGACTGTTTCGCCGGGTTTGAGAAGCTCGTAGTAGACTACTCCCTTCTGATCCCACCACACACACAGCATTGTCTTCTTCCCAAAACGATCCGGTCTTGCACTCGATGTGGATGGTTGTCCTGGCGTTACCCATGATTTTTTTTCGTTTGGGATTCTGAAAATAAATCCATTTTTCATCGCCAGTTACAACTCGATGCAAAAAACTCTTTCTTTCGTGGCGTAAAAGCAGCATTTCGCACACAGTTTTTTCGTTTTTCCATCTGTCGTTCGTCCAATTCATGTGGAACCTATTTTCCAACCTTTTGAATCTTTCCCATAGCTCTCAGGCGATCGGAAATGGCTTGCCTAGTGACATTCAACTGTTCTGCCATCTTTTGTTGGGTTTGGGTATTGTCTTCGTCTAATAAAGATTGCAATTCGAAGTACTCAAACTTTTTTGGTCGATTTTCTCGTTTTTGATCAGTAACATCAAAATCACCTCGTTTGAAACTTTGAAACCAACGTTCACATGTCCTGACGTTTGGAGCAACATCGCCATAAGTTTCAACAAGAATTCGATGACATTCAGATGCCTTTTTCTTTTGATTATATAAGAAAATCATGACATGCCGCAAATGCTCTTTATTTGGCTTAAAATTAGACATTTTTAACACCAAAGAAAGGTATGATACGTCCACGTAAACGACTTAAAAACAACTGACTTTTGTAAACAAATGACTAACAAACAAAATAGCGTTTAGAGATAAGCAAATCCTTCAATAGGCTAAGAGCGCATTCTATTGGAATTAAAACGACATTTTAAACTTGCATACCTGGTATTTATAGCTTTTTAAATAACTATTGAATTGAAAATAAATACATTTTATTATAAATTTCTACCTCTATATAACACCAATGGTGGTTCGTCACTTATCGGACGATTATCAAACTTCACTCCGCACTACATATTTATCGCCTTTTTATAGCAAATAATGGAAAATCATTAAATTTTATTATTGCCAAACCTATGAATTCCTTGACCTATGAAGATGTTGTGGTTAAAATTTGGTACAGATTGGTTCCGTAGATTTCGCGGTTAGTCATCACAATCGAAAAATGGCTTTTCCTTTTATATAATTGAATAGATATATTGGCCAAGCTTAAGATCCATATGTCGCACCACATATTTATCTATTTTTTATTATTATTTTTTTTTTTTATAACAATACAATTGAAAATGAATTAATTTCATTTCAAATTTCAAGCTTAAGATAACCATAACATTGTAACCTCCCCCGCAAAATGGCGTTCGTCATCTATTGGACGATTTCCAAACATCATTGGAATCCATATATTTTTCGCATTTTAAATAATTTAATTGAAAATCAATCCATTTCATTATTGTTAAAACTTCTAACTATGAAAATGATGTAGTTAAAATTTGGTATAGATTGGCTTAGTAGTTTTCGCGGTTAGTGATCAAAAAGGAAAAATGGCTTGTCCTTATATATAATATTATAGATTGGTTTGAACCTTCTTAGGACCTCCGTTGTAGGCTCAATGTTTTAATTAAATATTACTTTTTAATTTAAAAAAAAGATATTTACTATCTTATTCCGTGTTAAAACAATTATATCAGCCTCGACATATTTATAACAAATGGATTTTCCGATAAAGGTTTGCTCAGATAAAATCTTAGTTATTCTCTATTTGCGTGGCGCTCGGTTGGGAAGGTACCATATTTAATATTCCATGTCCTATTGATTTCTTCCAGCTCGGTCAATGCTCCTTGTATAAAATAGTTAACTAGTTCCATTGAACTCTTTGGCAGACCATAAGTTAATAATTTCAAATTTATATATATAAGTTAATATTAAACAGATTAAAGGTTATCAATAAAAAATATTCTATGTTAACAAATTTATGCAAAATAATTAAGTGACACTTTTTTTATACAAATTATGATGTTAGATTTTGCTTTAGCACACCAAAAAAACCTTATAAACTCTCCGTCAAAAGTATTGCAACACCCATAATTCTTGAGATTTTCCTGGTTTTTACCTTAATCCATACTTTGTTTATATTCATATTGATATTATTTATGAAACGTGGGACATTAAGGATTAGACACACCAATGTTTTTCCCTGTTAATAACAAACGATGGAATTTTAGATTTTTTTTTTTTCAAATTTCCTTCAGTCTATGTTTATCATTCGTTTCGTTATTTATAAGTATGCCAAGACTAGTGGAAGCAGTCATTCATGCCAGAGGTCGCAATATGTCTGATTAAATATAAATTTAAAATTTAAAAGTTGAAACAGTAAAAAATGAAAATTTTAAAAATTAAGTTTTCTATTTTGTTTATTGGAAGAAATATTGTAATTTATTTTAATAATATATAAGAGAGAATTATACAGAGAAATGGATGACCTGGAAACGGACATTAGGTTAAGGAGGCTACGTTTCTTCGGTCAAATGGTCAGGATGAAGCAGAGTAGAATAAATAGGAAGATCTTGGGGAAACTGTGGGGGGGGACATCGGACAGATGAAGAAACGGGGAAATTGGGGTTTCAAGTCAGGACTGTTTCGGATAGGGATAGATACAGGGAAAAACTAAGGGAAATAAAGGTCCTTGTGGGTACCAAGGAGGTGAGGGAGAGGAGAGTATTTAGCAAGGTAGAATGAAGAAGAGATGGGAGGAGAAGAAGAGGGAGGGGAGAGTTGGGAGGAAATGATATTCACGTGGTCTATGAGGCCGTTTTGTGTCAAAAAAAAAAAAATTGTTTATGTCTAGTTTAGGAATGTTTGTTATAGACTTCAGAACCTTTCTTTATTATGAAAAAAAAATACGTTTTTATAAAATTCAAATATTTCAAAGTGATGCGATACTTTTGACGGGGAGTTTATTTTAAATTATCATCGAAGAAAAAAAAAATTCATTCTTTTTCGCAGTTTCAGGGAGATTTATGATTTTAATGGAAGTAATTTTGAAGCTCTGAGTTTATTCAGTAGCGACTTTTCATCACCTGATTCAATAAAGAGATTTTCCTCTTTCCATTTAAGTATAAACCGTAAAAGTAATAAACCATTGCTTTATCTTAAATGATGTTTATAAAAAAATAAATCAATGAATTATCAAAATATTTGCTAATAATATATATTCTAAAACGTCTAAGACCACTCCAATTAAATGAAATCGCGTACATCAGGCAACCTTTACCTATATCGAAAATATGTTTCAATCCGTCGAAGGTTGATGGGACTATGGGTCCTAGTTGTAATTTAAAAAAAAAAAAAATCAATTTTATAAAAACATTTATTTCTTCAACAAGTCAAGAAACGGCAATGAAGTGGAGAGATATAAACCTTCAGATTGAAATTCATTTTATATATTCAGAATTTTAACTTTTCTCGAAACAGCAAAAAGAATTTTAGTTTTCCATAACAGTTTAACGATTCCGTGGTTTGCTTAACCAAAGTCATTATTTTTTACGTGAAAAACAAAACAAACTATAAGGCTATTTTCGTCAATGATTTAAACATTTTTTATCTATAGAAGCATAAAAATGTTTGGAGGAAGAACGATATGTTAATTTTTTTTTTTAGCTACCGTGGCTGATTAGACTATACAAAAAAATACGTATCGATTTTTTTTCTCGATATATAATCAGCAAAAGAATTCATATCAAAATCGGCGACGGACAGTCTGGAAGATAGCCTGTTTAATTGATAAAACTACTTAACATTTTGCTAGTAGTTGATCGCTAATGTTATGGATCTTCCATCTTCTTTATATTCCTTTTTATCGTTAGCTTTGTCAAGGATTGCGTAAAAAGATAATATTTTATTTTTGTTCGTACAAGGTTAAACGGATGCCTACGTTGCTGATTGCTGGCTCCATACTTCATTTATTTTTTTAGTTTTATGTATTAACACAATTATCATTATAATTCCATCTGTTCTAACAATGTTTCTAAACTTTTTCATTTAGACGAGGAATAATAATTATTCAGCTCCATAAAAAAAAAAGTAATACAATATTAAATGCTAGGATCCCCCGCCGCGACCTTCGCCTGCTCTCGTTAGCGAAGAACAGAATGATTTTAACTAATTATTAAAGTTTTATTTGTCTATCGATATAATTCCTGTATTGAAGTATCCAATCGATTATTATTTATTCAATGATATTTCCACGCATTGCAGTTATTGTTAACGCGGTTAAAATTGCACTGATTAGCTGTTTGAAGATTATATAAAAGCGTGAAGATACATCCAATTTTTAAATTTACTGTATGAGTAGATTATAAAAAAAAAACGGAACTATTAAGAATTTCTTGCAGATAATGGACCGCATTATCAGTGCTTGCAACTAAAAGGCCCATGGGCCATATTTTTACACACAATATAAAAAATCAAAGGATCGACATTCCAATCATCTGATTGGATTTTAATTTTCTAACCTTAAAAGCTAATGACAGTTGGACAAAACACGTTTATATTTCTTAATACTGTACATTTAAATTATTGGTACAGTAAGCTTTACTATTGGAAATCTTCCTACAACTTTGAAGATGATGTAGTTAAAATTTAGTTCAGATAGTTACATAAGTTTTACTAAAACTCTATTGCAGAATGTCGCTTGCCATATCATGAAATTACATGGAAATCCACTCGTCACTCCACATATTTATAACTTTTGTTATAACAATTTATTTGAATTAAGTTAATTTTATTATCAATTTCAAGCTATATATAACACCGTATCATTGTAACCTTTCTTGGATGGCGCTCGTCACCTATCGCTCAGCGTTAAAACTTAACTGCGCACAACATATTTGTCGCTTTTTAAACTGCAATTTAATAGAAAATATTTAAATTTTATTATTGCTAAACCGTCCTTGAACTATGAAGATGATGTAGTTAAAATTTGATACAGATTGGTTCTGTAGTTTTCGCGGTTAGTGATCACAAACGAAAAATGGCTTGTTCTTTTATATGATAGTATAAATATTTTTCATTTTATTATTTTATCTATTCATTGAAATTTACAACTGTATACAATTTAATATTTAATACATCAAGTAAATGTGATGACAATGATAAAATTAACACTTTAATTGTTTTTAAAGCAACTACCCATTGGTAGCACTTACAAAGGTTCAATATAATGAAGTACTATGTTAGAAGGTCCCGAGGACATTTTCTTTTCAGGCGCCTAGGAGGGTTATCTGGAATGGAATGAGAAGCAAGTTGTGATACTAATGGATTTGAATGGTTGTGGAGGTTACTACGGAAGGATTTATATCTGGTTTGAGCTAAGTCAGAAACGTAAGGAATATTAAGATCTTTATAGATAAGTTTATTGGTGACAAAGTAAGGAACTTTGAGGATTTTTCGAAGGATTTTGGATTGTAAAGATTGGATACGGGATGAATTGGATGGTTTAGTAGACCCCCATAGCTCAACTCGGTACGTCCATATAGGTCTAACAGTCATGTATATTAGTCTTTTGTAATCGATTGGGAGCTTTGAACGTTTGTCAAGTAAATGTTGGAGTAGTCTGTAACGACGAGCAGTTTCTTGTCGTTTTAGTCTTGTGTGTGGATTTCAGGTAAGATGTTTGTCCAAGTGGAGTCCTAGATAGCGGATCTGTTCGACAGGGATCAGTGGAATATCATTAAAGGATACTATAGGATAGGAAGTCGTAGGTTTACGACGAAGGGTAGAGGTTATTTGATAGGATTTACTTGGATTTATTTTGATTTTCCATCTTTGACGCCATTCTTGAAGGTTTATAATATGGGATTGGATTTATCGGCAATAAAGAGATCATTGTTTACTGATAACACACAAGTGTCATCAGCATACCTGGTGAGGATGGTGCTAGGATGAGTTGGGAAGTATAAATATAAATATAGATACAGATAAACAATTCATAAACTACAGGAAGAGTTTTGCGAAAATAAGAAAGCCTGCATTATTTCTCGAACAACCCAATATTATCCTTTTTATACTATTTTATGATGCCAAGTTTCTGGGTTTATTTTGTATAACATTATTTAATTCATTCTGAAATTATTTGTAACCCTCCGCCAAGTAAATAAGCTTTTCTAAGAAACTATTCCATTTGATTATTTTCGCCTGTCATCATCGCCATTGTTGGCTTTCTTTCGAAAACAAGCCGGGCCCATCGCCTGGCTCAGTTAGATACGCTAATGCAAACGCGTCACGAAACATTCCAATTGACGTTAATTTGTTGATATCTCTTCTTATGATAGTATAATTACGTCCCGTTGGAACACATCACAAGAATGCTATGTGCTTTGCGGTTAATTACTCGGAAGTTGTTGCTTTTTTTTCTGTAGTAATGAATCTTACTTATAACATTGCATATTTTGTTATTTTTAGGAATAGGGATTCCCCTGATATCGATCATCGTTTTGGCTATTTTACCTTCATTGGTCTTTGCAGTAATGTTTTGAATCGTGGCTCATGTTTACATTGACCTGTCTTATTGATTCCATACTTCACTTCATTTCTGTGGTCCTGAAGTGAAACATCCTGAAAATATTTTATTTAATTGCTGAAGTTGATATAAAGGAAAAAAAGTGGTTTTGTTCTTTATCAATCTAAGTTTCATTTTTTTTTAGGTGTTTGCTTCGCTATATTGGTATTACTTGCGAAGAGGTGACTTACTTTTTTTAAGAGTTTCTTTTCGATAACCAGTTACTGTTAAACCGCCGCGCATTCTAGCGGTAGACATCCGAATTTATTATTTTTATGGCTAAAAAAAAATAATAAAATTTATTCTAAATCCTACAATTCATCTGTGTTAAAATACTTTCAATTCTGTCCGTATTTTAAAAGATATCCTTAAAGTATTAATATCTGATTTTACATTAGTTATTTTCACTATCTTGTAAAATACATTCAAGTAATAATGTGTGGTGTGAACATTTTTGTTTAGCTTTAAGTGTGATAATTACGGAAAAATAACTGTAAATTTCAACTTTATTGGACTAATCTTCCTATAAACATAGTACGAATATTTCTTATGTCAGTATCTGTCTGGTATACCTTATTGGTAAACTTCTAAACTAAATTTTTAACCAAAAAAATGAAAGAATCTTTCTTCTTCCAATTGCTTGACAGACCATTACTGGTCCCTGGCATCCTCTAACAACTTCCGCCAGTCTGCTCGTCGTTGGGCAGCTCTCTTCCAATATCTGACTCCCAGGATCCTCCTAGCATCCATCTAAGGCGGGGGATCCCTCTGCTCCTGGTCATGTGTATATCTTCCACCAATAATTTTTTAGGAATCGCATTCTCCGACATAAGAGCAACATGGTCGGCCCACCTCAGTCTTTCCAGTCTCATGTGTCTCATTATGTCTGACTCTTCCAGGAGGTTATATACTTCTTGGTTAGTTCTTCTGAGGTATGCCTCCCCGACTCTCTTAGGTCCATAAATGCACCGCAGAATTCTTCTTTCGAAGGCCAGTAGGTTTCGTTCGTCCGATCAAGAGACTACCCACGACTCCGAACCGTAAGTTATGACTGGTCTTACCAGTATCTTGTACAGTCGTATCTTGGTAGTTCTTGACAAAAATTTGCTTCGGAAGAACCTACCCATACCATAGTAACACCGGCTGTCAATGAGTTTTCGCCTCTCGATTTCTCTTGATGTTTCACTATCTGCGGTTACAAGTGTCCCCAAGTTGATGAACTCTTTCACTTGCTTGACAGAATATCTTCCAAACTGAACATAATCTGCCGGGAGACTGAGTGTGCTAGTCATGTATTTTGTTTTCGTTTCATTTACACAAAGTCCCAGTCATCCGGCTGATTCCTCAAGAGCCAGGAAGGCATCACAAACTGCATTCTGAGACCGTCCCACAATGTCTAGATCATCAGCATATCCGAGGATCTGAACCATTCTGTTGAAAACCGTGCATGTTACCTGGATTTTTGTATCCCTTATTGCTTTTTCTAGATCTATGTTAAATAACAGGCACGCCAATGCATCCCCTGCCTCACCCCATTCGTTGTGGTGCTCGCCTCTGATATTCCGCCTTGAATACGCACCACATACATGTATTCTATTATTATTAATTTAGTTAATCGAACCAGTTTCTCTTGATTTCCGAACTCTCTCATGGCTTGATACAGGGGCTCACGCAACACGCTGTCATACGCCGCTCGGAAGTCCACAAATAGGTGATGTAACGAGATTTGATATTCTCTACTCCTCTCCAGGATCATTCTGAGCGAGAAGATCTGGTCTACTGTTGATTTACCTTTTCGGAATCCGCACTCGTACATTCCTAATGATCCTTCTACATATGATTCTTCTATAAAAATCCCTGCATTCATTTGCATGTCTGAGCAGCTCTACCTCCTCAAGCTGTTTGCGCTCCCAACTCCTTTTCCTTCATCTATATGCCAGCTTTTCTTTTCTTCTACTTTTTCGGTAATTTTCCACAGATGCCCTTGTGTATCTCCTTTGGATCATATATCTGTAGGCTTGATTCTTCTTTTCTGTGACCCTTCGGCATTCATCATCAAACCAGTTGCTTCTTCTTTCGCCACTCTTTATTCCTATTGTTGTTTCTGCAGCTTTTCCAATGCTATCATCGATGACCTTCCACATCTGCTATATGTTGTTATCATTCATATGGGCATAGTTAAGTTCTCTATCCAACTTTTGTGCATATCGTTCCGCTTCCTGTGGCTGCTTAAGTTTTTCGATATTGAATTTTTTGCTTCTTTGGCCTCTTATATTTTTCACATTGGATATTCTAGACCTTATTTTTGCTATGGCCAGATAGTGATCGGAGTCAGCATTTGCACCTCTGTACGTTCGCACGTCTTGAAGGTCAGACTTATGTGTGGTACTTATTTAGACACGGTCTATCTGATTGATAGTATGCCCATCTGGAGAACGCCATGTACCCTTATGGATGTTCTTGTGCGGAAAAAGGGTGCTTCTAACAACTAAGTTCTGAGCTTCACAAAAATTCACTAGTCGTCGCCCATTATCATTGCTTATTTCATGCAAGCCATTGATACTTCCAGTTGTATTGCCATGGATACTTTCTTTTCCAACTTTAGCATTAAAGTCTCCTGCAATGATGATAATATCGGTTTTTGGTCATGTGCTCATTGTCCTCTCAAGTTGGTCGTAAAAATCCTCTTTTTCTTGTTCCTCAGAAGTTTCCGTTGGTGAGTGGCAGCTAATCAGGGTACAGTTAAAAAAATTTCCTTTAATCCTGATTAAACAAATTCGTGGGTTTACTGGTCTAAAATCCATTACTAGATGTTAACATATACTGGTCACTATGAAACCGGTTCCAAAGGTGTGTAATCTGTCGACACAGCTATAATAAACAGTGAGCTTTCTTTTTTCTATTTTGTATATCTATTGTATTTTGTTAATTTCAAAATGTTTAGTCTTAGTTATTTTCTTTTCTTAAGTTTTTCCACATTGCAGTAATGGTAATAGGCGCCCTGCAATAGGTGCATATATTTCTACGCGTTCTCATGCATATATTTCTCGACATAACACATATTTAAATAAATATTTATAAAAACTATTTGTATAATAATACATAAAATATTTTTAGAATAATACTAAAATAATTTAACTTTATTTTAAAATAATTGAGTTAAGATGAAATTAAACAATAATTATCAAATGAATTAAGATTGGAGAAAAAAACCGGTTTCAAAGGTATGTAATCTGTCGTCACAGCTATAATAAACAGTGAGCTTTCTTTTTTCTATTTTGTATATCTATTGTATTTTGTTAATTTCAAAATGTTTAGTCTTAGTTATTTTCTTTTCTTAAGTTTTTCCACATTGCAGTAATGGTAATAGGCGCCCTGCAATAGGTGCATATATTTCTACGCGTTCTCATGCATATATTTCTCGACATAACACATATTTAAATAAATATTTATAAAAACTATTTTTAAAATCATTTAACTTTAATTTAAAATAATTGAGTTAAGATGAAAGTTAAGCAATAATTATCAAATGAATTAAGATTGGAGAAAAAAAAATCGTATAAAAAAATTTATAAATAAATAAAAAAGAGAAAAAATAGAAGAAAAAAAGTATATATTATTAGGAGTAGGTAAAATTATACAGACAGTTATTCGTTGCGCTCCGTGATCTCAACGTGATCCACAATAGTCTTGTTGTAGTTATTGTATAGTTGTTTGTTGTTAACAAATGACAACAATAGCTATAAAAACATATAGGCAGCAACTGACCCATCAGTCTGTATCCAGATACATGTTTTGATAGCTTGAAGCCATAGTCAACTTTTTTTTTTTTTTTTTTTTTTTAAATCATCACTTACTTAATTATCGCGGGAAGTCGCGGTTAATTATTTATAACAGGTTAGTTTTTTTTGTTTGTTTTTTTTTCATTTAAATGTCGACAAACCCTGATTTCTTAAATATTTAAAAAGTCCGATCGACGAAAAAGGCTTACAACACGTATAACTCACATAAGGGTAAACTGATTGATTTGCAGATTTTTAAATTCGATAGAGCACATCAAAAATCATAGAATATAATATCCCTCGAATCAAAACACGAACAAACGAAAATTGGATTTTTTGGACACACTATTGGTTAACAGAGCAAAATCTTGAAATGATAGGCAAAAACAGACTTCAGATTCAAATTCTACACCCTTAAAAACATACCCTTATGAAATTTGAAGTCGATGCAAAAATGTTTAGAGGCTCAAATTGCGATGTCTAGAAAAACACCGTTCGTCCCACTGTGCGCCACCTCCCTACGCCTACGAAAGAATCAATTCGGTGGATTTTTTATCTGTCAGTATATTTTCAAACACTCAAACATCTTTTATTAAAAAGTTACCCTAAGCTTTTATTTTACCGTTGATGAAAAACAATGCTGGATACCAATGCAATCACTACTTCCAAAAATATCTCATATTTTAAAACTTTTTTATAGCGTTTGTTTTTTTGTTTTTTTTTCTCCGGGCTCGTAGTGTTAAGGTCTGTTTACAGCCAATTTAAAAAAAGAGAGCAAATCGAAGGTCGCTAAAAGGAAATGGTGTGAACCATCGTTCCTGGAAAGGGATGAGTTTTCTCATACCAATTTATTAAAAGATAAACGCAGACTGCCCGACGATTTTCGCAACTATTAATTTATTAATAATTATTAAATATTTTAATAACAGCACAACCTGTATACAATCAAGGCACATTCACTCAAAATATAATATGGAAAAGCTGTTGGAGCGTAAAATTCGCGTTACCCTGACGACCGCAGCTAAATTTATTGATTTTGTTCACATTGTTGTGGAACTAATTTGAATGAAATTGTAATATGCAGTTGTTCTATTGTAAGCACAGAATTGCTGAGCTGTATTAATCAGCGTATTAATGAGAGATAAGGTTCTCAAGGTTGTTCTCCCGACCTAGTAGCACATTACTAGATCCCCTGTGTGCTCAATCAGAGTGTACTCAAAAGAAAAAAACCTGCTCGGTGATCCCCTTCCTCTTGATAACTCAACTGCTCATTTAATTTAATATATGAAGGGTTTGGTGGATGAAGGGGTTATGTCACAATAAAAAATAAAAAAATAAATACAATCTAGTTCATTGGATGAAGTGTTATGTAGCCATATCTGAATATTTCAAAACAACTAGAAAAAAAGATATATGAAGGAAATTAAGGGGATATTTAACATTTTTCTGCTAAAGGAAAATGTATTAAAAAACAAAAGGGCTCTACTAAACCATCCAATTCATCTCGTATCCAATCCTTACTATCCAAAATCCTTCGAAAAATCCTCAATGCTCCTTACTTTGTGACCAATAAACTTATCCATAAAGATCTTAATGTTCCATATGTTTCTGATTTAGCCCAAACCAGATACCTATCCTTCCATAGTAAGCTCCATAACCACTCCAATCCACTAGTCTCCCAACTTGCTTCCTCCTCCATCCCTGATAATCCTCCGAGGCGTCTGAAAAGAAGATGGCCTAGAGACCTTTTAGTGTAGATTTTATTGAAGTGCTACTTGTGAGTAGTTCTTCACAAGTTATTTGCATGCCATTGAATTCACTGTCAACACATTTACTTGTTGTATATTATTTTGTACAGTTGTAAATATCAATAAATGAAGGAAAAAAAAAACAAAAAAAAAAAACTTTATGCATGAATCATTCTGAATTGTGTTTTGTTACATAACCCCTTCATCCACAAAACCTTTCATATATTATTTTTAGTAATTAATATAATGTAACCCTCGGAACATTTAAAACGCTCTTTTTTCACCATTTTTTTCTCCCCAACCTGACGCTCCCTAACTATACAATGTATGTAATCATATAACGTTATCACAGAGTATGTCAGACTTTAAACCTCAGCATAAATTTATAGTTTTCATATGATAATATTTAAATTTTTTTGTAAAGGTAATTTTTGATTTTCTTTTTTCTGCAATTTCGTTTATAATATTAACTTCTTAATATTAATTTATTTATTTTTTATTTTGTTTTTTAAATCTTTCGGCCAGTTGTAATTTTACACATTCAAAAGGATTTTAAAATTACAATTTCTTTATTATTCATTATTTATTTTTATGCTTTATGTTGTATTGAAAATCAAAAAAAAAAAAAAATTGAGAAGGAATTTCAGATTTTCGTTATCAAAACTTGAAACATACTACATTCTTTTTATATGATGCTATAAGATATTTTATTTCACAAGGTTGGATCCACTGTCCAGAAACCTAAACAAATTTATGAGACTATCATGGTAGGTAGCCGCATAATACCACATTAGTGACTGCAAAACACCTTGAAGTCCCCGAAAATAAGTATTGGGTTGGATATTCGATCCCAGTAAGAATGGGCCCGCTGACATTATCGGATATTGGGATGACATTTATCGGTGAGTATTCGTAAACAATAATTCGTGGCATCGTAATCATCAGTGATGAACTTCAGGTTCTAAACGAAACATAACATTACTTTCTTTATGATTTGTCATTTAGAAACTAAAAAGAACAGAACATAATATTTTCGGCAATTTACCCAGATTTTAGTGCTTTTCTATGAACTTTTGATTTTGTTCATGTTCTGAACTTGTAACAACGACCTTTGTATTGCTCCGATAGTGGAAGAGGCTTCCTGGCTACAGTGCTATCCTTGACAATGGCCTCAAGGCGGTCGATATGACAGATAATACGCCCATTAAACTTAATAACTCCGATTTATTATTAAGTATCATGACTTTTTATATTTTTTATAACAGTAATAGTACCTTTATATTCTTCTTCTTTGAAAAAATTTTTCTTCGCTATTCGAAGTTTCCTTCAACCAAACTCTTCCATAAGCCGGTTCCTCCATTCTTCTCTACCCATCGCTTCTTCTTTCGTTAATCCTCGGCCACAACATCTCTCTACTTTTATATTCTCATAGGATAATATTATATAAAATAAAATATTTATAAAAAATATTATTTTGGACTTATACTTTCCGGCTTAGAACGAATGGCGCGCCTCGATACAAAATGGTCCAAATCGAGATTTTTATTTTAATCAATTTCAATACATTATGAGACTTTTGATTCATAAAAATATTCGGAAATTTAAAAGCTTCCCTGTCATAATTTTTAGATATAATACTTAACTACAAAGCCGTAGTTGTAGTCCGACTTTTTTTTTATGAAAATACTAAATTTTTTGCTACATTTTATAAACTTTTCTTTGGGAAACTCACATGTTAATCCTAAGCAGCGAAAAAAATCGATTCAACTTTATAAGATTTGAAATAAATCGTAAAAATCGATATAAAAACTCCAGAGTAAAGAGGCCAGTTTTCTCTTTACTACAATTTTGGTTGACATGTCGTTCTTTTTCAAAACATACTGTCGTGATAAAAGCCTGTGAAAACCAATTCTTCTAAATTACCACCATAGATCTTTTAAAGTGCTAGATTACATTAAGAATTGTCAAAATACGACAAAGAATCCAATTTACTGACATGCTTTAAACCCTACTGCTATAAATACCAACCATTTTTTAAATTGTTATTTGCTCTTTTCTAAGACCTATACGCGCTGAAACATATCTGGCCTTTTTACTAACTTCATCAATTTAATTAAGAATTATTATTTTATATTTAATTTTATTCGACTGAAATTTAATATAGTAAATTATTATAGTTTAGAATTTTTGTAGCTTAGAAAAGTATCATTCATACTTTTATAATTACGAGTATATAAATATAAATTATATTTATACATTTTTATGACGTTTAGCAATAATATTTCTTTCTGCGATGGTATCTAAGATATGACGTTGTCAATCCATTTAAAAATAATGGTAGGGTTTCTAAATTACTGGTTGTTTCGTATCTTCATCATTGCCATGACCTTCCCTATTCTACTTGCGGTGCAATGGCTCTGCGTCAGTTGGTTCCGTTTCATTCTTGAAATATGAGGTTTGGATGACTTATCGGCTGTTTTGCAATGCCTAAATTATAAATAATCCTTTATTTTTTTAAATATCTTTCTAATAAATCATCTAAAATTTCTCATATTTTTGGGTGAGTTTTAGTTAAATTTTTTCCTGTATCGAGGATGTATTTCTTTCTGCATTTTGTTCCTTAGTGTAAAAGTACTTACTGCCTGCCTTTGCATTTCTTCACTTACGCATTTATCCAATAGTGCTGACTGGCAGTTGAGGAAATTGCAAGGTTTATTGTTGTGGGAAAACTTAATTTAGAAAATAATGGATCTAATATTATATTTAAGTAATTATTTCAATAAAAGTTTATTCTACTGTTACTACTTTTGTTTTTCGTACAATTGTCTAATCTCTTATCGTAATATACCTACGTGTTAATTTTCGTGACGCCTGTTTATGGGAAAGTTCTTTTCCACAAGTATTCGCTGAATGAAAAATTTATTTTATTTTCTAAGATTTTACAGTAAGGCGCGGTGCACACTGGAGAAACTGGTTTCTAGAAACATGAAACTGAAGTTGCTAGCAACAGATGGATAACATTAACCGTTGGAGCGTTTCATGAAACCGATTCGCGATAAACGATTTACATAAAATTTTATATATAATAGATTTTAAGAAAATGCATTAACAAATATTATTACCACACAATTTTGTATTACAAATTGATATACTGGTGTCCACCACTGGTGCATGGTTGCTTACTTCTTTTAGGATTCAGCTCCAAATAATTGAAGAAAATTGTGATCTCCATCCCACCCCACCGTTTCGCTCGTCTGTTCACTCATAACATATGATATTGGTGGAAATCTGAGAAGTAAGATTTATGTTAATGATCTAAAACAGTTAGTATCTGCTTTTTGCTACGAAATGTAAAATAATATTAACTTTAATATCTTTATAAGCGTGCCACTTTCTTCTGGCTCTGACATGAGAATTAGAATAGTGATAAAAAAATGTAATCAAACAAACGATATTACAATATTTTTTCCTGTTTTGTTTACTGGCGACGCTATTTATCTTAGCTGTCCGAAGTTTATTTGTACCCGAATGTATTAAAAAAAAAATAGCAATATTACATTCATACACAAATGATAATTATTGTTTACTGTATTTTTGTTTTTATTGTAATAATAAAAAATCTTCATATCATCTAATATTTATTTTTGAATAATGTTATCATATTTGTTTTTTAAGTTTGATAACATTGTTCTAATGAGGAAATCATTGCGTAATGGTTATATTTTGTTCGTGATTGCAACTCAGAGCAATTACGAAACATTTTCATGAACAAGAAAGTGATTTTTTTTTTTTTTTTTTTTAAATGATATCAGGTGCAATCATTACTATTAAATATAACACATAAAAATATAAGTATACTAAACAAATTTTTTTTTTTTAAACAACTAAACAAATTTTTCTAGTTCATAATATATTGTGTTGTAATTTGTACTCAATGTTGCTCCTAAGTGTAACATTTAACTATTTATTATTATTCTTGGAAGCTATTGTCATTGAATTTTAAAAATTGTTGTTTTAGCTATCAAAAACAATTTTTTCATAATATTAAACACTGCTAAGTTCTCGTAAGAAATCTACAGAGAAAATTATCTTGTTTAAGTGTGTTATTTAAAATTTCATTTTAGATTTGTAAATCAATCAATAATTTTGAATTATTAGATACTTGTCTAGATTTTTTTTATTAGTAGTATAATTTAGAAGGTGGGTGAAAAAAAAGGTAATTTTGAATAATTTGAATAACTGAGATACTTGACGTTTTCAATTTGATTTAAAACTACAATGCTACTTTCTTAATTCAAATAATCAATTATTCTGGGTGGTTTGTTTAATTGTTGGGACTTAACGTCCTTATGTACTCCAACTAGGGCAGATAGAACGGGTTATTCCATAGGTTACCAACCCGTTCAATAAAACCTAAAGATGCATTCCCTGGGATGATAATAATAATAATAATAATAGCTCCTTTATTTCCACATAAGATAATTACAAAATAATAAAAGAAATTTACATTTTTTTTTTTTTTTTTCAAGGAAAAGTGGCCCATCTTTGGGCATAAGCCTCTCCCAGTTTTTTCCAAATGACTTTATCATTTGCTGACCGGTGCCATAGACACCCCAGAAGATCTTCGATGCCGTCCCGCCATCTCGAACTAGGTCTTCCTCTCTTCCGTGTTGAATGGACAGGATACCAATCTGTGGTTCTTTTGGCCCATCTTCTACTGTCCATTCTTGCTATGTGGCCTGCCCATTTCCACTTAATTTCTAGGAAGGTTGTCACCGCATCTTTTGTCTTGGTTATTTTGCGGATCTTCCTGCTACGGATTTTATCCCTAGCATGCTCCTTTCCATCGCTCTTTGGGTAATAGCTAGGCTATTAATTATATGTCTGTTTGCAGGCCAAGTTTGGCAACCGTAAATTAGGGAAGGTAGAATGCAAATATCGAAGGCTTTTTTCTTCAGGGCGATAGGCATGTTACTTTTGAATATATCTTTGTTTGACCATTATTTAGACCAAGCTATTTTCTTCAAAAGATATATATTGCCCGAGATAAACGGTTTCCTCTACCCATTCTAACTTGCGATCTTCTACTTAAATTTCTTCCTTGTTTCTGTTTGTCATTAGGAAAGATTTGTTATAGTTGATTTCTAGTCCTGCTTCTTTCCCTTCTTCGTTTAGTTGCTGCAGCAAGCAATTTATTTCTTCAATAGATTCCGAAATCAGGACAATATCGTCTGAAAATGCATTCCCTGTGGATTTTTTAAGTGGCCATTCCCTGGGATAGCCACTTAAAAAATTTCTATCTACTCAGGCTGGATTCGAACCGCCACGGCGGAGGTTACATTCTCCTGTTAACATATTTAATAGCTCTGTAATTAATTTATCATTATTCATAACGAATAAATGCTCTTTCTGCATGATACCTAAATAATAATCAGATAATGTTTTATTTCTTTAAATGTTTTAAGTCTATAACAGAAAAAAACACTTTTTTTTCTAATATTTTTTTTTTACTGTTGACACATATAAATTGCACCAACTGTGAATTTCTTAAATTACACAACAGTTTGCAGTTTGTAGCGTGCTAGCATGGGTATTACACGGAATTAATTAAAATTTGAAATATAGGATTTGATAGTAAATTTAAACAGCTTTGAGATGGAAAAAAAGGAATTCGGGATCGGACAAATATTTTTAGAGTTATAACGAGAAATGTGTCGGAAAAATATGGATTTCACAGTAGTACGGGGTTTTCGGCTTCGTTGTTTTACGGGACTTGGTCAAAACCTCATTTATAGGGTCTGACAGTAAATTAAACCAGCTCTCAGATGAATAAAAAAATAAATAAAATAAAATATTTCAGATCAGACTTATAGTTTCGGAGTTATAGACAAACGAATACCACAAAACGTGTTTAGCGGAAAGGTGCGTCTTACCCTAAGTTAGGCGCTTTCTCAGCGCTCTGCTCAAAAAAACGGCTGATCTTACAGAAAAATGGAACGCGAAATTTTTGTAGATAATTGCTCGATCAACAATTTTTGTTGACTTTAATTGACACTCGTGCAATAGGTCGCGAGATATTCGCGGAAAACTGATTTTCGCGACCTTTTGACTTTTATAACTTTTTTAGCTGACGCGATATCAATGTCGATTTTTCACATATTCATTAAAATGCCGTAATAAAGGTGTATATAAAAATTCAGTTCACTAGGAATTTTTCCGCTGTTAAAACCTATTATGACTAGACAATCTGTAAACCAATAAAACTTACTATTAGTATTGTTCGAAAAGTGAAATAATCAGCGTGCTACAGACTGTTAAAAAATAAATAAATAGTACAATAAAAAAATTAAAAAAACTTTTACATAAACGGGTGAAAACTATAAATTATATTTTTGCACCTAGCTCCTCAATTAATGTCAACTGTTAATAATTAATGCTTAATTTATTACCGTAATAACAAATATTATACAATCGTTCCTGTATATCTGTTTTATTACCAACTAACTAATTATCTTGTTTGAACCGTAAAACTTTAGAAAAAAAAAAAAGAAGCACTCTTTATTGTATTTTAATGTAGATGTTTTTTTGTTTTTTTGCGTTGCTCTACCAAACTTGTATTGTATGGAAAGAATTATTTTTTCTCCGCGAGTTTATTAAGTTTATTTGGTAATGTGGTCTTGAAAATTAAACGTTGATTGAATCTATGCTATTACTCTCGAATAATATGCCATAACAGTTTGACGCTAGGTGTCCGTGCGTCAATAGTTGACTGACTTCATCACTACGTTGAATGTCAAGTACTATCACGTACATTTATAAATTTACCTTAGCATCACCTTCGGTCATTTTCTCTAAATTATCTGCTTATTTTAAAAATAAAAATAAGCAAATAAGTAATATTATGCTTCTTCGAATATATTAAATGTATATTTTACGTTTATTTTCAAAAGTTAATATCATATTTATTTAAATAATTTTGGCGAAGACAGTGAATAACATTACTTCCGGTATTGAAATGTTAAATTTTTGATTGAATATGATTTAATCACCTTAATGAGTATAATGTACATTAACCTAGAAATTCCTTTCTTTATTTTTTAAATTACTAAAAATGGCGTAATATTATTTTTGTGAAATTTAAAAAATAAAATCGGATTTATTAAAAAAAATGAGAAAAAATAATTGGTAGTTGACAATTAATGGTTCCCAGCAGACTTGAGGTATCAAGGTATCAGAATATTTGTTTAATAACAAGTCTAGAATATCATTATATTACTAAAAGAAATGGTAATCATCTCTCCTCAACATATTTTTTACTGAACCATTCGATTGTCCAAAAGGACAGTTCAATGAATAATTCATATCAATTCGTCAAAATAACTACGTTGCTCCTCTAAAGTATTGATAGCAGAAGTCTAAATTATTAAACAAGTGATTTTTAACATTTGATGTATTGATTTTAAATTAGATCCTTCCATGAAATTTGTTTGGGAGACATGTTATTTTTGCGAGTAATTGAAGTAGCAATGTGGAGTGTACACAGCTGTAGAGGTGCCATCATCCTTGGCCCAGTTGGTGGTGGCGCTGCCTGGTGGCTCTCCCCGGAACTATCTCGACCCTTCTAGTTCCTTCTCCCGCCGCCAGGTCGCACTCCCGTCGAACCTCCGCTCACCGTTGCCTAGATACCGGTAAGCTGTCGGTTCTCTGCGATCCCCTTTAGTATCTGTTGGTGTGTGTCGGTGTTGTGTTGTGGAGTGTTGTGTTCATGGTGTCTTGTGATTGTTTCACCACCGGTTGCAGATTATTTCTTGGAAGGCCCACTGTTTATTTGGTTTATAATTTGAGGTACGATATTATAGTACTAATTAAATTTTTTTAAATATTGTTCGTCTAAGAATTGGTTTACATATGACATATATGTCACCTGTAGAGTAAAGTTTTCATAGTAACAATAAATTTAGATCATTTGACTTATTTATAGGCTTTTTTTTTTTTTTTTTTTTTTTTTTTACTCTGGAGCCAGTGAAATCGAAAAAAAATTATGACGAAACGTAAAAGCTGGGATGGAATAGAGCTGATAAAAACATTGCCATTTACTTATTCTTAAGCTTTTTAACGTTTCGTTTTTTTTTGTTGTTTTTTTTATCATTATACCCTTTCTTAATAACTTAAAATACTATTTATATTTTTCTTGCATATATGAACAGTTCTTAGAATGAAGTATTTATGAAGTATCATCTATATTTAATTAATTATGAGAATTAACATTGGTTTTTTTTTTTTCATTGTATTGTGATAAATTTGGAAAGTAAATTTTCTCCATTGAACCATCTATATCTCTTATTTTAATCGTAAAGATGGTTCCTGATATGATATTTTGATCAATAAATTAATTGTTTACTTTGTCAGGTGGTTATCAACGGCATTGTTGACAATTGGGGTGTATATACATTGTTAAAGCTCCTGTACATTAAGAAAAAATAAGACATCTTTAATCTTAAGTGATTGTTTGTTATTGTATTTTAAAAATAAATATATTAATAATCTGAGGGGGTATAAGGAATGGGGATTATACTGTTACATAGCCGATTTGATTTAAATTAGCGATTGGGTTTGTAAAAAAAAACCAGTTTGGTGTCAACTTTTTGTTAAAAGTCAACGGGTTTGTTTGAATACAACCGTTGGTTGTCGGGATCTGTTGCTATGTTATGTGCGAATTAGTCGTATTTGATGTTCTTTCTAAAGCTTCCTTCATTCCTTTGCCCGTTTTCTTTTTTTTTTTTTTTTTTTTTTTTTTCTCTCACTGGGGAATGATACTGTTCCTTTTGAAGCGGATGCCGGTTTTTCTTATTTCCCAAGAAACGAATGAATAGACCGGGTAAAAAAAAAACTTAAAATAGCTCGCTGGATACAGATGGCTGGGCTCGACTGGAGGAGGGAAGAATAAAAGAAGGGAAGAACTTAACTGAAGGGGGAACGTAAAATAGAAATTGAACGCTATTGGGATAAGTGTCGATGTGTAAAGTAGTGTCGAAGTCGGCTTTATACTTCGACTGGCGGAAAAAAAGTTGATTGCGGCTTCGCTGTTAAAGTCATCTTAACAGCTTCTGTTTATTGCTTTAATAATTATTTCTTCGAAATTCTTCGTCGATTTCTTATTCTAGCTCTTAGAATCCACAGCTTGATAAATAAGGATACCTCCAGATCTGACTCCTTTGAACCCATTCAAAGTATGGATCTTCAAGATCTGATCTAAGACAATCCTTCAATCTTCGCCGCGATCTACCCTTGAATATTCACCCGTTAGTTCTGCTCGTCTTTTGTCTTACGGCATTTCCTATCTGTTTAAAAAAAAAATAAAAAGAACGAAGATTCATTTGTCCACGATAACTTGTTAAATTTAGAATAAACATAAAATGAAAATTAGTTTTATTCTATGGCTATTGCCCTTTAAGAATAATTATAATGAACAATTAATGGCAACCTAGCTGTTGTATGTATAATTACAAAACATAATAAAAGCTAGAAAAATACAATTAAAATTAAATTAAGGAATTTAAAAAGAAATTTAAATTACAGTATAAAGTGATAAAAGTAATATTACATGTTTTGAAATATTACACGAAAAACAAGTTATATCTATAGGTTAGAATTTAAAATAAGCTATGATAACAAAAATAGGGGAAAAAAATACAATAAACAAAGCTAAGAAATATAAATTATCCGGAAAGATAATGTATGTTGTCTGATAAAATGATATAAATTATGCCGAAACCAATTATACAAATTTAGTGCAATAGTACTAACTCTATACAAAATCAATATTGTATTCTGAATATTCATATTTAATTTTAAAAAATATTTTCTTCATCGATATGACTATTAGATTGAACATCTAACTAGTAAACGAAAAATAGGGATTTGAGGTTACATTAAAAAGCTGCAACTCATTAGAATTAGATCGTGTTTTTTTTTGCAACTAACGTCTATTTTTAAAAAATATTTATTTATGCCTGTTAGTTTATAATCATTGCACATGTATTCATCCCTTGTTGTATTTTTCTTAAAAAAATTCTTCTGAACATCCAAACATAAATCGAAGAAATAAAAATTTAAAATGAAACTTACTTTATTCTGGGTTTAATCGCCCCCAAGAATAACACAAAAATCCTCTAAAATGGGTCCATAGTCTGTTTACTCTGAGCAAAGGCAATAATAAATTTAGTACACGGAGACTCAAGGTGGAAAAAATAAAAGAATTAAAACAGATTCACAAGTATGTATACAAACTAAAATTTGTTTAATGTTGATTTTAAATAAGTTATATAGATCTTTTGCCGCTCTGACAATCCATTGTTATTCTTCAATATGCCGTATTTGTTATCTTCATTGTATTGTTGTTTATTGTGTGCATCGACCGGGGTTTAAAACTACTTTAAAGATTTATTTCACATCTTTATGTATGGTGTGTGCCAGAACACCTAGTAATCAAAACAGTTTAATCACAGTTATATCGTGAAAGTACTGGTTTTAAAGTTAGTTTTGGAATGGGGTAGAGGCGAAATGATGGCATTACATACATTACCACATTATGAAATTACTACATTTTCAATATGTTGATTAATTGTTGAAGTTATGATTTAGTTTAGGATTTGAATTTTTTTCTACTTTTACATTCTTCTATATTCATACAGACAAACCAAAAAATTCACTCAATTGGTTTTCTCGGCTTTTTCAGGGGTTTAAGTCCCCATCCACTGCAGTCAGCAGTGCTTATAAAACAGATTAGGTAATATTTAAAAATATTATACCATGCAATTCCTAATTTACGAAAGGTTTTTAAAAATCAGCCCCTTGCGCTCATACGTGTTGCATTTAATGGGTTTGAAGGTTGGTTGGTTTGTATTGTTTGTAGGTGTAAAACTTGTTGGTCATCAATAAATACTATGTATTATAATAAATAATTATTGACATTTAAACTAATATTCATTTATTTATTAAATTATTCTGCGATAGTAAATTTATAATTATCTGAATATATAATTCGTTGTCCCAAAGAGCTATGAAGATGTCGGGCTAATTATTTTTCTGTTGGGGCTTGGTTCTAAGGTGATTTCGAATAAATTTTTAAGCGATATGCCCCACATATTGCAAAACTGTAATAAATCATTTTTATTTACAATTTACAATTTCTTAACTTAATATTTTTTTTAAATATTGCTTGCGTTTATTTAATTAATATATTATATTATATATTAATATTTATTTAATAATCCTAATACGTCCCGTTTGCCCTTTTAGAGATATATGAGGAACAAAAAAAAAAAAACTGGAACTTTTAGCTGGAAAAATGAAAAAAAATAAATCAATTACGGGGACTGTTTGCCTGTCTGCATATATATATATATATATATATATATATATATATATATATATATATATATATATATATATATATATATATATATATATATTCAGTTTTCTTTTAATAATAGATTTCATGATGGGATTATTAATACCTTTAATATTTGTTATTCGTTCATTAATAGTCACTAGGCCATATTAAAAATGGAAATGTAAAGTAGCTTATTTGTAACCAGTTAATATTCAGCCGGTTTGATATGAATAAAAATGAATCTAGGTTCTACGGGGGTCTCTTTTTTAAAAGATTTTTCTTTCGTTTATAAAACGGTTGTCTATCTGGGCAAGAGTTTTATATACAAAATTTTAATTACTGTACATGTCAATATAATATATAGATAAAAATCTGATCTTGCTATTTGTAAATATACGTTTTAAAAAGCATCTAAAACGAAAGTTTGCAAATCAGGGCAACGGTGTTGAAATATTCGAGACGTTCGGTACATTCACTAATGGCCGTTAAATTAAAAAAAAGAAGAGAAAAAAAACATATATTTCTCGAACTTTAAAACGATATTTGAAGTATTTGAATCATAGAAGAATGTATTTTATATAAATTATTTCTTTGTGCTCTGATGAGACTGTTCGGATTGCGTTGTAATAAAATTAACCATATACATAGTTTTTAGACTGAAATCGGTCGGGATATTTATTTTGTTTTCGAAATCTATATCTGGTTGAAGCAATTTATAATTATTACTGTTTAAATACATTATTACTAGTAGTAATAGTATTATAGTTATAAATACCAAAATAATCCCGAACAAATAAAGCGATTATATATTTTATCCAAAGGAACAAAATTACTTTTGTAAAAAATTCTAATTTTCTAATTTTCTAAGTAAGTGAGGTGATATTTCAATAAATAAATAAATTAATAAACATATATATATATATATATATATATATATATATATATATATATATATATATATATACAGTAGACGCCGCTTATAAGACTCACTTTGGGACCAACAAAAAGTGAGTCTTATAGGCGGATGAGTCTTATAGGCGAAAAGGAAAAAAATATTAAAAATTTCCTTAATTTACGAAAAAACTATATTTTATCAGTTAATATAATATAGCGTGTATGAGTTGAAGATAATGCTCAAACATAATTTACGTTGGTTTTAAAAATTACGTTTGTTTTTTTATTATTTTCTAGTATTTCAAGAATGTATCGCTCGTAATCATAATGCTTTTCAAAATTGGTCCCTTGGTGTTGGACAGCTCTCCTCAACACCCCCAGAGCCCATAGAACCTCAGAGTGTGAAGGTGGAAGCGTCACTTCATCAGTTTCTTGCTTGTCAACTTCGTCACCGTTCGTGACATTCGACGAACTGCTGCTCCCGGCTTATCTCATGACAGACTCACAGATCAGGTCCTCAGAATACGCCTCGTTGTCATAAATTCAGACAGAATATTTTAGATAGTTTTGAAATAAAATTGATAATGGCTTAACATCAAGTCTTAATTGTAAACATATTCAAGCATGAGGAAAGGAATGGTTCACGTATGCATTCATATGAATCCATAGTTCTGATGATGAAACTTTTTAGTGAAATGTCAACTGCCTAAAATACGTGAGTTTCTCCGTAAATGAAGGAGAATAACCTTTTCCCTCGAATAGTAGCGACTAAAACTGGTATTCTGGGCGCGCGTAGGGGTTGGTGACTGTCTTCTCCACCGGTACCTGAAACGCGAGCATCCTTATCCCTAACTTTTAGAAACCATTCTTTTAACGAGTATTCAACATTAGAGTTCTTTCCACCCCTTTTCCGTTTCCGACTCTGAGATTTATATTGTAAAGCTTCACTTTCGATTTCTGGTCTAATTTTTCAAAATCCTGCCCAATACAGTTTGTGAAACGTTACTGTTTTCTTTTTTTTTTTATTTCGGAGAAACTGAGTCTTATATCCGGAGTGGCGAGTCTTATAAACGACTTTTTTTTGTGTGTATTTGGATACGTCCGGAACGTTCAAGTCGATTCTGAGTCTTATAGGCAGCTGAACCTTATAACCCATGAGTCTTATAAGCGGCGTCCACTGTATATATATATATATATATATACTTATTGATAAAACGCTTAGCGAACCCGAAAGCTCGATGCCGATACCATCTATCTCTGACCATACACTCCCTCCATCCCACTCTATCAATACTCAAATATATATACTCACACACACACACACACGTGAGTGATTACTCTGGTGAATAGGATTCAGTTGTTTTCGTTTTTAAAACCCGTGAAGTATTTCTTTGCATATTTTCATTGCTACTTCGTCGTTTAATTTAAAGAGTAATATATTTATTAAACATAAAAATTTAAAGTATTTTCAAACACATTGTGGTCGGGACACGTAAAAATACGTTTTGCAGGAACTGTCTATATATATAAATAAATATATATATATATATATATATATATATATATATATATATACATCTTTGACATGGATACGAGTTTTGTCTTGGGGTCTGTAGGTTTTTGGTGTAACGTTATTTTCGCAGTCTAAAATTTAACAATTTGACATGCTCTAGCTCTGTTGGTGCTGCTCGAATCTTTTCCGTATCAGTAACTAAATTTGGAATATTTTTTGTTTTATAGCATTTGTCGCTAGGACAAACCGTTTAGGAGCTAGTAGCTATATTGGTTTGAATGAAAATAGTCACGTTTGAAACTTCTATTTTCTCTTAACCTCGTTAGTTTAATTTTATTTATTTTTTTTTAAATAACAATTTATTGAAATTTACAACTGTACAAAATGTATACATCAAGTAAATGTTCTGTTAACTATTACAATAACGTGACAAAACTTAAAAAGAACTACTCATCAGGTCTCTGGGCCATCTTCGTTTCAGACGCCTCGGAGGATTATCAGGAATGGTGTGGGAAGCAAAATGAGAAATTAGGGGATTTGAGTGGTTATGGAGCTTACTATGAAAGGATAGATATCTGGTTTGGGCTAAATCAGCAACATATGGAACATTAAGATCTTTGTGGATAAGTTTATTGGTGACAAAGTAAGGAGCATTGAGAATTTTTCGAAGGATTTTGGATTGTAAGGATTTGATACGAGATGAATTGGATGGTTAAGTGGAGCCCCAAAGCTCAAGTCCGTACGTCCTGATAGGTCTAATCACAGTTATGTATATTAATCTTTTGAACATTTGTTTAATTAATTGGTCTTTTGTAATTAATTGGGAGCTCTTTGGGGAACGTTTGTCAAGTAAATGTTGAAGAAGTCTGTAATGAGGGGCAGTTTCTTGTCTTTTTAATCTTGTATGTGGATTCAAAGTAAGACGTTTGTCCAAGTGGAGTCCTAGGTAGCGAATCTGTTCAACGGAGACTAGTGCAATATCATTAAAGGATATTGTAGGACAGGAAGTCGTGGGTTTACGAGGAAGGGTAAAGGTTATTTAGTTTTTTTTTCTTGATGGGTTAGGATATGGGATTGGAGTGTTTGGGAGGCAATGAAGGGATCATTATTGACTGATAATACACATGTGTCATCAGCGTTAGTGGTGAGGACAGTGCTAGGATGAGTTGGGATGTCAGCTGTATACACCGTGTAGAGGATGGGGCCTAGGATACTACCTTGAGGAACACCGGCAGATTGGGTAAAGAGGGAAGAATAGGAATTTTTATGGTTTGCTTTGAAAGTTCTATCACTCAGATAGGAACGGATATTTAGAGTTTTTTTAAAAAATTAAAGATTCGTAAATTATTATAGAAGAAATTTGGCTTGATCTGTCGTTTTTCCCAGTCAGGAAGAAATTGAGTTTTTCGTATTATTCCTAATTCTTTACTCTTCTTTTTATAGCTTATATATTCTTTACAGACGTTATCATTAATTATTTATTTCTTAGAAGGATGGTAGAACTAGAAAAATAAAGTTATATGGTTTTTTTTTGTTGTTGTTTTGTTTTTTTGATGTTTCTCATACGTTTGTATTTGTATGAAATTGTGCAAGCCAGACCATTGCACTACTTTATGATACATTTTTGTTATTCTTAGGGGACAATACGTTCCAGAATAAAGATTATTTTTTCATTTCCTTTTGTATGTAAGTATTACGAACCCGCTGTAACCATAATGTTTTGAAACAAAATGCCTGACCATGATGTGTTAAAAAAGTTATTTTCGATTTTTTCTTGAAAATTTGAGCAAAAATATTAAAATGATATCGATTTATTATTAGAATTAGTTTCAAGCAAAGTTGATGTATATTTTTTATTTCACCTATTTACCTTGCTCTTCAAAATATCGCTATTTTGAATCCATAATTTTCTATCACTCGAATTCTTTTTTTAATGTACTATGTCTCCTCCGATTACATGAATATATGATATGGGCTAGGGATTTCTGAATGAAATCTACTTTTATGGTCTTGTATTGATTCAATTAAATATGCCAAATTTGATTAAAATTTATATTCTTATATGTCCTTTAATTAATAAGGAATAGAAATTTTTGATTTATCTGCGATAAAAATTCTTCAGTTGAAGGTAACTGGTAACTGAGTAGTGGTGTTGGGCTGCTGACGACTAAACGAAGACGTTCATTTTCATCAGCTGACGACATCGAACCTTCAGTTTCATTTAGATAATTGTTTACTAATACATTCGCTAATTGTCGTCCCTCGTCAAAGGAAATCAATCAAGTTTCTGTCTATGAGAATTTATGGAAAAAAAAAGAAGATATTTTTGAATGAACGAAATCCGTCATTAACTTCCTCGCCACCTGCCGCTCATAAAATCAATATAATGGCCAACAATGTCTTATCTTCAATCCTAAAATGTAAGAGTACTGTTTTGAATTCGCTACTTCATTATAAAAGTAGTTAGGACACTGGCATGCCTCTCAGAGCTGAGTTAGTTCCATTAGATCCTTCGAAAACGAGTTGAAGCTGACCTGTTTTCAAACTGGTCATGGCTCCCTGTTAATTGGTTTCCATCATTAGAGCATGTGTCAGTAACCAATTTACCTCAGGTGATGTAGTTCTGTATTCAGTTCTCTTCGATATTCATTTTGTTCTCGAACTTTGAATTTTTAATACAGATAAAGTTTTAAATTACGATATATACAATCTTTAAAATTAAGTAATTATTAAATACCGTGTAAATAATGGACGATCGGTAAATCAAAGAGTAAAAGAACATACAAGAGCATACAATAATAAGACCCAAAATTCCAATTTCGCTGTCCATCTAAATGAAAATAACCAAAAATTTAATAAAGACTCGGGTGTAAAAATAATACATTATTTTCCTTTTTTTTCATTTATTGATATTTACAACTGTACAAAAACATATACATCAAGTAAATGTGGTGATATTGAATACAATGGCATGTAAATAACTTGTGAAGAACTACTCAATAGTAGCACTTCAATAAAAATCTACACTAAAAGGTCTCTAGGCCATCATCTTTTCAGACGCCTCGGAGGATTATCGGGAATGGAGTGGGAAGCAAGTTGGGATACTAGTGGATTGGAGTGGTTATTACTATGGAAGGATAGGTATCTGGTCTGGGGTAAATCAGCAACGTAAGGAACATTAAGGTCTGTATGGATAAGTTTATTGGAACTCCAGCAGATTGGGCAAAGAGGGAAGAATAGGAAAATTTGTGGTTTAGTTTGAAGGTTCTGTCACTGATTGTGAGATAGGATCGAATAATAAGGAAGTATGCAGAAGGTAGGAATTGATGGAACGGATCACTCACTATTTTTTCCTCCACTGGTTTCGAAACGTGTGAGAGCATTAAACAGTTTTGATATTGAGTAGTGATTGATGGCCTCGACAGCAGCAATTATTGATAATTACAACGGCACCTCCCTTTCCCCCGATTTCAGGGGTCCATTCTTGCAAAGGTACGATGGCATGTTTCGTAACTTGAGCAATCTGCGAGGACCATAACCGGCCTTCGCTAATCGCCTCCGCCCAAATTATAACCTTTTTCTTACATGTAGGTTACAGCTTGCAATGTAAGGAACCTATTAGTTATTCATAACTGTCCCGTTTCGTTATTCAATGGATTGGAAATACTTGGTTGTGTGATCTTCCCGTGAACTAGGTTATATTGTTTTATATGGTTAAGATTAAGGGCTGTGACCGGTATAGGTTTGATTCCCAAGTAATAAGTTGATATTTATTTCTTGTTGTTATCTCGAAATAAATTTCGGCACTGGCTCTGATTAGGTATTGGAGATCTAAAGTTGGTGTTGGTATAAAGGACCACTTTATACCCAAGATCTCCACCTAATTTTTGGTTTTTATCTTAGTACAAGTGATATCGATACCTTGTTTTAAAAATAAATTGCTATTACCAAAAAAAAAATAAAAAAATCGTGAGAGATAAAAAATCAAACCATATATCCCTGGTTGTCTTTAAGAAGTGGTAAAGTCAAAATAATGCAGTTTTTATTAAAGAGTTTTTGATTGTTTTCTTAAATCCTGTAATTATTCTAAAAATACCGTTTGCGCTAAAATAGGTACTTTAAGTCCTTAATAAAAAACACTTCTTAACCATTTTTTTCACAACGCATATTTTAAAAATCATATTAAGATTGATGAATTATTTGCCACTTCTATTGGAATTATTTTAATCAAACATATTGGTACTCACCTGACGGGATCTAACAAATATCTGAAATATATCCATATTGAAAGAGAAGGACCTGGTAGGTTAAATTTTTTTTTTTTTTCCTTGGTTTCCCTATGACTTATTGAATTTTTACGTTCCTATTGGAAACAAATTTAAAATGGGGCTATTGGAAATGTTTATCTGATTATTTTAACAAAAATCTGGATTGGTTTTGGACGATTTTATTATTTCTAATGATTCATAAATATTTAATTCTAGACAATTTTCTACTGGGATTTTTTTTAATAGAAAATAACCTAAAATTAAGTATCTATGAATATTTCATAATTTTTGTACCTTAACTGATTTAAAATTCGACTTTGAAGGTTAATAGTTAACTCATTTTCAATTTTAATTGAAACTTTTCAACTTTTATCGTTTTAACATTCTAAGTTAACATGTCCACTTCTTCATGACAGCCACCGATATATGTACATATTGTTTTTGTTGATCTTGTGTTGTGTGAGGCCAGCGATTGTTGGTGATATTGACATGGAGCCACCGTCCCGCGTGTTTTTTTTATTTAATCTTTCTATAAAAGGATACCATATTAAAATAATAATTTATGTATATAAAATAAGAAAAAAAAAATGATATTGAGTGACTTAAATTTGAACCTTTGTATTTATAATCTTCTCTAATATTAGTGACGATGAATCATCTTCTTTTTTTTTTTTCCTTTCGAATATACCGACTTTTTGATCTTTTTTTTGGCTGAATCAGCTTTGAGCTCTATTTATTTATTTTTAAAATAGGTTTCTTTATAATAAATATTTATATTAAAGTCCTTATTTATATGGAAGATATAGATATATTTCCATAATTGAATAATTTCCTACACTTCCATAATATTAAAAAAAAAAAAACTGTAGTGAGTCTTGGGTTCAATACTTCAGTATTTAGCTGTAATAGTGCTTAACCGCCAGGATTTTTCCTTAATTTAAGGTACCCACTTTATAGCTGGGTGGGCACAAGGAGGGCCTCATAATCTCGAAGTCGATCTAAGATTAAAAAAACAGAAAATATTTTTTTTTTTTTAATAATATGGACTATAGACTATTGAAATAATAGTATTGTATCATTATTAATAAATTACTGGACAGTAGACAGTAGGTAGCTAATTAGTTTTGCTTCCAAGAAATATCAAGAGTTTTCTTCTATTTATCTTGTAGTCCAGTAAAATAAGGGTTAACCGAAGAAAAAACTTGAATTTTGCTGCCACGGCAAACGTCGGCTTCTTACCCAAAATCGCAAAAAAAAAAAAAAAAAAAATATAAAATAAACAAATAAAAACATTAAAAAAATACCTGTTACCCACTGTAACATGTTATAATTGTCATATTTTACCAAAACGTACACATTTTGACGCACACATTGACCAAAACGCTAGCGTGGGTCTTTAACATAAATTAAATATATATCATCTAATATCAAATTTAACCAGCTTTGAGCTGAAAAAAAGAAATTTGGGATCGGGCAAATATTCGCGGAGTTACAGTGAAAAATGAGACCAAAAACTTTAGATTTCTCAAAAGTATGGGATATTGATCGCTCTAGCTTGTTTTTTTTAAAGGAACCCGATTAAAACTTCATATTTAGAGTTCAATAGTAAATTCGACCAGCTTTTAGATGAATAAAAGTAATTTTGAATCGGATAAATAGTTTCGGAGTTATAGACAAAAGAGATACGACAAACATGTTTTCGCGAAGTGGGACCAACCGCCAATTGGCCAATTCTACACTTTTTCCCAAGACCATATCTTCTAGAAAAATAGTCCGATTTCAGAGTAGTGTTTTTTATTTCTTAGGTACTAAATTCAGCTACAAGTAATATTTAAAAACTTTCTTCGAAAAAAGCTTTGTTAAATAACCAGTATTTTAGGAGCTTTTTTTTTTTGTTGCGATTTTGGGTATGAAGCTAACGTCTGCCGTGGTAGCAAACTTCAGATTCGGATTCAGCACCCCGAATAACATAAAGATCCGTTGGGGATAAAAAATCGGCAGTTTTTTTGTTCGTTTTTTTTGTAACAATTTATTGAAATTTACAACTGTACAAAATTTATACATCAAGTAAATGTGCTGTTAACTATTACAATAACGTGACAAAAGATGAAAAGAACTACTCATCAGTAGTACTTTAATAAAAGTTCTACACTAGAAGGTCTCTGTGCCATCTTCTTTTCAGACGCCTCGGAGGATTATCGGGAATGGTGTGGGAAGCAAGTTAAGGAATTGGGGGGATTTGAGTGGTTATGGAGCTTACTATGAGGTATCTGGTATGGGTTAACTCAGCAACATATGGAACATTAAGATCTTTACGGATAAGTTTATTGGTGACAAAGTAAGGTGCATGCAGGATTTTTCGAAGGATTTTGGATTGTAAGGATTGGATACAAGATGAATTGGATGGTTTAGTGGCCCCCCCCTTTTTTTTTTAAACGGAATTTTGAAGTCTTATTTTACTGGACTATTCCCTTTGCCATCAGGGTGTCATTTTTCCTAGATATTGTACAGAATATACTTAAACTGTATTTTAATTTAATCCCGGAGATTCCACCGTTTGTTATTTAAGATTATTTAAGAAAGCTTCCATGATAAAGTTTACTCATCGCTATAATATAATACTCCTAGAACTACATGAATCAATTTGTACTCAATTGTGTACTTGTTGACACCCCGGCAGGGGGGTGGTCCCATCCCACCCCCCCAGCCGGCACCACCAAATTGGCTCGCCACAAGGAGGAGCAATTTGTCTTGTTTGTGGCGGCTAATGGCGGCTCATTCAGCCGGCCAGCTTTTTATCCTCGGGATTATTCTCCAACTACAGCTCGGTTATATTTGTCTCTCTTGTATTAATCTTTCTTATGAGGATATTTATGTATATATTCTCATACATTTATAGCTAGCTTTCTAATAGCTGTGTCATATAATTTTATCGGAATGAAAATGTTTCAACACTTTTTGGATTAATTCCCTCAAATTGTCGAATTTGCTGGATTTTTCCTATTGGTAAAAGTATAGTTGACTCTTAAGATGAATGGAGAAGAAGATGATCCGGGATACAGTCAAAGAGACACACCATGTCTAACAAGGGGAGGGCACACTCAGTCTCTCACGGATCTTGTTGCCAATCTTTTTGGAGGTTCCTGGACAAAAAATATTTGATACGTATTTTGCCGTTCCGATCAATGGGCCCTAGGAGCTGAGAAATAAAAATAAAATAGCATTAAACTAATTTATTTTTTATCTCGAGTTTAAAAGATGATATCGATATGATTCTTGCACCAAGATTTTCAGTTTTGATTGCGGATTTAAGGAAAAATACAGTCGCTCCATAGATTTTGGTTTAGGTTAATTAAATTCTACAAAAATGATTAGTTTTTCTAGCAATCTACCTCTGTAGATTTTTTTTTCACAAAAATTGACGTCAGATCCTAATTCAGCACCCTCAAAAACATTTAAAAACGCTTATTCAACAAAATAAAAAAATATCCCTTTTTTCACCCTCTTCGAGGAAAATGAAATTTTTAAACCGATTATTCGTTACATACCTTAAATCGTCATTACTTCACGCAATTCACTGGTTGGTATCGCTGGAAAGTGGAGAGTCTCAGCTTTCTTTTGATGTATATAAATGTAAAATTCGATGAACTAAAACCTTTTAAAAAAATTGGAAAATCGGAAAATCATTTTGATTTTTAACTTGAGTTTTAAACCAGGTTGATGAAACCAAATACATTTCATGCGTATTACCACCCTATATTTTGTGTAAAAAAATTAATTTGATACGTTAAACCGTCTAAGGGTAATTAATGTTTTTATCAATTTGAATAAAAGTTGTCTACCATTTGGTCAGAAAAATTTCGAAGCTTACAAATTTTTATTTTTCTATTTGGATGAAATTTCGTATTTAAGGGTTCCTTTGAATGCTGAATTTGAATCCGATGTCGGTTCTTGTGGAAAAAATATATTGAAAAAATATACTTGAAACATTTTCGCTTTTACACTGTAAAACGTGATAGAAAATTGTTTTAGCCCTAAAATTCCATTTCAGCACCCTCAAAACTCAGCAAACGTATGAATATATATTGATACCTCCCATTGTAAGGAGAAATACTTTAATGCGTGCCCACGTTTCGACCTGCCTTGCAGGTCTTCTTCAAGGACACCGAACGACACTGGAGAGGAGACGAACGATGACTGGCTCATTACGCAGTCAGTCATCATTCGTCTCCTCAGAAAACAGTTCGTCAGAACAGTGAGATGAAATTTTTTTTTCTCGAAAATGTTCACATTTGACAAGCGTATGTATATATCGGAAACGGTACAGGATATGAAAAATTTGTATAGACTAAAAGTTGTAGAGAATTTAATTAATATTAATTTAGTAAATAATCATGTTTTGCTGACGACGTACCGTTTTCGAGATATGAGCGCAAAACCAAAACAAGGGATTTTTAGCGCCCCCTGTTTCTGTTCTCAGGCCCGAAAACTCCAGGACTTTTAGTATGTTTACATTCTAACTACCCTGAACATGTATTTGAATAGTATTAGTATGACTAGAAATAGTATTTGAAAAAAGTTTTTAAAAATTTGAAAAGTTTATTTTGACATAATAAGGCATTGACAAACTGCCTTTGTCTTGGCCAAAATGATCCCTAGTATAAGTATATTAGCTAACTTAAGACATTACAAATTGACGGTAACAATCAAATTGCATTCAAGTGGGTAAAAGGGCATTTCGACATAGTTGAGAACGACTTGGCTGACAAGGTCGCAAAAGGGGATTCAAAGGACCCTTCCCTTCCTCTATCATATTGTCTGATATCTAATGAACACTTAATGCACAAGTTGTAGACCAGTGGCAGACACGTTGGAACACAACACACAAGGGAAGACATCTACATAACTTCATTCCAGACTTAAGGACCTACATTAAATCAGACTCATGGACTAACTTCTACATTACACAAGGAATCACAGGTCATGCGCCAGTAAACAGTTACTTTTATCGATTCAAAATAAGAAATTCATTCTTATGCCCTTGTGACTTCACACAAGAACAAAATATACACCACCTCATATATGAATGCAGACTACTCACTGACTACAGAACTATACTACAGGCAAAAACAGTACAGTAACTAGGACATTTGCAGGTGGATGGTCAATGTTTGATATACAATTTATTTAAAAATTTCAAAATATTTCTTAAAAATTCCATCACTAAAATAAAGGATATAAATATGAAATATCTTTAAACAATTAAATAGCTATAATTTTTTCTTTATATAACTTTGTTAAATTATTTATGTTATATAACTTCTTGTTCTTTATTTTATTTCATTTTTCTTGTTTATTTTTTTTTTATATTGACCTTTCGACACACGTTCTATCTATATGTATTTTTAAAATTATAATCAAATCAAATAATAAAAATTACATGTACATTGCATGCTTTGTACAAGTATTATGTGTACAAAAAAAAAAAAAAAAAAATCCCTTCCAACAGGGTTACTGCTAGAAGGAAAACACTAAGGCATTGAGGGTTTTTCAAAGGTAAATGAGTCTTTTGAAATTAACTGAAAGGTTTGAATGTTTGTCTAATTAATTATGGAGTAGTCGAAAACGACAAGCAGTTCCGGTTGTTTAAGTAAAATGTGTATGAACTCCAAGTAAGGCGTTTATTGGAGTCCGGCTCAATTTTATTTTTATTTTAGCGGATCCTAATTTGCTTTATTAGCCGAATGTTCTTGTTATCAGTGCCAAGGCGTTAAGTGAAACAAAAAACTTTTTATTTGTTTGTTATAAGTTTACAAAAATAATAAAAACTATATTTATAGCTAATGCCAATAAATACTGCTAATAAATTATAGCAGATAGTTAGCAACATTGTTGGTTGGAATTTCCTTGACGCCGGCTGAGCGTGAAGAGGGTAGGGTATACTTTACTGTTATCATCTCTGGACCGCTCCGCTCCTCGGAGGAATTAGATTCTTTCCCTTCCTCTGCATTTTCATCAGCGAATTCCTTCATTCCAAGGCCTCTATCTCATTTTAATTAAAGTTGCTTTTCTTCGTAGGCTCTCTCATGTCTCATGATATATAAAAAAAAAATATATAAATAAAGAAGAATGAAGTAAAATACCCTTCTCGTTATATTAATGTTTTGTAGTACAGTTATTATTAGATTTTTGCAAAATTCAAAAACAACTTTATAAAATTAATTATCATCTTTATTATCTCCCAGAATATTAAATAATGTAAGAAATAGGGCTGTGAAATATATGCATTTGCGTATTTCTACTAACTAAAACATTTAATATTATCAAAATATATATGTTAGGAGACATTTGGAATAAATTTGAGCTATTTTTAATTTGCATATTTTGCCATAAATGCATATTTTAACATGTTTTAAAAAATACTTGCATATTTATCTACATATCCGGCATATCAGCATTTGAAATTTGAATTTTTTTATTTTTCCGAGCAAAAAAATACAAAACTATATATAGATAAAAACCGAAACATAGCTATAAGAACTCCCCCCATTCTTCTTTCAACTAATCAATGCGTTCGTATGTGTCCAAATGATGATCCTTCGGTTTCATCGAACTTTCGATCGTATTTTCTTCTCTTAGAAATGCTTAATTCGATTAATTTCCCATTTATACTTCGCTCAAATACGTAGAATATTATGACTTCACTTTTCATCTCACCCTCCTCCCTTCCATCATTCCATTACACAGCCTCTCATAGTGTTCACCGAGACATATCACTCATAAACTGTTCTTTTGTGTTAACCTAAAATACCGGAAGTCACTCCTTTAAAGACAAAAGATCTTGTTGGAAAGTACGTAGGTGAGCTTTCAAATGAGACTTTCAAGAGTGATGGAGACGTTTTATATTTATATGATAAGGAGTAGTGGTCGTTTAGTGTAGAGCGTTTCAAATCTAATTCGAGGCCCAATAGACGATCAATTTTGTTCGAAAACCTGAAAAAGTGGTTGTCTGCAATTTAAATTTACAACAGTGAATAAGTGGCATGAAAAAGTTGGAAGAGTTTCTTTATGATCGTTTTGATGTATACTGTTCTGTTTTTAAGTATGAGTATTTTGGTTGTGATTGTTGTTTAAGTTTTCTGGGTAATTGTTCGGATCGGCGACACCAACCCCTACATGCGCCCAGAATACCTTTTATCGATTCTAACCTTGTTCCGATTTATTTCGATGTTCTAGTCGCTGCTTTTAGAGGAGAAAGGTTATTCTCCTACATTTGCTGAGAAACTCTTAATCCATGTTCAAAGTAATATTAACTTCTGTTTACCTTCTAATATTAAAATGAGAAATAAGGAAATAATGAAGTGGAAATAAGAAAATACCGAAATATAAGACACTAAATCAATTTTGAATTAATATTAATTTAATAATCAATTAACATTCTACTGAACCACCAGTAAAGTTAATTCCTGGTGAACTTTCTGTCAGAGAAGAGAAAATAAATTATAAATATAAAAAATACAGAATCCTTAAGTATTTATTTGGCATAACTCCTATTTATTTAACATTTGTAGCTACATGTTTCGGAGACAATGTTCCATCATCAGGCTTATAATTTTTTTTTAAAAACACATTAATCTATAACATTATACCAATAGTTCTACAATTATATAGTAATGTGTCATTTACCTCTTAATCTTTGATTATTTTCACATTGTCAATTCTCCATGTTATAAGCCATTATATAATATAAGACAGAATCCTAGTTGAAAGCGTTGATGTTAATTTCTGCTATATTTTCTCAAGGGAAGTGGAAATAAGAAAACATGAAACCTGTGATATACTTTCTCACATTTATTTATAAACTGATATGTTTTATAGAATTAATTATACAATCTGTCTCACTTTAGGACAAAAAGTAATATGGATGACAAAGAATCCATTCACAAAATATGTATACTGAAATTTTATCTCTGAAATTGAAACAACAAATAAAAATATATAAAACACCAAATGCATGTACAAATAAATCTTGTTAAGTTTTGTAATACTTTTACAAGTTTTAAATTTTATCACTTAAATCGATAGAACAAATATAAATATGTAAAACACCAAATCCATATACAAATTAATCTTTTTAAGTTTTGTAACACTTTTACACATAAGATAAGATGAAATAAGAAAACATGAATTGATAAAACACTTAATCCTCGTGTTTTTAACTTCTGTTTCACCTATTTACCTATAAGAAGACAAAATATCAATATAGCAAACTAAACAACACAATCCAAGTTGAAACTGTAAAAGTGATTGTTTACATGTGAGGTTATAGGAATGAACTATCGAAAAATATAAACATGAAGTGAAGCGTAAGGATCGAACTGGTCGGTGTAGCGCGGGTCAAGCCAGTTTGGTGGTGTCGTCGATCCGAACAATTACTGTTTTCTAGATATTAATGTCATGATGTTTTTCGTTTTTAATGTCCCCTTTTTAATGTGTTTTATTTATCTTTAATAATGGTTTTTAACATTTGTTTTTGGTTTTTTAATATTAGCTTTTTTATTTTTTTCTTCCTAATGTTCTCCTTTTCAACACAATTAGTTATTTAAACTTGAGTTTGTGCCTAAGTATAGGTATGTATTGCGATTTTTTTATTTTTCTAATAATGCAGATGGTTGCATATTTTACCCAGTATCTCTGCATATATATGTGCATATTTTTCAGTCTTTATTGCATATAATTCACAGCCCTAGTAATAAATTATTGTTGACCTACAATAAGAGACCAGTATTGCGCCTCTGCCACTCCGCTGTAGGGCTATGACGTCATGGCAGGCCTCATCGCTTATATCGCGCTGACAGGCCTGTCGTTCATATTGAATGTTCCGAGAACAATATTTTTGTCCGTAACTAAACTGTTGTTGTCTATGAAATATTTGATTTGTTTATTAATAGTTGTATCATATTTATTTATGCCATAATAAAATAAAGTTATATCATAATAAAATAATACTGTATAGTTACTTGTATAATTATTTTTTTTTTAGGAACGTCCTTTTTTTCATGAGGGATAGTGTGTTTGGGCTTTTTTGGGAAATTGTTTATTAAACATAAATATATTATTATTCTTGGTTTCTGTATCGACGATGCGCTCCACCTCTTCAGGCGCCCAGAATACCGTTTTATAGATTCTAATCTTGTCCATCCATGTTCAAACTAATATTATCTTCTGTTATAACCTCTCATACTAAAATGATAAATAAGAGAATAATTAAGTGGAAACAAGAATATATAAAAATATAAAACATTAAATTAATATTATAATAAATCAGAATTAATATAATACTAAATCACAAGTTATGTTAACTTCTGATAAACTTCCTCACGTTAGGGAAGTGGAGATAAAAAATTATAAATATTTAAAATACAAAATTCATGTTGAATGTTTTATTGTTTATTTTTTGCTGTGTTTTCTCTCATTAAGAAAGTGGAAATAAGAAAATGTGAAACTTCTTATATAGGTATTTTTTTTTAAAATTTCTTTTTAGATCGAAGTTTTTATTGAAGTAATATTATAATCGGCCTCACCTTACATCAATAAGTAATATGAATGACAAAGAATCCATTCACACAATATGTAAACTGAAAATTTCTCACATAAGGGAAGTGGAAACAACAAAATATAAATATATAAAACACCAAGTCCGTGTTGAAACTCATTTTGTTAACTTCTGTTTCAGCGTTTTACATTTAAGAAGACTAAATGTCAATGTAACAAACTAAAGACAATCCTTGTTAAAACTGTAGGAATAGATGTGTACATGTGAGATTTTAGAAAATAGCTATCGATAAAATTCGAAGTGAAGCGTCGGAATGATCTTGTAGTCCATAGCGAGTCGGGCCGATTTGCGGCGCGCCACGTCGATGCAGATACATTAATTTTAACTTTTATGATTTTCATAGAAATTTACTCAACTTCTTTTGATAATGAATTAATGTGGTTTAAAAGGTCTCATATCGCTCATTTTCTGCAACAATGACATAGCTCAAAAACTTCATTTTTGCAGAAGGACAGTCTTGTGAATAAAGTACAGGACGATCTGTAGACATACAATGGTGTCATATCCTGCTCTCTATAAGTGAATAGTTGAAGCTCAAATATAACCTTCTAGCGACTGAAACTACATAGGTGAATGGTTTATTATACAGTCATAAGTTTGGCATAACTCAAAAGCTTGTTTTTTGTCGTTGTTGCAGTAAATGAGCGATATGTTTCTATATTGATTATATTGGTCGTAATATAAGGGTTTTCAGAGATATGTTTTTCAATTATAGTATTTTCTTAGCTTAGTTCGAACTGTCAAACGTTTGGATTAGCGAGAGTCCCCTGTATTCATTTAAATATACTTCCAGGCGTTAGTTATCCCAGGTAATATATTTTTTTTCTTTTTAGAGAAAACGGATATCATTCATCATGTTTTAATTGCAGTCTCCTAATGGGTATCTGTTGTGCTTTTAAGCCTGGAACCTTGAATGGTAAATTCAGTGAGCAACTGAGTATGAAATGAATGGCCTTAGTTCAGCAGGAGACTCTCAGCGTTTTAAGAATTGATTTTGGTTGCTAGAAGGCAGTCACTATTAGAGTTCTTGTTGTTTAAACATTTTATTCTTCCAATACTTTCTTTAAATACATATATGTGTATAACCAGTGTTGAAAAAACTACGGTGATTCTAGAGTATATAAATGAAGCCTTTGTTTAATGTTTATGTACATTTACTGTATACGAGGAAACCAGACAGAGGTTATTTTGCCACAGTTGTTATTTTGTAGCGTTCGGTGGAATGGAATGATTGTACAACAGTTGGTTTTGTTTAGTTTGTAATAACGTTAAGCTTTTCCCCTAGAGGAATGTTTTGAAGTTGGCCATTGTTTATTTTTCTTCGGTTCGCTCTTGAATACAGCCGACGCCATCTTGGCGGTCAGTAAATCAGATATAAAGCATCTAAAACAACAGTTATTTCTGAGATGAGGTAGTCAAAATGAAACTCCTGAATCCAGATAAAACCAGGAGCCTTGTCTAAGTCTGAATAGCCTGTAAGTTTAGCTCTCTTTCTTGATAACAATACCTTAATACCACAGCTCAAGTAAATCAAAATGCTTTCAAAAAATTATGAATTAAAATTCTATCTGTTTTTATTCGATAGACGAAATAGCGTATTAATAATATTAATTTGTAGGTGACTGCTCGCTTTCTGTTAATTCAAATGATTTTTTTTTTTACCCTCACAACTGTAACATTTTGACACGCCCTATCTCTGCTGGTATTGCACGGATCGGATATTTAACTTCAGAAATTTAATGTAGACTATTTTTTTGTTTTATAATGCGTGTCGCAAGAAGCTATATTGGCCTGGCGTTTTTTGTGTTGTGGCTTTTTTGACATCCCCTTGGTATTGCTTGGATCGAAAATTTGGTGACAGTTTCCCAATCATAAATTTAATGGAGAATACTTTTTGTTATATAACATTTGTCTCTAGGACTTACTGTTTATGAGCTATATTGCTTTGAATGAAAAAAGACACTCTTGCCTACTTTTTTTTAGATATTTGGGCTTTTTTGACTCGCTCGAGCTCTGTTGGTTAGAACATTATTTGTTATATAGGGTGTCCAAAAAGAGTATCGGGTATTTGTTATTTCGATAAAACAGAAACTACTTGAAATAAAATAAAAAGTTTATTGTTAATTATTACAATATAAACTGGAAAATTATTTGGAAAAGATGATGATATCTAAATGGTGACCGTTATGCTGCTGGCACTCTTCTAATCGGGAAAGAAGAATGCTGACATATAGCTCTCTATATTGCTGCCATTTCTGACCTGATGTTTTGCTTCAATTGCGTCAGGTGTGTCGGATTATTCTAATAGACCTTACATTTAGGGTATCCCCATGCAAAATAGTCAAGTGGACTAAGGTCGGGGCTTCTGGGAGGCCAGTTGATGTTACCCCTACACGAAATGACCTTATTAGGGAACAATTCGTTAACAGCTTCCATTGCTTGATTTGATGTATGGCAAGTGACCCCATCTTGTTGAAACCACGTTCTTGAGTTGAAACCTTAAAATTCCTGTAACTCTGGGCCCAAAAAGTTCCGCAGCATATCGCAATAACGGTCACTATTCACATTGTGTGGTCGGCCTCGTTGATGTTCATAAAAATTAGGACCGATAATGCCTCTAGCAGACATAGCGGCTCAAACAACGACTTTTTGGATGTGCAGGGGTCGTTCATGCTTTTGTCTCGGATTTTCCTCTGCCCAGTACTGACAATTCTGTTTATTGAGAAATGGCAGCAATATAGAGAGCTATGTGTCAGCACGTGATCGCCAATCTTTGTTCCCGATTAGAAGAGTGCCAGGAGCATAACGGTCACTATTTAGATAACATCTTCTTTTCCAAATAATTTTCCACTTTATATTGTAATAATTAACAATAAACATTTTATTTTATTTTAAGTAGTTTTTGTTTTATCGAAATAACAAATACAGGATACTCTTTTTGGACACCCTGTATAACGTTTGTCACCAGAACCTACCGTTGAGGAGCTATATTGATTCGAATGAAAAAAGTCACGTTGTAACATTTTTCTTACTCTCAAAACTGTAACATTATGATCCGTTTTAACTCAGTTGGTGTTGCTCAGCAGTAGATATAAAAGCAATAGATCATTGATCGAAATATCTATGGTCTATTGCTTTTCCCCGTTGGGGAGGGATTGATTTTTTTCCTGGTCCTTATGAAAACACTCCGATGGAAACATGTAATAAAACGATAAAACCAATTTATTTAGTGGTGGTATAACGAAACCTTGTTGGTAATAACAAAAAAATATATACTAAAATGGTGCTGTTACCTGTTTGCATTTATTATATTAGTGCTCCAGCTTTGGCAGTTTCTAATTCTTATCCTATTTCTTCATTTTCCAATATCAAATACATCTTCGATAAATTGATGTTTAGCTTACTTCTTGATTTTTTCTAGTTTATATGTATATTTTTTATTTTATAGTGAAGAATCGTTGTTTGATAATTAAATAATTAACTATCACATAAGCCATCGCCAATGTCAGTAGCGTCGGTTCCATGTAAAGTGGTTGTATTTAATAATGACCGAATTCCAAAAAAAGGTGATCGATTTTGATCTGTCGGGTGGGTAAACGTCCAGTGATAGACCGAGACGTAGATGGGAGCATTGCGTAAGGGCTCTTCATATGTATTTGGGGTTTGTTGTTGTTTGTTTTTAAGGGCAAAAAACTGCTATGGTTATTATTTCCCATATACCCAAACTTTACTATACCACCTGCATTGCAACAATGACAATAACAATAATAAAGTTCTAATAAAATTATATTAATCTCAACCATAAATGAGATTAAAAAAAAAAAAAAAAAAAAAAAAAATGAGAGAAAGAAATAGTAATGAATCAAGTAACGAACATTAAATACAATTATATAACCTAATTTTCTTTATAAATTCTATAGTACTAGAAATGTGTTCACTATCGGCCAAGGCCTTACAGAGCTGACGAGGTACACCGCATTTATCCATATCTCTCCTGTACTGAGGACACTCCTCGAAGATGTGCCTCACTGTTAGAGCAACTATGCAGAGTTGACACTGAGGGGGGTCTCCTTGCCATCAGGTAGTCATGTGTTAAACGACAGTGTCCAATTCTTAACCGCGTGATTGTCTTGTCTTAATTCTTAACCCTTCTGCATTGCCTGGAGGATGAGGCCCAGCCACCGATGTTCGGTTTGATTTCTTTTAATTTATAACCTTCCGATGCCGACCATGCACTCTGCCATTCACCCAAAATCTTTATGTGAAGTGGTCGAAACATCTCTGCCGCGGACAAGAAAGTGGTTGTAATGGTTTCTAACTGGTGGGCTATTTGGGGTTTAATGGAATCGGTTGTAGGGAGGAGGGGTGTTATCAGAGGTTGCTGTTATCGGCATCAAACCTTTGGGTTTGCTAAACATTTTATTATTATTATTGTTATTCAAAATATATTTTTATTGTTGTTGATACCTCAAATATATAATGATGGTTATGACTTTACATAAATTTTATTTTTAATTAAGTATGAATTATTTTTCTTTTTTTAATGTAATTTGTGGTGATATAAACCTATTTTATTATACCCCTACGGTGTGCTTGTTGAAGTATTAAAGGTAGAATGAATGGAAAAGGAACAAGTGGGTACCCGCATTGATCGGCCAGTCTTTGTGCTCTTATCTGTTAGCTCTAATGGAACATTTCCCTATTCTTGGTCCCTTCATTATATACATTAAATTATAATTATATACATATATAATCTTCATGTTTATAATTATACATGAAGATTATATTTTTCATATAATCGTATTAGAATTAGAATTCATTTCTCATAATAATAATAATTTTTTTTAAGAAAAGTTCTTCTCTTATTGTGATACTTTTTCTATGAATATTTTAATTATACTTGTTTTTTTTTTTATTGGAATTCATTTTGTATTTGTATTTTGGTATAAGATTTAATACCTTAGAGCGTGTGTTCATAGTCTTAAGAATCCTTTTAATGATTCTATTATGATCCTTGTGAATCCTTAAAATTTATGTTTATTTTTTTTTTAAATGCAACGCAAAATGGAAAAGTGTAGTAATAAAAAAATGTTATTTTTTTTAGACACAATTTCCTTTAAAAATCACACGTATCAAACCTCGAGTACTAATTTGTATACCTACAAATTTATTGCAATATATATTGTATCAACAATATTTTAAATAAAAAACCAAAAAAACAAACAAAAAAAACAAAGGAAATATTGTTTAAAATTAAAAATAAAATAGTTTATAAAAGGAAATTTTAATAAACATTACAAATACTATAGACGTAAATGGAATATTCTAGTGATTTTTCGGTATCAACATTGTTCTATTCAAGATACTAATATCGGTACCTTCTCGATTCCGATAAAATTAAAAAAAATTAAGCTTCAGTTACAAAAAAAATTATTAAGAATGTCAGAAAAGCAATAATAATTTTTGAAATAATTTAGTAAATAGCAAGGAAAATTTATTATCCACAACACATTATATGTTTTGTTAATTATATCTTGAGAAATGTACATTATTTTAGAAATCCTTTTTTTAAAAATGATTGAAAAATTACTGTTTATTGTAAAAAAAAATTTTTTAATTACAGGAGGTTTTGGCCTTTTATAGAAATATTACAAACATAATTAATATTGCTTTGTTAGAGTATCAGAAATAAATAAATAAAATCAAACCATAACTTTTTTCAACTTAACTTATACAAATTTTAAGCATATAAATTTACTTGTAGAAATACTGTTAACAATAACCAATATGTTACCCTAGGGTTTTATGCCTATAAACCCCAACAAACAAACAAACAACCAATATAATTATAATAAAATATAAATAAACACATATGAATAGTAAACGAAGATTATTCACTGTGTATATATTTTCTCTTACTATCAATTGTATATTTCTGCGCAAATAAATAGAAATAATACAAAAATAAATAATAATACTTTGTGAGGATAAAATAAAAATAAACGATAAAAAAAATAATAAAATCTACTTTCACCTTAAACTCAGAAAAATGATAAACATGCGAATTTAAAACTATAAATATTTTTATAACTACTAATATAACCATACCAATATATATGACTAAACATATATGAAAAGCAAACAAAGATTAAACAGTGTGTGGTTAGTTACTAGCAATAATTGGTTTCTTTATAAATAAATAGATATTGTTGAGTTGAAAAAGCTCATGCGTTGCTCGTATTCCCTCTCATTTCAGCTAACTCGTAGTAGTTTCATACTCCTCTGTATTCTGTAATTATTTATATTTTTATTATTCTAACACATGTTGTTATATACTTGTATTATAGCTAACTTTATGTTTTGAAATAACTTTTATATAATTTTATTGTAACCTGTTTTTTCACTGTAGGGCATGATTATGAGAACAATGTAGTCTCGAAACGTCGCCAAAATAGTTGTTTTTATTTATTGACTCAACCTCAAGACCCTTACTAAACATTTAATAATAACAGTCAAGAAATTTATCCATGTATATATATATATATATATATATATATATATATATATATATATATATATATATATATATATATATATATATATAAAAATTTAATAATGCTTTATTTACACATTTACAATTACAAACTCTTTTTAGAGTTTTATACAATGATAGATAGGTTTTACATTAAAAAAATTATCTATAAGAAGTATGAAACAAATGAAGAAATTAATTGGCGTTTGTATGAGTGAACACAAAGGAGGCAACGGTTGGGAAAATCACCTGTATAACTTAAAAATCTTTAAATCTTGGCAAATCGTAAAATAGTATCCTTAAGAATGAAAATTAATAAATTCGTTAAATTCTGGAAGATTACAAAAAAAAAAAAAAAAAAAAAAAAAAAAAATAATAATAAATAATAATAATATTCTCAAGGGCGAAACCTAATTTGTTGGGAAGGAGAGTGATCAAAGATGTCCTTCGTCCGCCAAAAATCGACAGATCCTGGTAGTTCTGAAAACTAACTTTTTGGGCGGAATGGCAGGAGCATTATAACCGAGCCTACTAACCAAATTCGAGCAAATTAATAATAGTTGAAGTAGAAAAAAAAATTCATGTTACCTGTGTCTGACTGGATGGTAAGATTGTCTTGGAATAAGAGACCTTGTAATATTCCTAAGAGATTGTCATATTTTAGGAGCAAGAAAATTCATCCTAGTGGTATATTTTCGTTAGCTTTTTTTGAATATTACTCCAGTTTTGTGTTGAAATGATGATGTTTTAATTGACCATATTCAGGATCCTCTTGCTGAAACGTAAACAATCTTTAATTTCTCATACGTAACGTAATTAGTAGCAGCTTTAAAAAAAAAAAAAAAACTAACGAATCATTGAGAGTTTTAGTTGTTATTTGTTTGTTCTATCGATGCCAGACGTTTGCCTCTTGACTATATTGTCCATTCATTGGTTGACTATTGGTGAATTAGTAAATGATTGGAAGAATCTTAATTAATTAATAGTGGTCTATAGATGTTCCCTGTGTGGCCTATTGGTTTTAATTATTGCTTAATTTTTAATTATATTGTTTAATTATTTTATAATTAAATATTTATATTTTGTTTAACATTTCTTTTCTTTCCCGATATCCTCTCAACGTTCTTCGCTATTTTAGTTGTCTATTGTTTATGGTCGAAAATCTCATTGACTTTATTTTTATTTCAAAATCCTTTGCATTATAGACTTTTTCTTTTGTATTATGTTTTTATATGTGTCAACATTATTCATCTTTTAAATTATAATCATTTTTTTTTTTAGCTTAATGGACTAAGATTAGTTTATATCGCGCCCTAGCGTTTGGGTAAATGCATGTAATCTCGGACTCAAAAAAACTCATGATAGGGATTTCAGACTTGAAGTGGAAGCCATCAAATTGATCTGAACTGTTGAACCAGTACTTCCGAGGAAAATTTGTAACTCAACCGTCACTGATGCACTCATAGGGAAATAGTTAGATGAAATAAAAAAATTGTTTTTTTGTTTGACTGAAAAACACTAGAGCATGGTTTTAGTATGCCGTGACAGTACTTTTTCAGAGTGAAAAACGTTGCTTATTCACGAACATACACGAGTACATGTTCTGGATAGAGGGGAAACATCAAAATTACTTCTAAGATCACTTAGAAAAAATTATACATCTTTATAATTTTTGAGAATCCCGGTGCACCATAATTGCAGGGAAGTAATTAATTTCATTGGCTTGGCGATACTTAAATCCCTATAGCTTGACCAAGCTCTAACAAATCTCTATTACAACTCGAAGCTTCATGTCTTTATATAAGTTTCAGAAAATTATTTTTCACTAATGGTAGTGGAGTATCATGATAGTCTCTTTCTATTTTAAATTTTTTTTTTTTTTTTTTTTTTTTTTTTTTTTTTTTTCCTGGTTATTCCAGAATAAGTCGACACCTATTCGAGCGTTCGTCTTCGTGGGACTCAGGGGACAGAGAAAAATAGCTTTTAGCTCTCTAAGTAGCTAATAATAAATTCGAGAAAACAGCTACCTATATCTCTTCCTGGAATGCCTATATAAAATATTAAAAAATAAGCTAACCCTGAGGTTTTATTGACAATTAAGACTATTCTGGTTTATATCCGAGAAAAAAAGACAATTGTAATTAAGTGTTTTAGATGCAAAAGGGTACAAGTAACAAAACATCATTGTACAGTAAAAGCCAATCAAAGTATCCGTTTGTCACAAACACTTTTAGGATTTTCGGTAAGTAGTAAGATTTATTCTCTATAGATGGCATCACCTAACGGGATGTTCACTTGTATCTCTTTGCCACAGAATTATTTGTAGTTTTAAGTTTCACAATATGCACATACTCCATTTTTTTCAAATTTTGCCGTTTGTACCCCTTTGCATCTAAACCACTCAATTTTAAGAATTATAAATGTTAATATGCGATAGTAGTTTTACTGTTTTAATTTTACAAATTTTACCAAAAACACATTTTGATTCCTATTTGCCGCGGACTGTTTAAACTTGAGCCACTACAAACAAATCCTATAAAACTTTTTTTTTTTTTTTAATTTTCTCTTCCAGGCAAATTCTTTCAGTGTAGTGGACTTTCCTGCTTACCATCATGTACTTGATTTCGTATTCGTTTACTTATCAGAATCTAAACGACTATGCCCTTTTGTTTGCTTCTGAGGAAAGTTATGGTCATCAGCTTATTCAAGGATTTTGTTCAATCCGACGTGAACCTCTCCAGTTTTACTTTATGTTTTCCTTATTACCTTTACAAGAGCAAGGGCAAGTGCAAGAGGGACAGTATCGGCATTAAATAATAAAATCTATAGGTTACAGCTGCTGCATTTTTATGGTCCGACAATGACAGAGATCCTTTAACTTTCATTACGGAGATCCTTTAACAATATTCCACTAATCCCTGATGAACAGATCCGCTGTCTAGGACTCCACTTGGACAAACGTCTAACTTGGAATCTACGTACAAGACTAAAACGACAAGAAACTGCCCGTCGTTAAAGACTACTTTAACATTTACTGGACAAACGTTTCCCAAAAAGCTCCCAATTAATTACAAAAGACTCATGTACATGACTGTGATTAGATCTATTTGGACGTAAGGAGTTGAGCTTTGGGGATCCGCTAAACCATCCAATTCATCTCGTATTCAATCCTTACAATCCAAAATCCTTCGAAAAATCCTCAATGCTCCTTACTTTGTCACCAATAAACTTATCCATAAAGATCTTAATGTTCCAAATGTTGCTGATTTAGCACACACCAGATATCTATCCTTTCATAGTAAGCTCCATAATCACTCAAATGCGTTAGTTTCTCAACTTGCTTTCCACTCCATTCCTGATAATCCTCCGAGGCGTCTGAAACGAAGATGGCCTAGAGACCTTCTAGTGTAGATTTTTTAACAAAGTGCTACTGATGAGTAGTTTTTTTCAAGTTTTGACATGTTATTGTGATCGTTGTCAATACATTTACTTGATGTATATATCTTGTACAGTTGTAAATTTTAATAAATGTATATATAAAAAAAAAATATTACGGAGAAGAAAGAAAAAAATCATATTTAATATGACGATGTTCTCTCGCATCTGTGTATATATGTGTCTCAGTTAATGCTCACTAAAGAAGTACCACTCAATTCAAGGTTGTATACTCAGAGTTCTAAAAGGAACAAAAGACTGCCTATGAGAGCTGGTTGCAGGACCATTACCTTCTCTATCGACTGGGAGCGGAACTTAGGAGCCTTGGTCTAAAATAGAAACAGTCATTTGTTACGGGGAATGGTCTCTCTCCTTAGGCTTCACACAATTGCTCTTCAAGCTTCTTGTTGTTTCCCCTAAGTTAAGCTCTGTGTTTTTACTGTCATCGAGTTCTGAGTTGAAGTAATTGCGTCATAATTCCTATGGAATCAAAGGGGAAAAAAATAAATCGAAAATCGAAAAAAATAATCATTATTGATGGATGTATTTATTAAGGATAGTAATTTTTAATTACTCGATGAATTGTCAACTGTTCTTTAGTTTGAAAAATGGCAGCTATAAAATATCATTATTCCTCCTTAATAAGTTTGAACTAGTTATTGGGTTGTCCAGAAATTAATGCAGGATTTCATATTTAAACCAAAACCTGATATTATCATTAAAAAGAGTATTTATCAGGTTTCGGTTGTGGTAAAGGAATAGCGTACAAAACTACAATTTTACGTGAAAAAAATTATTTCCCTATCTTTTCTGAGAGCTGAAAAAAAAAAATGTGATTTACGTATTGCTTTGTATTTTTTTTTCTCGGCTCCCAATGCTCATTGGTGGCTATAACTCTAGTTTTGCACTATTATAGGTTCCTACTCTCCACACAAAAATCGGCATTCAAATCTGTTTTAAGTCAAAACGTCTCTTTGTAAGATGAAACCAAGATATCACACTGTACCAAGGTCTGGGTAATGGGATCTTATTTAATAGGACTTTTGGGCCGAAACTACGACTTAGAGTAAAATTGATGTATCAGGTTTTGGTTTAAACATGTAATCCTGCAATAATTTCCTGACATCCCAATATTAAAGATTTGAAACTCTTCATACCTTCTAATTCCAGTTTAGTAGCCATTAATATTGGCAGCTATTTTTTATTTATTTATTAATGTATATTTACAGCTGTATACAATATACACATCAAGTAAATAAGAAGATTTATGATTACGGTGAAATGTCAATAACTAAAAAATTGCTGATTAATACTACTTCAACAATTTTTGCATTAGAAGGTCCCTAAGTCATATTTTCAGACGGCTTGAAGGGTTGTCGGGAATAAAGTGGGAAGCAAGTTTGGAGGCTAGTGGATTCGAATAGTTATGAAGTAGTGTTGTGTCAGTACCCAAATTTAACGATTCTAGATTTCGGTACCAGTAAAAATAACTTAATTTAATTATCTGCAGCATTGTTAGTTAATGCACAACAAAGTATTTTTCCATCCCATAAGGCTCATATGACCGACTGCATTGTTGACAGTAACCATGTAATGATCGTAAAACATACTTTGATATACTTTAAATTTTTCCCTGTTTCGTTATCAAATGTACATCTCTTAAACATATGTAACCATTTTTTATTGAACGTTGTATGAGAATCCACCATCGCCATGTTATTGAAAGAACAATGCTATTTTAGAAAAATCTCATTTTAAACGAACGTAATTAATAAATTTGATAATATATACTGACATTTTTAAATATTTCTTCGATATGATAAAGGAACGCTTTGACATATGTTTCCGAAATTTTAATTTAGTTTTGTTGTACGATTTTAGAACTGTATTTTTCCATACCGTGGTTTCAGGTAAATTAGTGTTCTCTCAATAATAGTATATATGATCTATAATATTTTTATTATGATATAAGCTATCTGATCGTTTACTAAGTTCGTTCGTTTTCTTCTTGGCATTAATGTATTGATTGTTTGAAATTATTTGGGAAAGCATAGTCCTAAAAATGTTGGATATTGTTTTGAGAAATTATTAACTATTTGATTTCCATTTTATGTTGTTTTTATTTGTTACAAAAATTCTTGTGCATATGTATGCCTATATTTCAGATTACATATTTTAAACATTATGGAGTCCATCGTTTTCAACTACTTCAACCCATGTTTTGCTATAGTTCTATCTAAATAGCGTATAATTTTTACGTACTCGTACTTAGTAGATTAGATCTTAAAAAGTATGTGCCGTTGATCTAAAGAAGCCGTTACCTGACGGTGCAATATCTAAGCTATACACAAAAGAGGACAAAACGTTTACTTCTTGTAATTGCTGTAGGTTTTCCTTAATCAAACGAGAACGTATAGGGATTGCCATTTTGCGAAATGGCTAGGTCTCTGTTGACCAAATTTCGATCTGTTAAAAAGCATCTATTTTTTCCATATCCGATTCCAAGGAACCAAGGTGCGGCAGTATTTCGATGGATAACTGACTTTTCTTCTGTGGAACAAGTTTTCTTCTGTAGCTGCATTTGCGCTTCTTATTTTGTTTTTTCTTCTGACATTGAAGGGTTTTTTTTGTTGTTTTTTTAAATGCACATGATTTCGTAAATCCTACTCAAAACTTCTCATTAACATAAATAGCAGGAAAAAAAAATTCTTTTTGGATTTATTATGAGAGTTAGAAATAATGGTTGTTTTAATGTACAAGAACTTCTGTAACATCCTAGTAGATACTATCCTATATTTATCGGGATACTCTCTCTTAAAACTGCCTTTACTCTGTCTTGCTGTTCACAGTAAGGGCCCCCGCAGACTGCACACTTTTTATCGGCCGATAGTTTGGTCGCACCTTACTTCATTATCAGCCGATAAAAAAGTTTGATGTGCTTCCCGATTGCCATCAAACTAATCCGTCGGCCAACTATCGGCCAACTGTTTAACCAGTATTGGCTAGCTACGACTTACGCAAACACGAAGATAGTTTATCGGCCGATTGATCAGTTCGGTCCTAGCTTTAGCGTCGGACATTCGTGCCAAGCGAATATTTCTATAATGGCATCGCTCAATTCACAATCGTTGATTGTAGAAACGTCCATCGTAAAAATAATTGAATAAGTCGAGCAAAGACCTGCGCTTTATAAAAAAAAAGTTTAAAAGATTACTCCGAGAACCGTGGTTGAAAGTTTGTGAAGCAGTATAGTTGGTCCAATTAGCATGTCTAGTTCATTGAAGCTGTTTATATGCTAATCCGATAAAAGGCAAAAACCTTTTCGGGTAATCAAGTAATTATAATGCATTGTGTAGAATTTTCCTTGGGATGCACCCAATACTCTCAGAATCTCTTCTTGATTTTTCTCCTGTGAATAATAATAACATTTCTGGACGTTTTCGTTGTGCGACCGCTTACTTCAACAGTCAAACACAAACTAAGTAATAACTAATAATTAAGTAACTAGGTAAATCAAATCAAAGGAAATAAGATTTATTTTGGGTCTATTAAAGGATAGTTGGGATGTTCTGTAGCCGATTAGCATACCGGGCGTTGCATTAATAAGCGTATTTCAGAAGTAAGTTTATTCAGTTCGTTAGCAGAATGATTCAAGATTCCTAATGACCCGCTACTAATTACTAGTTATGTAACTACTTGTATTTTTGTTCCTCACCTCTGAAGGAAGAGCTAAGCATAATCGTGAAAAACCATCGCACTTATATCAGTATTTAGATCAAATTCAAATTTATGGGCTATATCCATTTAGTTTTAATTAATAGTTTTCTTCAATATTAAACCATCCAATTCGTCTTACGTCCAATCCTCACAATCCAAAATCCTTCGAAAAATTCTGAATGTTCCTTACAATGTCATTTAGCAATTTATCCAAAAAAATCTTAATGTACCATATATTGTTGATTTAGCCCAAACCAGATATCTAAACTTCCACAGCAAACCATAACCATTCAAATCCATTAGTATCACAACTTGCTTTACATTCTATTTCATATAACCCTACGAGGTGCCTAAAAAGAAGGTGGTCTCGGGACCTGCTAATATAATTTAATGAGTGCTACCAATGGGTAGTTGCTTTACAAGCAAGTGATATGTATTTATAGCATTATTATCACATTTACTTGATGTATTTTATATTATATAGTACAAAGTTAAAAATTTCAATAAATAGTAAAAAAAAATTTTTTTTTGAATTATGGCATTGGTAAACCTTCGATGTGTTTTTCTTCTATTTATTTCCTTATTCTCTTCTTTGAGATACTTTCATTGCTATTTTATGTATTATTTATTCGATCCATATTGGAGTATTAGTCTTTGAAAACTGTTTTACCGACTTTATTTAGACCTTGTCCTAAATTTTGATTTTGTATTAAACTACGTCCTAAAACTTTGACCTAATATCTTAATTATTTATATAGTTTCTTAGACGCTTGGATTTAAAAGGTAAGATAAGTGCTGTAGTGAATTTGAGAGCAGCCCATATCGTAGTTGGAAGTATGTGATTCACTTTAACGAGATGGGTTGAAATGTCGTAATTATTTCTCAGATAAGATTTTAGATTCGGAATGACTCAAAATTTTATTTTAAGTAATTCTTTGTTTGCTGAAACACTTCTTTTATTTAAAGTGACGAAGGTCAATCTTGAGAAACGAGAATATTTCGCAGGTTGATTATTCTACTTAATATTAACGTAGTTGAGAACTGTTATTTTCATTGAAGGATATAATTTATTGCACAACATAATAATTAATACTATTGTACCATAACATGAAATATAATTTTATATAATATTTTAAATGCATACATGTTACAATAATATCTGTTTTGCAACGAGGAAAAATAAAGAAAGAATTATCCGATTAGCAAGCCGGTACCGTAACCTCACCAGCTGTTACCGCCATTAGTTATTCCAGTCTGTTTCCCGTGTGGTTTAATGGCGACTAATATGTATGCAATCAGTATATTTGTAAATCACTGTAATATTTTACGATATTTGATTCGACGAGTTGGAATGTTTTTTGGAAAATGTTGCTGCTGTATTTCCATCACATTAAAAAATGTTTACCGAATGTGATTTATCCAAAAGGATATATATTTATACATATGCATATTATTTTCATTGTAATATCGGTTCCAATCAGGAGTCTAGTACGCTAAGAAGATTAAATTCAGGCCTCTTAACCCACCCCAGTTGGAAAAGAGATTCCATTGGTTGTCGGTTAATAATATTATAGGATATAATAATGTGACAAGTGGAAATGTTTTCAATATTACCATTTTATATTTGTTTCTAGTAGGAAGATAAAAACCGAATAGTCATAGGGATAACTTATGGGATTGTCGATTTACCTGTTTATTTAGCTAACTACCCCACCCTTCTTTCTACTTTCTACTTTACACAGTTTAATGTATTTACTCTATGAACAGATATCTTCAAGACGACCTTCCGGTTTTTCTCCTTAGGTGTGAATCAACTTGTTTAATTTCTTATCTTACAGTTTAAAAATTAATATATTTATATAATCTGTGTATCAAATTGCAGATGTTTTGAATTTTTTAATGTTTTGACATGGTCTCATGGCTGAGGTTCTATACTTTTTTGCTGTAACGTTTTTTTCGAATTCAAAAATGTAACATTTTATCACTTTTAACTCTGTGGTGTTGCTCTGGTCGAAAATTTTACGATAGTTTGCTAGATAGAAATTTAATGGAGAATAATTTTTGTTATATAAAATCCTTCGCCAGGAACTACCGTTTAGAAGCTATATTCCTTTAAATGATAAAAGTCGTTTGCCTACATTTTTTAAATATTGGGTCTTTTTGACATGCTGTAGCTCTGTTGGTATTGTTCTGATCAAAAATTTGACGACATTTCCCTTGTCAGAAATATAAACAAATTTTTTTTTTGTAATGTAACATTTGTCGCTAGGAACTACCGTTTTGGAGCTATATTAATTTGAATGAAAAAAGTCACGTTGTAGCGTTTTTTTTCTCCATCAAACATGTAACGGTTTTTACTCTCAAAATGTAACATTTTTGACACAGTAGCTTTTTTGGTGTGGCTGGTATCGATAATTTAACGACAGCTTTGTTGTCAGAAATTTAATGTAAAATATTTTTTGTTAAATAACAACACTTGTTGCTGGGACCTACCGTTTAGGTAGGTTTGAATGATTAAAGTCGCATTTGAAACCGCTGTTATCCCTCGTCATTCCTTATTTCGAATAATCATGAAATGAATGAAAGGAATTTGATCCTTTTAGTTCAAAATATAAATTGGGACGTTGAAACGCTTTTTTCACCATCAAAAATGTAACATTTTGACACAATTTGGTGTTGCTAGGATCGAAAATTTAACCATAGCTCTTTTGTCCGAAATTTAATGGGAAATATTTTTAATTATATAACATTTGTCGCTGACACCTACCGTTTATTGGGTTGAACGGTATTGGTACCTACTGTATTGGTTTGAATAAAAAAAGCCGCATTTGAAACAGCTGTTTTCTCTCGGTATTGTTTGAAATAATCATGGAATTGTTAATTTAATTAAATTAATAATTTAAGTAATTTGATTTTATTCATTCCAAAATATTGTTTTTCCTAGTCCGGGAAGAAATTGAGTTTTTTCGAACTAAGAAACATTCGGAACTAAGACTAAAACGACAAGAAGCTGCCCGTCGTTACAGACTACTTCAACATTTACTAGACAAACGTACAAAGCTCCCAATTAATTACAAAAGACTCATATACATGACTGTGATTAGACCTATTTGGACTTACGGAGTTGAGCTTTGGGGCTCCACTAAACCATCCAATTCATCAATTCAATATCTGCAATCCAAAATCCTCAATGCTCCTTACTTTGTCACCAATAAACTTATCCATAAAGATCTTAATGTTCCATATGTTGCTGATTTAGCCCACACCAAATACCTATCCTTTCTTAGTAAGCTCCATAACCACTCCAATCCGTTAGTTTCTCAACTTGCTTCCCACTCCATTTCGGACAATCCTCCGAGGCGTCTGAAACGAAGATGGCCTAGAGACCTTCTAGTGTAGAATTTTTAATAAAGTGCTACTGATGAGTAGTTCTTTTCAAGTTTTGACATGTTATTGTGATCGTTGTCAATACATTTACTTGATGTATATTTTTTGTACCGTTGTAAACTTCAATAAATTTATATTAAAAAAAAAACATTCGGAACTAGTTCTTGAATAAAAAAATTATGATAGAAATGACTAATAATTCATTTATCATAATTGCATTGATCCTTTTATACCATCATACCTTCCTCAAAGTTATTGATAATTTAATGGTTACATCTATAAAAAGTACTATCGTTTAACCGAACTTTTATTTCCATTATCAATAACTATTTATTTGAATAGGAACTGATAGGAAGTAATTTTCCGTTTGTGGTCGCTAGATTAGATTCAAGTTGTTTACTCAAGATTACTTCTTAAGCGAACAAGTTGGATTTGTTTGTACCGGCGTATTATTTTTATCTTAAACAAATCTTTTAAACTGGTACTGTGTGATTAAGGTGATTAGTAAAATATTGTTGATACACGTTATGCTTTTGTTTCATATTTATGTTGGAGACACAATGACGTAGTTATGAATCAAATAACGTTCTTGATTGTGCTTCTTCGTTTAATTTTTTAATGGACTGCCTACTTGTATGAGAATACTATTTTCGCAAATCAGATTATATTTGTTTAGTGATAACATGGATGACATAACGCAACTAATGAGTCCATGCCGTCTTGTGTATGTACCGGCCGTGCTATCAGTTATGTTCGGTACTGTGTCAGTACCGGTTGTTATATAGAAGAGAATGTTCGCTAGTCAGAGGTTCCCGTTGATGGTAAGTTATTCTGTATTTAGCCACTTCATCAAGTTTTGAATAAATGCTAACGAATCTTTCAAAATAAGTCAACAATCATTCGTTAATTAAGGTAAAGTTGTTGACCCGGGCCGTTGTTATGAATATTAATGGATTGTCCTACGGTTGAAACTCTTCAAAACTTTTTTTTTCATAACATTTATTATTGTTCAAGTGATTAAGAATGGTTTGGAAAAAGAAGAAATGTCTGGAGAATGAAAAGAATCTATAATTACTGTAAATTCTGGGGCCGAAACCGCTTAAAGGAAAAACACCGGATAACGAATAATTTCAATTATAATTGAAAAAACTCTATAGATAATAAAAAAAAAAATTAAAAAAGTAAATAAAGGTTCCCTTGGACTGTCGGTTAAAGGAAGAATAAGATGGAACATCCTTTAGGGGTTGACATGTGACCACTTGACCGTCGATGCTCATATTTTTTTCTATTTTTTTTTTCGCTTAGTTGTGATTCATTTGTCTATTGGAGATGAATTTTCAAATTAAATATTATATTCCTTCTGACCGTTTATACCTTTATGTTATTTTTTTTTCTGCTTACCTATATGATTTTAAATTAAATTTACAATTAATGATTATTCGGGATAAATGAAATTGGGAAAAAAAAAAAATATATGGATTTTAAACGTTACCTTTGTCATCAAACGACATAGCTCATAAACGGTAGGTCTTATCTACAAATATTATATTAAAAAAAAATAATCCCCACTTAATTCCTGATAAGTAAACTTTGTAAAATTTTCAATGCCAGCAACACCAAGAGAGAGCTAGAGAGTGTTAAACTTGGCGGAACGCCCTCGCTTTAATCTAAAACCTATCAGTTTCCACTAACTAGGCCACGGGTAAAACATGTTTGTAGTTTATAAGGCGTTCCGTAAATATATCATCATGCTATATACATAATAGGTATCACCATCGTAGCTTTGTTTTCCTTTTCAGAAAACATTTATACTTTATGAGCTATAACCAAAAGGCTTGATACCACCGTCTGTCCCTGGCCAAACACTTTCCTCCCATCTACGTCTCGGTGTATTCCTTAAAAGTTTACCTGTCGAAACAAAACCAATTACTATCTTTTTTTGGAATTCTGTCATTATTAAATCTAACGACTTTACAAAAATATTCTGCGCAGTACTTTATCTTTGAAAACTTTAAGGCGTTGTTCTCTCTTTGACGTAAACAGCCACCTTTTGCATCTATAAACAACTGTCTTGTGTGTCATAAATTTTGAATTTCTGGCTAGTAAGTGCCAACTAGGGTTGGGCGATAGTCGATAGTTACTATCGATATATCGATAGGTAATGCCTATCGATGGTCACTGTCGATAGTGTCGACTATCGATAGATCCGATAGACTCTCGGAATTACGCTAATCTGTCTCCGTCCAGTGTCGAGTTCTTTTGAAATTGAATTCGGAATCCCTAGAATTCAAGGGTTCTCTCAAAGATTAAGCCAAAGGAAATAGCAGAAATGCTAGTTTTTCTTTCGGGAAATATGTGGCTCAAGGAGCAAACTTGACTTGAAATTAACTATTTCGTTATTTTTCGTTTCTGAAGATTTGATTTGTTCATTATTATTGTATGTTCAAATAAATTAGTTTTTTCTCTCATCTTTATTTTATAATCTTATAATTTATAATCCTGCGAATTTCAAATAGTAAGCAGGTAATTGAATTTAATTAAATTAGTTGAAATTCTTTATTGAATAGCTTTGGAAAAAAAGGAAGCAACTATCGAAAAATCGATTGCTCCCACAGTATCGGCCTATCGATAGTGCTAACTATCGACTATCGCCCAACCCTAGCGCCAACTAAGTAACTTTGCGAAGTATAGATAGCAAGCGCTTCAGGTTTTAAATCTTGCCTTTATTTCATTTTTCCTAGATATTGTAGACCCTACCTTTAAATTGACATACTTATGTATTCAAATGTAGTCTCTGAAATTTCTATATCTCCAAATTTATCACCGTGTCTACTATTGTACTAACCCTATATTAATTACTAGACCTAAATCGTTACTAGATTTTATGAGCGTTGAGTTTTTAATCTAATAGTTTCCTCATCTTCACCTAACATTGCCGAATCATCAGCATAACCAAGAGCCGGTATTTTATCGCCCACTTCCAGTCCTTTTCCCGTACGCATTACATTCTCAACGACGAGTTCTAGATTTGCAATGTTATTGTAATTATTTGAGAATCCCACCTGATATTAACTAAAAATGAAACGTCTATAAAGCGATGCGTATAATTTTGAATGCCTTATTAATATTCCTGACGGAATTTTGCCTTATGTATAAAGCATGTGTTGTTCTTTTGGGTTATTCTCTGTTTAATTTGACAAATGAGAGTTTCCACGATGACCTACTAAAGGCTAAAGTGGTTTTATGGCGGAGACATGTCTCTTCTTAGAATCAATATACAATACAAGGCATGCAGTGAGTATTGTTCACTGACAAATACTTTTTTTCAAATAGGTTTTATAAATTTTTTTTAAAAGGTTTTGGTATATTATTCATAGCATTAGCATAATTATAGATCTCATTTTTTTTTTTTATGACCCTTTACCCCAAAAAAATGATATATTCTATCACTTTTAATGCATAAGATGTACATTTTAATGATGTTCTAAGACAAGAGACAGCTCTTCGTTTTCCTTTGCTAAGCAAACGTTCAAAGCTTCCAGTCAGTTACAAAAGACTCATTTACATTACAATAATTAGAGCTATTTGAACTTGCGTAGTTTAGCTTCGGTAATCTACTGCACCTTCCAATTCTTCTTGTATACAATCCTTAGAGTCCAAAATCCTCCGTTTAATCCTCAATGCTCCTTATTATGTCACAAATAAACTTATCCATATTGATATAAATGCTCCACACGTAACTGAATTGACCCAAACCAGATACCTTTCCTTACATAATAACCTTCAAAACCATTTATTGAAGTGCCACCAAAGGTTAGTTTCTTCACAAGTTATTGTAATATTTCCTCACATTTACTTGATGTATACATTCCATGTAGTTGTAAGTATCAATAAATTATCAATAAATTTAAAAAAAAAAAAAAAAAAAAAAAAAAAAAAAAAAAAAGAGGGCTCTGCGGATATTAGTATCTTGGAAAGGAAATTATTTGAATAATTATGTAGTCATAGGGCTCACTAGTGTTATATAGGCCTCATAAAGAGTGATCTAACTTTTATTATTGTACATCAAATAATGAGTCACTTTCTTTTATCTTTCGTTTCCCTGATGTGGATCTGCTTGTTTCATACGCTTGATTTCAGTAAAGTATGTATTTAGAGCTATTGCCATGAGTAGAAGTTGGATGGTATTAACTTTATAAACATCAACCAATAAGCTGCATAGTTACTTTTAGTAAAATGAAGCGGTATTTATACATAAACACAATTTTTTATATATTTTTTTTATATACATTTATTAAAATTTACAACTGTACAGAATATATACATCAAGTAAATGTATTGTCAACGAATATAATAACATGTTAAAACTTGAAAAGTATTACTCATCAGTAGCACTTTATTAAAACTTCTACACTTGAAGGTCTCTAGGCCATCTTCGTTTCAGACGCCTCGGAGGATTATCAGGAATGGAGTGGGAAGCAAGTTGAGAAACTAACGGATTTGAGTGATTATGGTGCTTACTATGAAAATATAGGTATTTGGTGTGGGCTAAATCAGCAACATATGGAACATTAAGATCTTTATGGATAAGTTTATTGCTGACAAAGTAAGGAGCATTGAGGATTTTACGAAGGATTTTGGATTGCAAGGATTGAATACGAGATAAATTGGATGGTTTAGTGGAGCCCCAAAGCTCAACTCCGTACGTCCAAATAGGTCTAATCACAGTCATGTATAGTCTTTTGTAATTAATTGTGAGCTTTGAACGTTTGTCTAGTAAATGTTGAAGTAGTCTGAAACTACGAGCAGTTTCTTGCCGTTTTATTCTTGTATGTGGATTCCAAGTTAGTCGTTTGTCCAAGTAGGGTCCTAGGTAGCGTATCTGTTCAACAGGTATTAGTTGAATGTCATTAAAGGATACTGTAGACGAAGGGTAAAGGTTATTTGGTTGGATTAAACACAATCTAATTGTTAAAATGTCAGAAAAAAATATTTAAAAGTGATGTAATTTAGAAACTTATAACAAATTATAATTTTAACTAATAATTATAACTAGCATCCCCATTGCGGCTTCGCCCGCTGTCATAAATAAAGAACTTTTGACTAATTATTAATAATTAGTAATTTTAACAAATAGTTGAAATTTTATTTGTTTATTGATAAAAATCGTGTATTGTAGCATGCAATTAATAAGCATTATCTCCTTAATGATATTTTCACGCTTAGCAATAATTTTTAATATGAATAAATTACTCGGATTAGCTGGTTGAAGATTCGTAAAATTTATAAAATAATACTAGACATTCATTTTTTTATTTTAATCTAAGAGTTGCATTATCACTGCTTATAATAAAAGACCTATGAATCATATTTTTACACAGAATATAAAAAATAAAAAAAATAAAAAAAATTTGTACAATTTATAGCTCTCTATAACACCGTACCTTTCTTTGTAACCTCCCTTGAAAGACGCTCGCTACATATCGGTCGATTTTCAAACTTCACTGCGCACCACATATTTTTCGCATAATTAATAGCAATTCAATTGAAAATCAATAAATTTTATTACCTCTAAACCTTCCTTGAACTATGAAGATGATCTAGTTAAAATTTGGTTCAGATGGTTTCAGTAGTTTTCGCGGTTAGTGATCACAATAGAAAAATGGCTTGTCCTTTTATATAATATTATAGATATATAATAAGTGTATATTTATATATGTATAGTCAATATGAGTTTTGAATTTGGATGCAAACTCACTTGCTGTGAGGTTTTGGCCATCGACATTAGACCAGCCTCTCATGGATCCCGAAATAACCTCGTGATCTATCTAGGTTAGTTAGTTTGGGAAATTTGGCAAGGAAAGTCTTCCTATAAATGTGTAATTTAATTGACCGAGTCAAATCTTTTTAATAGCTATAATGATGCGGTCTGAGGTATATTATCTTATGGCAGTTTATAATGCATTTTTTATACTGTTGCTTAGTTATTTGCATTTAATTGAGTAATGATCTGTTATGATGTTTTTATCTATGGAAGTAATTATCAAGTCATATCTTGCATTAAATTATTCAGTTTTTGTATTCATAACTAAGCTATTTTCATCAGCGAGCATTTAGATGAGGTAGGGTACAAAGAGAATGTTCTTTAGTTAAATTGGACGACTAAGTACTGTTTCTTAGTCTTATGTTTGTAATCCTATGGTAAAAGTTGATAAGTCCGCTATTTGACAAAATCTTTAATTGGTATTTAGATGAGCGAAAGTAAAGCGATTATGTAGGAGGAAAATATCTATCTCAGGTTTTTTTTTATTAGTTTTGTCGTCATAGGTAGCAAATGGGAGGACAGAATAAAACCAATAATTATTTTTTAAAACTATTTATTGATATTTACAACTGCTTACACTATATACAGCAAGCAAATGTGAGGAAAATTATTACAATGACAGGTCTACTTTAGAAGGTCTCTTGGCCATCTTCTTTTCAGACGCCTCGGGGATTATCGGGAATTGAGTGTAAGGCAAGTTGGGAGACCTATAGATTCGAGTGGGCATGGAGTTTACTATGAAAGGAAATGTATCTAGTTTGCTCCTAATCAGCAACATATGGAGCACTAAGATAAGTGTGTTTGTTACAGAATAAGGACTTTACGAAGGATTTTGGATTGGACGGTCATCTCCATATGTCAGTTGTTTTTTGTAATTGAAGTAGTCGGAAACGACAGACAGTTTCTTGTCTTAAAGATTTTTTTTTTCCCCCACGTAACAGCCTTAGAGACCACGCGAATATCATTCACTTCTTACTACTTCTCTCCTTCCTTCTCTCTTCCCACCTTTTCTTCATTCTTTCCGATTGCTCCTTCCTTCTTTCTTCGGTCCACGCTATTCCTTTTCTCGCATCCTTCCTTCCCACAAGAACCTTGATTACATTTAGTTTTTTCCTGTATTCATCCCTATCAAAACAGTCCTGGTCTGTTATTCCCAGTTTCTCAGTTTCCTCTTTCATCTGTTTGACATATCCCCCAGAACTCTTGTATCCTCTGATTTTATAGAAGATTTCTCTATTTAATCTATCTGGGCCCATCCTCACCATATGCCCATAGAACTTTAATCTTCTTGTTCTTATGTCTGTTTCCAGATCATTTATATCCTTGTAAATTTCTTTATTAGCTCTCAACCTATAGCCTTCTTCTGTCTTCTTTGGTCCGTGAATTCTTCTAAGTATCCTTCTTCCTATGGCTAACATTTTCCTTAGGCTGGGGAGGGAAGATGTTTCCATTCCATATAGTATAACGGGTTTGACGACTGTATTATAGTGCCTTATCTTTGCGTTTATTGAAAGGCTTCTTTAATTATACAGATTGCTTGTCGCGAAGCTTAGTCTGCTAATTTTTTCTTTTACACTTTCCTTCTCAGACCCATTGCTACTTATAATTTCCCCAAGGTACTTGAATTTATTTGTGACTTTAATGCTCCCGTACTTTGTCTCAACTATTTTCTTTTGAAAATTTCTGTCGGTAGTCATGAATTCTATTTTCTCAAACGATATTTGTAAGCCTGCCTTTTCAGCAATTTCCTTTAAAGTGTTCAATTGGTCAATTGCTTCGCTTTCAGTCTCCGCCATTAAGGCAAGATCGTCCGCATATGCTAGGCATCTTACTTTGATGTGCTTGTTTTTTGTTCCTATCTTTGCACCAGTATCGTTTCTCTTCCATATTTCCTTCATGACTTTGTCCAAGACTACGTTAAACAGTACCGCAGAGAGGCTATCACCCTGTCTGAGTCCCGTCCTTATTTGGAACGGTTTACTGATGGATCCTATCAGTCTTCTTGTTTTCCCATCCACTCCATACTCCTCCAACACTGCGAGCAATGTTTTTCTGTCCACCGAGTCATATGCTTTTTTGAAATCAACAAAAAGTATGTAGAGGTTTTTCTTTCCTTTTGATCTGTTGTAATTAATTAACAGTTTTAGGCTCAGAATTTGTTCGGGACATGATCTACCCTTCCTGAAGCCTCCTTGATATTCTTCTATTTTTGGATCTATTTGTGGGTTCAGTCTGTTAAGTAGCGCTTTTGAGAACATCTTATAACTGACAGATAGCTTTATAATGTAAAGCTTATATAAATCTTAAAGGTTTATAATGTAAAAGTTTTATATGTATTCATTATTGAATTGGAGATTAATATATTAGTGGTTTGCTTGTCCACTCATGATATAGGTACATGTGAGCATCAAATTTCTGAAATTCGGCCAAAGTTTTAAATTAGATTTCAAAGAATATATATCGTAATTTTAGAGTGTACGAATCTTTAAAATGAAATAAATAAATACCATAGCTTTCTGTTAGTAAATTATTTGTTATTAGTAAACAATAAACGAATCACCTTGTATTATATATTATTATTTCACTGCTTTGTGTTGGAGGGTTCTCCGCTACAGTATTGTTTCGAGAGTCGGTGAAGTAAAGTTTCTGGGCTGTTCTGGAACAATCCGTAGCGGTTAGGTAAGCGGGTGACTGCAATTGAAAAGGCCAAGTACTCCAACCGTAAGAAGACTAGATTTTTTTTTGTGCGGTTAGTAAACCCAGTAGGTTTCTTACATTTCTCTCATTCGTTTCTAATCCAACCGCAACATGTAGTATGTTGACATATTTTTAACAATGTTCAACTAAATTTCTACTCTGGTCTCTTATTGTTTAATTATTTAAGTATAAATTAGTGCACCATTATTTTATTAATATTGTTAAGGTCATGTTTTCTTGATGCAATTACACCCCTAGTGATTAGCTGAATGAGCGTTCATGAACGCGTTGCTATGGGAGTCAGCTGATGGTGCAGCTTCCACGCTACTGCAGCCCAGTACTTCCTTCCCTGTATAAGTGGCAGCTAATTTAATTATTATTATTGTTGACGTTATTCACATTTGGAATATGTTTTTTTATTCCAAATCACAAAATCAAAACAATATGATTATCCAAAAAATTAATTTTTTCAACCAAAATTAATTTGTAATTAAGATAATATTACATTATCAGTTCCTGGTATTGAATTAAAACGAACTCCATTTTTTCACAGATGTAGACAGAAATCTGATGCTTGGAAATGATTTTTTAGGTAGTTAAAACTAAAATTAACTAAATTCCGATCATGACAAATGGTTTAAGCTGGAAGTTCATAGATATAAATTATATACTCTTTTTTAAAAAAAAAAGTTTTATTTTTTACTAAGGCTTTCTCTGCGCTCCTCCATCCACCTCTTAAATACTAGAACCCAACTCATCACCCTGTACACTCCTACACATCGAACTGCATCATTCTAAAAATCTTTTATTATTCGGGCTTCCTCTTTATGGAATTCATTGCCGATATCAATACGAAAAAGCACCACTCTTACTTCCTTTAAACATCATCTATTTCTTTACCTCCTGGATCTTCAATCTTCCGAGCAAATGTAAAACATGAATATTTATGTTATATGTATTATAATAGTACACATGAGATATATCCTTTTACAAGATTTCTTCATTTATTTTGTAACTCACAATTTAATTATTAATCAATTTTTATTATTATTTATTATAATTAATTTTCATAGCCAGACGATTGTTCTATGTATTATATACAATTTGTTGCATACAATACATAGTTGTATTGTTGTACTAATTTGTTATTCTGAGGGGATAAGTTGTTCCAGAATAAAGTTCATTTTTCTTCTTCTTCTTCTTCTTCTTCTTTCTATATTCGCAAAATAGATTTATTTTGCAAATATCGGACTTCCAATTGTTTTTTTCTTGAAATTCTATTTTGAACTTACCGAACCCTAATGTTTCTTTAGAAGCTTTAAGGAGATCAAGGGATTATAAATAGCAGTTGGTGACGTCAGAGAGGATAAAAAAAAAATTAAACTTCATATCAGTCGTCCCTAATCTTGTGATTAGTACCATATGGGGATTTAATAAAGATTCAAGATTATATAATAACTTTTCGCTAAATTAAAAAAATAAATAAATTAATAATGTTGTCCTTTATTTGAAGTCTTCAAAACGAAAAACGTAATTTTAAATCAGTACTCCCTATGATTTTGAAGTCTCTAATTTCTATGATGCACAGGTAGACAATTTGTTTCTTCCTTTGATTTATGGGTGATTCAACAAATTCTGTTATGCGGGATTCAATTTTGAATTATCAAGAATCGGCTGCAATGTTTCGTAATTCTTTTGCTCTCAAATCGTTTTTATAACTTGTTGTTTACGGTCAATGGAGACGGTGTTGGGAGAGTCATTTCTTGCGTAGCGTGCACATTGTACATTATTCTGCTGAGTGGGCTGTGGGCTCAGGGATCTCAACGTTTACATTGCACACCTCGTCAAGTAGGAGCAATCATCTTTATCCTCGTTCAAGGCTGTCACTCTTCTTCATACAGTCGTATTAGTACTCCGTTTTATAATTACTATTATACTTTCATAGGACAGAAGGTTATGTTGTTTGCATATATTCTCATTTTATTTATGTATTTGTATGAAATACTGCACACATTGATTTAATTTCTGACAGAGCCTGGATCTACTAAATAAGATGGATGAGTTTGGAATGGTTTTCTAGAAACTATAATAACCTTTCGGTAAACTCGGTGTACGGACGACTATTATGAGGAAAGATATATGAAGGTTTAAGTCGGCCTTTGATGATTAGCAACCATAATTTGTGGATCTTGACGGATTTATTTCACTGTCCTTGATCATGAATGTTTTAGCGTACGTCAGTGGAAAGGGCATTGGTGAATCGGCTCTAAACTGTCCCGTAATCGAGATACGGTTAGCCTACCATTGTATCAATTAAGATTGCACTAACTCCATCTGATCTGCGAAAAATCCTAGAGAAAGAAATCAATGATAGGTGGCAGTCTATGTGGGATGAAAGCTCTCCGAATAAACTGAGAACGATAAAAATGAATGTCAGGCCCTGGAATACATCCAGCCGCCAATGTCGTAGGGAGGAAGTTGTACTGACGGGACTCAGGATAGCCCACACCAGATTGACACATTCCTAACTAAAGAAGCTCCGCCGAAGTGCCAATACTGCAATAACATACTGACAGTAACACATATATTTCAAAAATGCCCTTTTTTCTCGTCGCGCCTCAATAGGTTGGGACTGAATACTGATATTCCAACAGTCTTGGAAGATGACAGTGAAACAACAAAATTAGTGTTCAAATTCCAAAAATTAAAACACGAATTTTAAGTATGTAATAGAACGTAAGTTTATATAAAACATGTAAATTAAATTAAATCAAAGAACGGAATATTTTGGTACAAAAATAAAATAAAAAGGAAAAATTGGCGTTGATAACCGGTGTAATTGTACGCCATAAAACTAAAATAAACAAACCATTGTATCAATGAAACCATGGTTCACAGTAATTTGGGGCGGTGTAACCCATCTGGACTGACTGTGAGAACTCCGGAATATCTGTTAGAAGCCCAAAACGGGGCCTTAAATTTCCATGGTCTGTAGTGTCAACAGAATCCATAAGTCTTCCATCATTCTTTAACAGATTTTTTTCACTTATGTTTTCAACGAATCTTGGTACAAATGTTAAAAATACAGCCTTGGCTAAAAGTATTAGAGAATAAAAAAACATCAACTATTTAAAATATATATCTTTTTAATCATAAAAAACATCTTTTAATACTTCGTCATCAAACCGTTTGCTTTTATTAGCCCAATTATTCTTTTTGGCATGGAATTAACAAGTTGTGTACAATCATCTTTAACTATTTTTTCCCACTCTTCTTTTTATAATGTAAACTAATTGTCTTTGTTTGTAGGATTACGTTTACCAACTCTGATTTTCAATTTAGCCCACAGGTGTTCAATGGGATTGAGGTCTGGGGACTGGAGGAGGCCCAGTCAAGAACATTGATATTGTGTTTTTCGAACCATTCTCTACTTTTGCGTGAAACGTAGCATGGATCATTATCCTGTTGAAAAATAATATTGGCACTATTCTCAGGTTCAAATTTTTTTTTCAAATGAAGGCTTCAAAATTTAATTTAACATTGATATATAGGTATCGTAGAACCCCAAATCATTATGTTTTATCCACCATATTTTAAAGTAGGGACAACGCAATCTGGGTGATAGACTTCGCCTTTGTACAAAAACTGCTCCAGGAGTTCTGAAAATCTGCACAAAATTAAGATATTTTGTTTCCCAAGCGTATTAAGTAGGAAGCAATGGTTGAAAATAATCCATTTAAAGGAAGTATTTTTGTTAACAAAACGAGTTTTGGGAGCAACAATGATTGAAAAATTACTTATTAAAATAAAAAAGAGAATTTTTCATGCTGCTTAATACTTTTGGTCAATACTTTATGGTCAATTTATTGAATATGTTATTGTTTTGATGTATTTTTAATCTTTGATTTCTCAACGTTCTGATCTGTTTGAACCTGCTATTAATCTTTTTATCTTAACTCAGCAGAGCTAATGTAACTTCAGATGTGTTATATATTAATTTTATACTACTCATATATATTATATAATTGTACTCGTAATTACACACCTGTTAGCATCTCTTAAAATAAAGTTTCTTTTTATTTGTAACTAGCATCCACCGTCGCGGCATCACCCGCTCTCATAAGTAAAGAACATCGATTATTTTAACTTATAATTGAAGTATTATTTGTTTATCAATAAAAATCTTGTATTGAAGCATGCAATTGAGCATTATATCTTCAATGATATTTTCAAGCATAGCAGTAACGTTGAACATGGTTAAAATTGTACAAATTATTTGGTTGAAGAGTACGTAAAAGCATAATTGGACATCCAATTTTTAATTATAATAGAAGAAGAAGAAGAAAATAAACTTTATTCTGGGACTACTTGTCCCCTAAGAATAACATATGATTACAGTACATAGGACAATCGTCTGGCTTTGATAATTAATTATAATAAATAATAACAATAGATAATAATAAAAATTGATAAATAATTAAATTATATGTTACAAGATAACTGTGACATCTTGTAAAATGATACATCTTATGTATACTATTATAATGTATATTACATAAATATTCACGTTTTACATTAGCTCGGAAGATTGAAAATGAAGGAGGTAAAGGAATAAATGATGTTTAAAGGAAGTAAGAGTGGATCTTTTTTGAATTGTGATGGGCAATGAATTCCATAACGAGGAAGCACGGATAATAAAGGATTTCTCGAAGGATGCAGTTCGATGCGCCGGAGTGTATGGTTGATGGGTTGGGTTCTAGTATTTAAGAGGTGAATGGAGGAGCGCAGAGTAAGGAGGTCATGGATATAGGTGGGTTTTTTGGTTTTCAAGGTTTGAAATATGAGAGCACCCAGGAAGTATTGACGTCGAAAACCGGGGTACAGCCACCCGATTTCAGAATACCTGTGAGATATGTGAGAACGTCTGGAGATCCCGAAAATAAATCTAATAAAACAGTTCATTACTCTTTTACATCTCATCTCGAGCTCATCAGACAGTCCTCCATATATTACGCATCCATAGTCAAAGTTAGGAAAAATGAGTGATGATACTAAAAGTTTTCGAGTGTTTCGAGTATGTGAAAGTTGCTTAAGAATAAAAATAGATTTTCTCGTGATTTGAGAGATATGGCTATTCCATGCAAGATGTTTATCGAAAGTTATTCCCAGATTTTTAATGGAATTTTGGAAATGAATTGGACGGTTTTTTAGGAAAAGCAGTGGATAGTAGGGAAGAGCTTTTAGGTGAGGTTTTGACCCAATGAGAATAGCCTTTGTTTTTTCTGGATTTAGACTTAATTTATTCTCCACTGCCCAAAGGTTAATGCTATCTATGTCTTTCTGTAGCTTACAAGTCGCCTCTAGCATATTTGAAGGATGAAAGGATATATATATTTGCAAGTCGTCAGCATAAAGATGATATTGGGAGTAGTGGATGCGATTCGGCAAGTCGTTAATATAAATAGAAAATAGAGTAGGTGAAAGAGAAGATCCCTGGGGTACTCCTCGCGAGAGTGGTAGTGAAGATGAGTGAGGTTTTCCAGGTATAATCACTGTTTGGGAACGGTTGGATAAAAAAGAATGAAGCCAGCTATAACGCACTATTGGATATTGAGAGGTTATGGAGTTTGGAGAGGAGGATTGTATGGTCAACAGAATCAAAAGCTTTTGAAAAATCAAAAAGGATCAGGATCGTAATATTCTGTTGGTCTAAGGAGTAGTAAAGGTCTTGAGTAATTTTTACCAAAGCAGACTGCATGGAGTATCCGGATCGGAATCCTGATTGGGTGAGGTGAGTTGGGTATGTGCTAATCTTTCTAATGGTTTAGATAAATTTGATAGAATTGATATAGGTCTAAAGTGGGAAACTGAGGAAGGAGAAGGAACTTTATTTAATGGATGGACAAGGACTTTTTTCCAAGCTGTAGGGAAAATAGAGTTTTGTAAGGAGAAATTATATATGTGGAGCAGGGCAGGTAAGATAACAGGAAGGCAGAGTTTGATTATTTTTAAAGGTATTTGATCCAAACCATGGTCATTGGTACGAGATTTAAAAACTGAATCAATTAGGTCATTAGGGGAAATATTAAGAAAATAAAAGTTATTAGAATTAAAAGGGGTTTATTCTATTTATTATTAGAATAGGATAAGGTGTTTACAGGGAGTTCATTAGGGTGGGGGTCAGCAAAGTAGGAATTAAGTTCATCTGAAGTGAATGGATAATTGTTATCAGATGTGGAACTGGGTACTGCAAATTTTCTCAAAATTTTCCATTTAGATTTAGGGTCAGGCGCTTGGGATAGGATATTTTGAAAATACTGTGCTTTAGCACGGCGTAAAGAGGACTGGGTGAGGTTTCTAAGAAGCTTAAACGATGAATAATCATCTGAATGTCTAGTACGCCTAAAACGTCTCCTGGCAGCATCTCTTCGCTTCATCAGATTTCTAATGTCAGGGTTAATCCATGGAGCTGGTAGCCGTCGGATAATTGAGGTTTTGAGAGGGGCAAGATGATTAAGGACAGTATAAAGATTCGATGTTAGGTATTCCACCATTTCGTCAATTGAGGGGGAAGAATATATGGATTCCAAGGAATGGGATAGTGCGTCAAGTAAGGGTTCTATTCTATCTGGGGTTATATGGTCTAGATTTCTCCAAGATATTTTCTTAGGAATAAGGATAGGAACAGATATGTCATAGGAGATTTGGATGAGATCGTGGCATGAGAGGAAAGGTACTGGATTTTGAGAGAAGGATAATAGGTTTTTCTGAGAATCAACAATCATAAGGTCAATTAACGTATCTGTGAACTGGGTGTGATGGGTGGGTTATCTAATGTATGAGTTGGTAATCCAAAAGGACTGAGGTCATTAAGAAACAGTTGCGTATTATTAAGTCCATCGCATTATCAGTGCCTACAACTATAGGCCTATGATTCATATTTTTACACACGATATCAAAAAGCAAAGAATCCTAATTTTGATTTGTTAATAACTTTTATTTGGCAGAATTAGTTTTATTGATTCTATCTGGTTGGATTTTAATTTCTAACCATAAAAGTATATGACAGTGTGATAAACCTCGCTTCTGCCACTCAACATTGTACACTTAAATTGTTATTATTATAAATTTTATTATTACTCAACCTTCCTGTAACTGTGAGGATGATGTTAAAATTTGGTACACATTGGTTCAGTTGTTTAACCATTGCAAATTCAGAATGGCGCAACCCAAATATCGTTCTATTTTTAAACTTCACCGGGATGAACACTTCACACCACATATTTCTAGCTTTTTTGATAACAATTTAATTGAATTAAGTAAATTTTATTATTAATTTCTATCTCTGTATAACAGCGTATCTTTGTAACCTCTTTTCAAACCTCACTGCGCACCATATATTTATCGCTTTTTTAACAGTAATTCAATTTAAAATATATAGATTTTATTATTGCTTAACCTTCCTTGAACTATGAAGATGATGTAGTTAAAATTTGGTGCAAATGGGTTCAGTAGTTTTCGCAGTTAGTGATCACAAAAGAAAAATGGCTTGTCCTTCTATATAATAGTATAGATTTATTCCATTGAAATGTATGCGTGAGCAATGGTCACTTATTTTGTTGGAATGCCCAGTATGGATTTGAAAACAAATATCAGTTGCCGTTAAAATTCCTGTTATAAATTTCGTAGATATTACCTAGGAACGTTGTCAGATAAATAATGGAAGAGATCGCCATTAAAAAATAAATAGTGATTGTATGAATGAGTGTTACGTGCTGCCTCGAACGTCCTAGCAGCTCCATTTTTGGAATCGACCACATTACCGCTTCGTGAGTAACCGCAGCCTGGAATCCGGCTTGGGGTATTGGTCCCCGGTTTCGAAATGTGGTGGTCTATGGAGTTGGGTATACAGCTGATTTTAGGGGCATTCTTTCATAATTAAAGAATTTTTTATGAGGCGTTGTATGCAGCTCAGACGCAGGAACGCTGTTGATCAGCTGATTTGAATATAGTATTATCAATATTTCTTCTACGGCTTTAAAGGAGACGCGTGTGTTCTTCTTCAGACCAAACATTTTTTTTTTCTAATAAAAAATTTGTTGCCTTGGGGAACAAGTTTATAAAACCAAGATACCATTTCACTATTTCTGTACCTCTGAACCAGAAGAGCGTAAGTCCAAATTTTACAATTTTCAGATTACTGCAACGCCTTTCCTATTTTCTAAGAGTTGTAAAGAACATCAGTCCTTCCTTCTCTATGATTGAGTCAGACAAACGTAAGACCACTTACGTTATTCTCCTAAAAAGTTAGCCTAGTGTGACTTACAGATTTTTTCTCTAGCAAATATTTTTTCCATTTTTTCAATTTCGAATTTTTGAGTTCACTGGGTTGTTACGAAAAATTCTTGTCCATGAGCACAACTCTTAATTATTAAAACTCTCATAATGAATCCTGTAAGAATGTTTTTGTTCCTTCTATTTATGTCAATGTTTACTTTGACTAATCCCTTAATTCCTTCTTAATTGAGTTGGCTCTATGGTGTCATTTACACTTCTAAAACGCACGATCAATGACAGAAGAAAAAAAGGTATAAGCGCAAAGGCTGCTGCCAAAAGAAATTTGTCCCGTTGAAGGAAAGTCATTTATCTATCAACATACTGCTTGTATTTCCATCGAACTTTGATTCGTTTGGATCGGTTTGGATGGGTTTGTTTATTTTGTTTAACGTCACTTTTATGCTGATATGGCTAATCGGACGATGCTACGGTGGGAGTCCTAAATTTTGCCTATCCAGGTATAATTAGGATAGGGATCTTTAACGAGTACCTGACATCGCACAGGCCCGGGACCTCCATTTTACGTTCCTTCCGAAGAAGGACAGCATAACTAAGAATTTTTTACTCCCTTTAAAAAATCCTAAGGTCATCTGCCGGGCTGCGAACCCGCGATCTTGGGTTTGGTAGGTTGCTATGCTAACCACCACAACACAGGTGACCCAGGTTTGGATGGGTTTGGTGGATGAAGGGGGTGTCAGTGTTTTAAAAAATATATAATCTGGTACATTGGATGAAGAATTTTTGTGCAGAAGTGTTCGATAGCAAATTCTGCATTTTGAAAAAACTAGAAAAAAATATATCAAGAAGATAAATGGTCTATATAACATTTTTCTGCTAAAAGAATATGTAAAAAAAAAAAAAATCTTTAAGCATAGATTACTTAAAATTGTGTTTTTTTACATAATTCAACTTCATCCACCCAACTCTTCCAGTGTGGTTTGTTTTTGGTTGAACTGCGAAGGCGCTAAACGCTTTTCAGCTTCTTTCTAATGGTCAGGCAGTGGACTCATTCATTTACTGTGAACAGCTAAACAGAGTATCAAACTCTTCGTATTGATCAACAGGAACCAATTCATTTGAAACAAGACAATACCTCTGCATATCATACTTGTTTTATGTTTTTTTTTTATAAATATTAAAACTACATGGAGTAAAGTTTCGCACTATTCTACGTATGGCCCAAATATTCCTCCATTAGATTATGGTTTGTTTAGATCAGTGTCTCAATCTTTAAAAGGCCATGTACTTTTACGAGGATGTAAAGAGTTCTTCTAGCCTCAAAACCGAAGGTGTGGTACTGGCTTCAAATCCAATTACTAGTAGAAAGATCTGTGAAAATATTAGAAAACAATGGACTTCACTTTGAAGAGTAGTAATAATAATTTTTAAAATATCTAATATTAAATTAAACTGTACTTAGCGCGCCTGGACTAAGTATTTCGAAAAGACCGGTTTTGAAATGAATTGATGGTTGATGGTTAATGAAGTTGGATATAACCCCCAGCTACAGGTAATTCAGTTAGAACTTGGTAGATTACTTGGATCGGTTCCTTGTCTCCTTCATCTCCCTAACTGTTAGTTTGAGACATCAATTTTGCCTTCCTGGAATAGCTGTAGTTATATTCCCCTTTGCCACAAATTCCGAGCCTCTTCTACTATATGAAGAAATAGATAATAATTTTAATAACTATTTATTTCTTTTTTTTATATAACTGTAATATATTTTATTAATGTATATTTAACTGTATATAATTTGTTTCAGGAGGTCGGAGTCCTCCCTTCGGGGCCGGAAACTATGCTGGGGCCCCACGATGTTTACAGGGCGACTGGCAAATCAGGTGAGTTTTGAAAAATATATTACTCCAATAATTTATTGATACATTTATTTATTTATTGTCCAGGCAACGAAGGGAACAGAGAAGAAATCATTCATGTAGAAGCCAATTTTAGTAAAAAAATATATATTAGATAATAAATATAGTCACCCTGAATATATTAAACTAGCATGCCCCGTCGCGGCTTCGCCCGCTCTCATAAATAAATAACTTACAAGGGGACATTTGCAGTTGTAACTCACAGATTTGAATGCCGATTTTTGAGTGGGTAGTAGGGACCTATAATAGTGCAAATCTAGAGTTACAGCCGCCAATGAGCATTAGGAGCCGAGAAAAAAAAATAAAATATGAAAATCACGTTTTATTTTTTTCTCAGCTCTCAGTCAAGATAGAGAAATGATTCTTTCACGTTCAATTGCAGTTATGTATGCTATTAGATGTAAAAATACTTTCGTTATGCTCAAATCATTAACCGGCTTTAGAGTGCTCAAGAACTCCAAAAAAATTACAAAATTCCAAGAAAATCCGCTGTAAATCAGTGGAAACCTTTTTTCATGAACAAGTGACCTCAAATCTCGATTTAATGCACGATAAAACCCTTATATGTGAAATTTGATCAAAATTAAAAAATATTGATTTTTTACCCCTTTCGAGGAGGGTCAATTTTGAAGTTGAGATTTCATCAACAATTTCTACCGGCCATAACAACTCCTGCGTTCAATTGATTACAATAATAATAGCATCACTAGATAATCAGCATACATTCTGCTTTTTATCCATGCGTGTAACATTGGATTTACTCCTGATTTTAGTGGACAAAAACTGATGTGAATGAAGTCCAAGGTCAGCTATAACTTGAGATATTTCAATAAGGGGAAATCCTGCGAACTCCGGATTTGGGCTAAACTCTGCAGTTTTACGTCTTCTAGATGACCTTAAAATTTGGTCTTAATCAGTGGCGAAATATGTGAGATAGCGCAAATTATTTACATTTTTTGAGAAATTGACACCCCCTTGCCTACTAAAATCCTAAAAAATTTTAAAGGTAAAAAAAAAAAAAATTTTGATTTCGACAAAATTAAGTTTCTACGTGTTTTTTGAGATGAGGAATTTGAAAATAATATCAGTTTTTAGTTAAAAAATTTTCCTCACCTATATTATATAAATAAGGCGTTTTAATATGATCTATTTATTATTTTTGCATAGAATTTCTAAGATTCAAGAATTTAAAAAAAAATATATTTTTTCCAACGAAAACCTGATATTAAGATTTTTTTTTCATCAACTTAGAAATTCTATGCAATTTGAAATAAAAATATATCATTTTAAAACGTCTTATTTATATAATATAGGTGAGGAAAATCTAGAAACTGATATTATTTTCAAATTCCTCATCTCAAAAAACATGTAGAAACTTAATTTTGTCGAAATCAAAAATATTTTTTTTTACCTTTAAAATTGTGTAGGATTTTAGAAGGCAAGGGGCTGTCACTTTCAGAAAATATGTAAATAATTTGCGCTATCTCACATATTTCGCCACCGATTAAGAGCAAATTTTAAGGTCATCTAGAAGACGTTAAACTGCATAGTTCAGCCTTAATCCAGAGGTCGCAGGATTTCCCCTTATTGAAATATCTCAAGTTATAGCTGACCTTGGATTTTTTCATTCACATCAGTTTTTGTCCACTAAAATCTGGAGTAAATCCAATGTTATACGCATGGATAAAAAGCAGAATGTATACTGATCCTAGTGATGCTATTATTATTGTAATCAATTGAACGCAGGAGTTGTTATGGCCGGTAGAAATTGTTGATGAAATCTCAACTTCAAAATTGACCCTCCTCGAAAGGGGTAAAAAATCAATATTTTTTTATTTTGATAAAATTTCACATATAAGGGTTTGATGGTGCATTAAATCGAGATTTGAGGTCACTTGTTCATGAAAGAAAGTTTACACTGATTTAAAGTCATTTTTTTGGAGTTTTTGAGCACTCTTAAGCCGGTTAATGATTTGAGCATAACGAAAGTATTTTTACATCTAATAGCATACTGCAATTGAACGTGAATTAATAATTTCTCTATCTTGACTGAGAGCTTAGACAAAAAATAAAACGTGATTTTCATATTTTATTTTTTTTCTCGGCTCCTAATGCCCATTGGCGGCTATAACTCTAGATTTGCACTATTATAGGTCCCTACTACCCACTCAAAAATCGGCATTCAAATCTGTGAGTTACAACTGCAAACGTCCCCTTGTTAGATTATTTTAACTGATAATTGAGTTTAATTCGTTCATCGATAAAAATCTTGTATTGAAGAATGGAATTTAGCATTATTGCTTCAATATTTTCACGTATGGCAGTAATTTTATACCTTGTTAAAATTGCATTGATTAGGTGTTTGAAAAGTGCAGAATATATTTGGCAGAAATAGTTTTATTTATTCCATCTGGTTGGATTTTAATTTCTAACCATAAAAGTATATGACAGTTTGGCAAACCTCGTTTCGGCACTCAATACTATACGGTTTAGTCATTGTATTTATTGTAAAATTTATTATTAAAACCTTCCTAGAACTATGAAGGTGTTGTAGTTAAAATTTGGAATAGTTGGGTTTCATAGTATTAACATCGCAAACTCTGTTGCAGAATGGCCACTATCGGACGAATTTTAAACTACACTGGGATTCACATGTTGCTCCATATCTTTATAGATAATTTAATACCAATTGGATTAAAAATAAGTAATTTTTATTATAAATTTCCAACTCTATATAACATCGTACCCTTGTAATCTCTCTCGAGTGATGCTCGCCACCTATCGGTCGATTATCAAACTTCATTGCGCACCACATATTTGTCGTTTTTTGTTAATTCTTGCCTATAGCGAAAAAATGTTTAAGTATGTACTAAATTAATTTTCATAAAATTCTTTACAAGAAAGGTTCAATGCTTGAGGAGATATAGTAGGGGGGGGTATGGAAAGTTAAAAAAAAAAATATATCCTCCCATTATATCTCCTTAAGCATTAATCCCAGCAAAAAAATGTATATAAATTTTTTTGTAAAGAATTTTATGTAAATTAATTTTGTACGTAAACATTTTTTCGCTAGAGGTAAGAGTCTTCGAGTTATTAACGAAAAACTGGATAGAAACGTCCTTTAGAGCGTCCTTAATAATGTTTCATTAAAACTTTTATTGCAATTGTTTGAATCATAAAACGCTTCAAAAAAAAAAAAAAAATCATAATTTTTATTTTTTATTAGTGGTATGCTTCAAAGCAATCGGGATGTAATGTAACATTACATCGTTCACACAATTGAATTGTCGCAACCCTTATTTGGCTGAAATTTGCATTTAATTCTTACGACTCTTTAGGGTTGAAAAATAAACAATTGTGTTATTATTTTTCAATGGATTAAAAAAAACAGAAAATTTATTAAAAAATTATTTATAATAACTAAAAAAATTAAATAATTAGCTGATGTAATACAAAAGAAAAATGTTTAACATAGAAAAAAAATTAAAATGTTAAATTATTGTTGCATATACGCAACAGTGGACGTAAAAAGGGTATACAGAAAATAAAATTAAAGAATGTTATTTTTTTTCAAATTTTGATGACTACTTAAAATAAATACATTTTGAGACTTTGCGTTTTAAAAATAAAGATATTCGATCTCTTAGTTTTTACACAACTTAATCAATTTCCTGACATTAACTTTTATAACTAACCCTAATGAAAATTCATAAAAAATATGTAGTTATTTGTACTTCAATCAAGTTTTATATTATAGTTTGTTTAAAATAATTATTCTATAAAGGAAATAATATGATATTGTTTATTGTATATGTTATGTATATTGTTGAAAGTGAGAGGAAGGTTATAAGATTATATTCTTATGTAGCGGCCTTTGTGGGAAACAAAGCGTTATCCTAGAATATCAGTTTCGTCTTGTGTATTCAGACCTAAATTAGTCCTCAGATATGAATTATTATTAACAAATTAAAGATAATTATTGTTTTTTCAGGCTAATATTAGAGGGCATTATTAATATTAGGGTGTATTTTCGAAACACCTAAATAAAAAATAAAAAAAATCATTTCAGTAAGTACTATTGTATAAAATGTTTTTTTAATCCATTTTTTTCTTACCCTATCTTACTATCGCTACAAAATAATTTTTTCTATTTTTACGATTTTTATTAAATTTATTAAATAATATGATCTAATAATAATAGTAATAATATCGTGGTTCATAAAAAACAGCGGTACAATGCGCCCCCTTGGGTTGTTCTTTTTTTATACCACTCTTCAATGGAGGGTTGGGCTAACCCATTAGTCACACTTGGGATCTTGTGGCCGCTCCTTTTCTCAACATTGTGTAACAATCTTGTGACATCCTACAATATAATGGAAATTTTACCGAGGATTTGTTCAACATTTTTGCAATACGAAATTCGGATTTAGATACACCCATAAACATATTTTCATTTTATACTCGTGTGTTTACGTTGTAAATAATCGCTGTTGCCGTGTGAACCAATACGGGCCTAGAATGGTTAAGTCGATCGCTAAGCTATTTCAGGTCTATCGCAGCGGACGGGACGCTATTTCAACACGCAAACGCCACTTGATCGTGACTCATTCAAATTTATTGTGTTAGTTTCTGTCTGCAAGAAAACTATTAAAGTTATTCATCTCATTTATGGAATATTAAAAAAAATAGATATTCTCAGATATTACATCTCGCTAACTTATTATTTTTCTACTGCTTGCCTAATCCTTTATGCAGTATCAAGCCTGGAGATTGCACCACAGTGTGCTGCCTCCCTCATCCCTTCTAATACCTATTTCTAATGTCACATCATAATCGCTGGATGTATATAAACGTATTACAGTTGTGACTATAATTATTTAAATAAAAAAATTTGTTATTCACGCTATCGGTCCCAGAGAGTCGATAATCCTTTCACTCTCCTCCTTCTAACTACTGAAATATTAAAGTATTAAAAATAAATAAATTTATGATTAATGTAAACAACACTATAAAATAGTATTTAGAAAATAGCTTTATTTTTTAATATATTAAAACTTTTTTTTTCTGTATAATTTTCTATAAATGAAGTGGAACATTGTGGAATATCTTCAAGTCTACTAGTAGTACTTGGTATAATGGGATTCAAAATACCATGGCTGTTACTACATACTATTAATAATCTACACAAACATTTCTGTGCTTCAATTTCAGCTTTTCTTGTCTTTTTAACTCCGTTTTGATAGTATGAGCTAAAATAAAGATTTCCGCTAAAACCAGATAACATGGAGATACTCGCAGCTAGCCTACTAGAAACCATTATGACAGAAGGCTAGTTAAGTAGCCAACAAGTTAACAAGCCAGCGAGTAGCGAATAAAGTAGCCCGGCTTTCAACTTTTCTTGTTGATAGTATACAATCTGTTAGCACGATTGCACTGGGCTAGTTTACTATCAGATAGAGAAATCGCCGGATAGTAGCGAGTAAACTCGCTTAGTGTAATCTAACCTTTGATAAGTGCCACCATGTTTGTTGTCGGTCGATTAATGGTCATCAGTCGTCGATTAGCTTTTTCTCTTCTTTGGTAATCTGTGCGATTATCCTTGCTTAGGATTATTTTCTCTTATATTCCTTTTGTTGTTTGTTTGTTTATTTGGGCTTAACGTCCTTATGTACTCCAACTAGGGCAGGAAGGGCAGGTTATCATACAGGTTACTAATCTATTCTAGGCAGGGTGGGAAGGTCAAGATTTCTTCGTGGATCGCCACGGACTCGTTCGGCCATCCTGACCCCATATTCCTTTTGTCTGCTTCATTTTAGTTGATAGGAACCATACTTGAGGAGGTAACATTCAAAACGTGTTTTGTCACAGTAATCCCACTTTTCAGCAATAACAAAAAACGTATATTATGAGATGTAAATACCCTTTAAAACAAAAATTCCTATTTAAATTTATAGCATCTAAAAAACACATTATAACAAGGATCAGAAATATTCTTTACTACTAAAATTAGCATTTTTAATCTTAAATATGGACAAAACACGTTTTGAAGGAACACAATGGATAAAACACGGTTTGATAAAATAACACTGTTTGAAGTGGCTATGTTTTTATTTTACAGAAGTCACTTTTGCTTGAAAGTACACAAAATAAAAATTATTACATAATAGATGATGTACGTGTATGTTAATGACACTTATAATTTTCGGGGAATATTTTCTTAACAGTCACTAGTTTCTAAGTATTAAGTTCACATCTTTGATTTCTAAACAGTCAAGTTTCATCCTCTTTCACAACATTTTGAACACTTAGCGAGTTTAAAAGTACATCCTTGTACCAGTGTAAGCGATTATTGTCAATAATGCAGCGTTCCCATTGGTTTAGTGGACAAAGAATGGTTTGAACTTAAAACAGGCTATGGACAAAACACTTTGCTTAAAACCCTGATTTTGTTTACTAATTTTGGATGGGACAAAGCTTGTTTTGATAGCTAATAGTCATCACATATTGTGGGGTTCTGAAAAAAACAAATCTAGTGATACTAAAAACTCAAAAAATAACATTTTTTTGTGACAAAACACGTTTTGAAAGTTACCTCTTCACTCATAGATTGGATATCTATTTTCTTAGTTATTCCATCCCATTCTTTATTAATTATTATAAATTATAATTGAGTACTTCTTCCATTGCCTGTCACTTATTAGTGCAAAAGACACAACTTCTGCGTTAAATATCAATATTTTGTGTTCCAAGTGACAGCAGTTTAAGAAGCAATACAGACCCCCCTCCCCCAATGGGGCCCTAACTCTGCTGCCTACAATCGTTCCCCCGGGCAAAGACAAGCCCCCAAAGACCAGACTTGGGTTGGCAAAGATCCCCCCCCCCCGGATCGTTGACCCGCAGTTGCCGTGAAAATCGCCCCCTCACTGTCACTACCGCGACCCAGCCACGGTTGCCAATTGATTCATTCCCGGGGTTTCTTCACAGCTCACGTAGTCCTCGCTTTCTCACTAATAGCGTGACACTATATTATGTAATACACACCTGCATTTTCACCTCCTGCACCGATTTGCCAATATTTGATTTACTAACTCACTGTTTTCTGAATGAGACGATTCTGTGACACATGTAAACTAATAATATATCATTCACATATTTGTCATACTTATATTATGGGCCAAATCGACTTGAGAATTTGGACGACTAAATAATAGGGCGTATAAATAAAAAATGACTGAAATTATCAAATTCCAGAGTTCAAAAGTCTGTAAATATCTTAATGCTATTTATTATTTACCAATACCTAATAATCCCTTTATAGCGTTCCCTAAGCTTGTTTCTGACACTGGACTTCTTAAAAAAAAAAAGCCTCAGTTCAGTTATTTATTTCAAAGAAGAAACATGACAATGTCCTACAAAATTCTCGTAATTTTAAGACATTACTGGAAAAAAAAAAAAAAAATTCACAGCCGCTGAAGCAACTCATGAAATTATTAAATATGAAGGGGAAGGTGTCCTTGAAGAGCGCACTGCGCGGCGTTGGTTTGAAACATTTAGAAGTGGAGATACGACGTTGGAAAGGAAAAAGGGCTCCGGGCGGCCATTAATGGATATTGATGAGGTTCTGAAGGAAGCTGTTGGGTCAAATCCGTACACAAGTACTCGCAAACTTGCCAGGGAGTGTGGTGTGTCGAAAGATACTGTTAGTCGCCTTCTTCTCTCCATGGGGAAGGTGAAAAAGACCTGTAGACTGGTCCCTCACGAGCTTACTCCTCAACACTCAGCAAAAAAGTTTACTGAACTTCATGGGTTTGAACTCCAGCCTCATCTACCATATAGTCCAAACCTCGCACCTTCGGATTACTACTTGTTTCGATCCATAGCCCATTTTCTTCAAGGAAAAAAAATTGATATGCGGAAGTTGAAAATGCTGTCCAAGAGTTCTTTGACAGCCATCCCAAGGAATGGTATCAGCGTGGCATCTAGCAATTGGTTAGCAGATGAGTAATGACGATAGATAACAATGGATTATTAATTGTATGAGTGTTATTGATGAGTGTTAATTGTATTTTTTTTTTATCAAAGAAATAGTAATACAAATATTTGTTTAAAAAATGGTAATTTTTTTTTTTTATACACCCCATTAATATCGTGGGGTTAGTGAAAACACACTAAACAAGAGACGTTCCGTACTGTACTGCAGCAATTTTTGTCATGTTTTTTTAGTGATTATATTGGAATATCCAGAATAATGCAGGCTTTCTTTAAATTATCTGTCTAATAAATGTTTTATAATTTATAGATTATTTTTTTGTATGGACATCAATATGTATTCCTTCAGCCTTAAAGGCAAAGAAGGTTCGTGGAATGACTTCTTTCCTCGATGACGACATTCTGCGAGCTTTGGTGGATGAAAATCGCAGAGTTGTTTGATTATAATTAAGAAAGCTCTGGGTTAGAGCGGCCACACACATACACACATAACAAAAAACATGCTAATCATCGTTATGAAATATACAATAGTATCGCTATGAAATCGTTGGATTTTAGCCTCAACCGCCCTTCTCCCCAGACCTCTTAACCCAGTCAATAAATATATTGTAGAGTGCATGAAATATGCCATTATTTTTGACTTCACAGCTTTGTAAAACACTCCCGCATCTTGGTTTGTCACTGTCTTGATTTGTACCGCATCTTGTCGGTTACTGAAAGAAATAGATGTTTTTTGCAGGGACTTCGGTCAACAGGGACCAAGCCATTTCGCAAAACGACAATTGCATAACAGGTTGTCCTGTTTTGATCAAGGAAAAGCTACAGCAACTGGAAGGAGTACAGGTGTTGTCCTATCCTGTGTATAGCCCATATAGTCCAGTCAATAAATATATTGTAGAGTGCATGAAATATGCGATCATTTTTGACTTCATAGCTTCGTTAAGGGTAGTTAAAAGGAAAACATACTAAAAGTTCCCGCCCCTGGGGGGTGAGCTAACAGTGCGGGGGGAGGGGAACAGGTCTAATTTTCGGGGTTTTTGTATTATATATCGAAAATGGTAGACTATAGAAAATTATGTTTCAGATAAAAATTGTAGCTAGTTAAATTTTCTATAAAACTGATTCAATACATATTTGTTGAACTTCCAACGGTTTTCGAGATATATGTTATTGAAATTCGATAAATTTAGAAAAAAACAAAAACAATTTCACCTCACTTTTTGTCAAAGATTTGCATTAAATGCCAGAAACGTTTATATGAAATTAAAGTAAATTTAATAATCTACAATTTTTATTCTGATATTTCTTATGAGAAACGATCGTTGAAGGCACTAGAAGCAAATGTTTGACAAAAAGTGAAGTAAAATATTTTTATTCTCTTCAAGATTATCATTTTTCAATTACATATATCTCGAAAACCGTTGGATTTCGACAAATATTTATAAAAACAATTTTATAGAAATTTTAATTAGCTTTAATTTTTATTTGAAACATATTTTTCTACAATCTACTGTTTTTTGAGATTTAATCCAAAAACACCACTTAGTTAGCTGACCCCTCAGGGTCGGGGACTTTTAGTATGCATACCTCCTAACTGCTCCTAACGAAGCTATGAAGTCAAAATTTATCGCATATTTCAGCACTCATTGACTGGACTATCTTACCTACTAACTGCCGCTTTTTTAAGAACCTGAACGACTTTTTAAACGATTGAAAAAATATTGATCAAAACTCGATAGAAATCAGATAAGGATTCAAAATTTTATTCGGAGAAGCTAACACATTGGCAGAAATGTATTAAGAGGAATGAAGCGTATTGTGATTAATAAAAATGCTTTATAACCATCTATTTTATAGTCTAATTAAGCCTTCATAAATTTTCGGACAAACTCGAAAATATTTTTTCTTTTCTTCCTGTAGGCCCCAGGAGCTGAGAAAAAAGGAAGAAAAAATGTTATTCTTATTTCACATCTCCACGTCTGTAAATGCTATCCATATAATTTTTTTTTCAATAAAACATCCTTTTTTGTATGAAAGATAAAAATATAATTATTAAAGGAATCATTATTTTTTGAAAAATAAATATCAATAAAAATCATCGTAGAGTAAACTAGCCATATCATTCTCCTCAAATTAGAGAAGTGGAAACAATAAAATATCCAAATGGAAGACACTAAATCCCTGTTAACTAAACTATTGTAACTCTTACATTTGAAAGAGGATATAAGAAAACATCAATACATATTACAAAATCAACAATGAAAGCCATGTTAAAACTATAGAAATGAAAGTTAATAGGTAAGGTTATAGGAAAGAGATATGAATGAATACTAAACTCGATGTGAGGCAGCACAATCGATGTGTCCGTGCTCTGCGGGTATAACAAATTTAGTGGATTGGTTGGATGTTACCATTTGTTTTTCCAAACTCTAAACTCCTCCCACATTATTCTTTCGATACACAGCTGATAACAATTGGCAATCAACCATCTTCCTCTCTAACTTCTAGTCTTGGTTTAGAAAAATTATTTGCTTATTCACCAGTTGTAAAATTAATTTTCATTGTATTTATATATATATATATATATTTCTTTGATGGAGCTTAAGGATTGTCTGGCTGGCTTAACCTTCACCTTTATCTATGCTAGTATTAATAAGTCATAATTAGTAGGTTAAGAATTGTCTAATTCATATTTAAAATGTATAATTTAAAGTATAATGTCTATTGATTCCTCTTACTCAACAAAAAATATTTTCAATTTTTTATATAATAATATTTTATTTTGTTCCTTCTATGGTTTGATCCCACAGATTCTTATACTCTTCTGAGTGGGTCTTTAGTGAATAAATAACTCGTGGCGTTGTGCCAGACCTATATATAATTTACTGCTCCACTACCTCTTCCCTCTATTTATGATGCCTTTTCATCATTTATTTCTCAGCCCAATACCTCAGCCATAAATTATGTACTTCGGAAGAGTGGACTCCCTGATTCTTTGTTATGTAATTCTATTAATAGTAATATACTCTGGAAGTACTTAAAAAAATAATCGGAGATATAATTTTCCTTCCATTAAGTATTTTTAAAACGCTATAACTGTTTTTTTATTTGTATTTATTGATATTTACAACTCTATAAAGTTTATAAATTTAGTAAATGTGTGGAAAAATCTTTACTATCTTTGTATTGCTGCCGAATCGTTGAAAAATCGTAGTTTACCCAACAGATTGAATGATGAGAATTACTAAGATTTGTTACAAAATATCCTACCACAAGTTCATCACGATATTCCACCTCAAGTTCGCAAAATATGATTTTCCAACATTATGGTGCCCTTCCGTATTATTCGAAAGCAATACAAAATTAAACCAACGATACCCCTCATGGAAAGGTAGAAATGCCTTCCCCTATAAAAACAGACTCATCTGCCTATAAAATTCACCTCAAAAATTGGAATTCTTCAACACAATCTACATTCAAAAGCTAACGGAAAAATTGAGGTCTATGTTCATTATCATTGGGTTTTAAACCTTACATTGAAAATCTAATAAAATAAATCCTAAATAATAATAATAAATAAATAAATGTAATAACATGAGATCCTTTGATCTGGTGTCGCTTTATTGACAGTTTTCCTTTATTTTCAATTAAACAATAATTGTTTTCTTTGCTTTTTATTTCAATGAAGAGTTTATATTGTTCAAAATGCACATTTCCATTATTGGTTGTAAATATTCCATTATGATTGTTATAATGTCTTATTTACACTGATTTGATGCCAAATGAGAAAACCATGTTTTTTCGGTTTTAAAATTAAATTTCATCATGAAATCGAAACAGAATAATTACTTCTAACATATCATTCGAAAGCTGATTTTCAGAAATTTAATGTTTTGGGGATAGTTTTTTTCGAAAAACGGTGAGCGTTGAAGTAATAAAAGACATTGTAACTTCCCTAAATAAGGTGAAGATCGCAAGCTGTTCTTTAGGACACAAGTTTGTAAAATTCAAGGTTACATGTAATCTGTTCTTAAAGAAAATTTAATACTAAACTCGAAAATGTGGCCAAAGTTTGAAAAATATTTAAACAAAACGGAGATATTACAGCTTTTATGGTAAAAAACGTGGTTTCCCCAAAAAAGTTTTTCATTTATCGTATATCTGCAACGGATTGGAATAGAAAGGTGAGGTCTGCGGCACTTTTATACATTTTTGATTTAGAATCTCTGTATTATATTAATAATTAGAGATCGGATTTTTATGTATTTAAAAATGCCAAATATTTAATTAAAACATGCATTTATTTTTGTCAAATATTTATAATATCCATTTTATAAATAGTTTCCAAAGGTGGTACCGGAACTCTCACTGAATTTTCTTGCCCTTTTATTGCATCGCTGATTCTTGCAGCCAATTTATCAAATAAACGAATAGACATTCGAAAATAATTGAACAATTTTTGTTCATCTTCCCTCAATTCTATGAAAATAGTGTTGAAAGCGCCTTTTAAATATCTCGCATCGTTAAATGGATGGACCAAATATCTTCTTTTATGATCAGGTTTATAAACGTATTTGTACAAGAAGTACGAAAATAAAACCTTTTTATAAATTTCAACTTTTGCTTGATCCATCTCGGGAGAAACAACACACAACACTAAAAGAAGAAAGAATCCTCATCCAGTTGGAAAATTTCCCAGGTATCAAAGAGATAGGACGCCGCGCCCTATGTTTGATATGCACAGAAACTCATATAGGCATAAGGCAAAGAGATAGGATAGAAAACAATCTCGGCGTTCCGATTGTTTTGCAGCTCATGTGCACCCAACCTTAGTTTGATATTGTACTCCATTATGTTATTATACATGTAAATACAACAAATTAATATGTGAATATAAAATCTAACCTACAAAACTAACAAAAACTTCAGATTATGATTTTCTTTCACTGATTACTCAAAATTTTATATTTGTCGCTTAGACATTTTTTCGACGGACCCATTCAATTACTGTAATGTAAATAAGTCTTTTGTAATTTATTGGAACCTTTGAACGCTTGACTAGTAAATATAAATGTTGAAGTAGTCGGAAACAAGTAGTTTCTTGTCTTTTATTTCTGGTTGAGGATTTTACGTAGGATTTTGGAATTTTAAGGATCGGGTATGATTTTGGAAGGTTTAGTGAAGCCATCAATAAATCTTAACTCCATATGCACAATAAGTCTAATTACTGTCATTGTTAATGAGTCATTTGTAATTAATAGGATGCTTAGAACTTTTTTGAATAATTGTAGAAGTAGTCTCTAACGACGAGCGGTTTCTTGTCGTGCTCTAACTGTAAACTTGTTATCACTTATAATTCTCGGATGTGTATTTCTTCTCATCAAACTATTATTTAAACTTCACCTCCTGTATTTTAAAGAAGCTTTATATGCTCGTCATCGAAAGAAACGGAACAGATCGCGGTTAAGTGTAACTGTACCTATAGATAAAGTGGAATCGTAACAACGGTATAAACGTTTAAAGCTCATCAATATAGTTGATACTTTAGTAAGATTCAAAACATAAAACTATATTTTACAGCCTGATTTCATTCAATAAAAGTCCTGTTCGAAGCCATAGTTCAACATTATTTTTTGTTATTTATTTATTTTTATTTTTTTGTTAAGAATAATTAATGAGACTAATGATTATTAAATAGCATTAATGAATGATGAGTTCCATTTGACACGTTACTTATTCGTCTTATAAAACAAACATTTAAGATACAATTAAATGAGGAAATCATAAAAAAATTACGCTAGTTTGAAGTAAAGTTAATATTAACTTCACGTTGATGGAAATAAAAAAAGTAAATTATAGTGCTAGTAAAATTTTATAAAATAAATAAATGTTGTAAAGTTACTTAAAAATAAGGCATATAGGCTAGTTTTACAAAAAATAAATTAAAAATCATAAAAAAAATTGTATGTAAATATTATAACTATAAAATAATTGTATGTAATTAAATAATGTATTACCTTATTATATGTATAATAATATATCTTAAATAATAAAATAATTTATATATGTAATTAATTTATATCTATTTTGTTTTTCCACGTAACGGCCTTAGAGACCACGCGAATATCATTTACTTCTTACTATTGTACTTCTCTCCTCCCTTCTCTCTTCCCACCTTTTCTTCATTCTTTCCGATTGCTCCTTCCTTCTTTCTTCGGTCCACGCTATTCCTTTTCTCGCATCCTTCCTTCCCACAAGAACCTTGATTACATTTAGTTTTCATCCCTATCAAAACAGTCCTGGTCTGTTATTCCCAGTTTCTCAGTTTCCTCTTTCATCTGTTTAACATATCCCCCAGAACTCTTGTATCCTCTGATTTTATAGAAGATTTCTCTATTTAATCTTTCTGGGCCCATCCTCACCATATGCCCATAGAACTTTAATCTTCTTGTTCTTATGTCTGTTTCCAGATCATTTATATCCTTGTAAATTTCTTTATTAGCTCTCAACCTAAAGCCTTCTTCTGTCTTCTTTGGTCCGTGAATTCTTCTAAGTATCCTTCTTTCTACGGCTAACATTTTCCTTAGGCTGGGGAGGGAAGATGTTTCCATTCCATATAGTATAACCGGTTTGACGACTGTATTATAGTGCCTTATCTTAGCGTTTATTGAAAGGCCTCTTTTATTATATAGATTGCTTGTCGCGAAGCTTAGTCTTTCCAGTTTGCTAATTTTTTCTTTTGCACTTTCCTTCTCAGACCCATTGCTACTTATAATTTCCCCAAGGTACTTGAATTTATTTGTGACTTTAATGCTCCCGTACTTTGTCTCTACTATTTTCTTTTGAAAATTTCTGTCGGTAGTCATGAATTCTGTTTTCTCAAACGATATTTGTAAGCCTAAGTGAAATTTGATGAACATGTATTATTAATTTGTGTTTCTAAATTTAGTTTATAATACCAAATATACAGGATAAATACATATACTTTATTTTTTTTTACTAAGCCATAGTCTTTCAATAAATTACAGCATAACAGACTTATCGCTCGTTCCGTTTGAAGAGAAGCGACGTTTATCCCCTGTCATGGCGGCACTCTTGTTGATTATCGTTTCCGTCAGACCTAGCCGGTGTGTTTCCATGACGTAATAAACCCACCTCTGCTATTGTCACCCAAACGCTATTCTTTTGTTTCCAATTAAAAGGGGAAAAAATCTATTATTTAATAAATCGTGTTTTAACTTATCTAGGTTATTTATTATTTAACTTAGGTAGTTAAGGTTATTCATTTTCAAACAATATTAAAATATTTCTAGTAATTATTGATGGCGTTCTTCGCTACTGGCCCGTAGAAATATATTTAAAGACATTCTTGGCTTCAAGCTCTGAACTGGCTAACTAAATGGTTATTTATATGGCGCCTATGAAGAAGATAATTTTGTTGTTGACCCGAATTAGTTGTTTAGTCTCATCTAGGTCTTTGCTCGAGGAATATTTTAAATGTTTTGTGGCTTAGTAAGGGCCCAGACAGTTATGGTGTTAGCCATTCTGCCTTGTCGTGTAACAAGACGGGGTGTTGGGGTGTTGGAACGGAAGAGAGGTTTGTGGGAAGCTGGGAGCTTGTCATGGAATTTTGTGTCTGTGAGTGATTTGTTCTCGAATGGTGTCAAGTTTAAGGAAGTCATGATTATGTTCTATATTACCAGGTTCAACGGTTGTGTTTCGGCATATGTTCTGTTAGATTTTATTTTGAAATGTTTGGAGTGCTATGAGTGTAGCATATGTTGAAGTGGTTTATCACAAAGGAGAGAGGGTCTCAATACAGCTTTGTATATGAGTATTTTTAATTAGTATTTAAAGAAAGGTACGATCAGAGTAAAAGGTGTCTTAGTTGATATTTGTTTTCTATGTTTTACATTTTACATCATAGTGCTCCTCCACATTAATGCAAATTATGTTTAAAATACCTATTTCCATTAAGCGTTTTTCATAATGTCTTATTTGCACAAGTAACTGATTTGTATGCCAATTGAAAACAATATTTTTTTTCCGGTTTTAAAAGTAAATTTCAAGAAATCGATAAGTAATCATTAATTTGCTCATACCATATGAAAGCACATTAAATTTCGAAGTTTTTGTGAGATAGAGATCGAACGATTTATTATTTCTAATTATTCATAAATATTTAATTTTAGGCTTTTGGATAGTTATTTCGAAAAACGGTGAGCGCTTAATAAGGCATTGTAACTTCCCTAAATAAGAGTAAGATCAGGCTGTTCTTTAGGTCCACAAGTTTGTAAAATTCAAGGGTACATGTACTTTGCTCTTATAAGAAATTTTATACTAAATCCGGAAATGTGGTCAAAATGTGAAAAAATTTTTAAACTAAGTGGAGATATTATAGCTTTTATAAAAATAAAAAAACGAGGTTTCCTCTAAAAAGTCTTTGAATTATCGTATATCTGCAACGGATTAGAATAGAAAGGTAAGATCTGCGGCATTTTTCTTTATTTCTGGTCTAGTTTCACCCAATTGTTTTTGTTTTTTTTACACTAAGAGCTACTCACCCTGTGTGGATATGTATATATAAATATATTTGTACTCAGCTAAAGAGGCAAACTGACTTCTGAAAGACTAAATGCGTAGAGGCGATATTGGCCAGGTAGAGTGGATCCTTTCGGCTTTCCCTATGATTTTTTTTTTTTTTTTTTCCCCCCGTTCATGTTGAAAACAAATTTAAAATGGGACAGTTGGAAATATTTATCTGGTCATTTAAACAAAAATTAGCATTGGTTTTGACCGATTTTATTATTTCTAATTATTCATAAATATTTAATTTTAGGCTTTTTTCTGCTTGGTTTGTTTGTTTTTTGGGGGGTTAGCGTCCTTATGTACTCCATCTAGGGCAGGAAGGACGGGTTAACCTACAGGTTACCTTATCTATTGTAGTGTAGGCTGGGAAGGTCAAGATTTATTCGTGGGTTCGCCACGAAATAAATTTTAACCCGCCCAGTTGGGATTTTCTGCTTGGTGTATTAGCTTCTCTCACAAGTCTTTGTTGAATTTATGGTTATTTTTATTTAAATCGATAGCAAAGTTGGAATTCGTTTATTATTGTATGCCATTTTATGTTCTTTAATTCCTTTATTTACTGATCATCCTGTTTTCCTGTGTATTTAGGGCTCACAGTAATTATATGCTAGTACCGTTTTTTTATTCCTAAATGAATTAATGTGTTTTAGTCGTTAAAGTCTGTCCTTTTAGTGTTGGTTTGGGTATTTTATTTTTGAATGAGGAAGTGATAGCGTCTGTTTTACGATTGTTTATATCTGTGTTTATGTTCATGAGCAGCTTATATGTATACGTCGGGCTGCGTTTTGTATCCATTCACGCTTTCCGAATAAATGGCTGTTTACTCTGCAAAGTCAGCTATTTGAACATTTTTTAGCTTGTTGGCAAATCTGTTTAAAAAATTAATCTATAAATCTTAAGTTGCTCCGGGCCAGTTTATATAGTTACCGTAATCTTTATGATAATTAATTTTTTAATGAAAACTTACACCCATCATCAGATGTTTCGAAGTACTACAATTTTCATTACTAAAATAACTCAAATAAAACTTTCTTTTATTCCGGAATTTTGTTGCTTTATAAAAGCTTGCCTTTTACTGTTGAATTATCTCTGCAAAATTATTAACTATGAAGTAGGTTGCTGATAAGAGAACTGTTTGTACTCGTAGTTCTATTTTAACCTCTGGAGGGCGCTGAGGTAAAGTTTGTTGTAACTCGAAACTGTTAGCTGTGCAAAGCTCTTTGATGTGTTAAAACTGAACAGATCTCCTCCTAACAAATATCGTTGCCCCATTTTCCCTCCCATCTTGTTGTTGATGTTGATGTTGATACGCCGATAAGATAGGATAACCGTTTACACAAGATCCAGATAGGATGTGTATTTATACGTAATTATCTGCTAAGATTTGTTTGAACAAGAATCAATTAATTAAAATTTCAATTTTAGCCTATGAGGAGATAAGGAATGATAATATTTACTATTGCATTCCACTTATCACGACCTGGTCGCTGAATGCAAACTTTTGAAACATTCAAGTTTGATTATTGCCATTTCTTTTTATCTTATTAGTAGAAAGAGTTGAGGAAGGCATTGAACTAAGAATAATTTCTTATTAAGGAGAAACTCTTTAGAAAATTTTTCAGTTTGATCTCGGTCGTTTTGTACTTTTCGTACCACTTAGGTTCTCGAGACGTGTCAACCGTAGTATCGTGAGCAGGAAAATTTCATTAGTCATTTAAGTGACTTAATCCCAGGTTTCTGTTTTTTTTTTTTACTACTAAATTTGCGTCATACCCCATCATCATCATAAAAAAGATTAGAAAATAAATGGGTACCGATCCACAAGAGGTGCTCCAGCAGATCGGTTTTACCAGCGATGCACCAACCAGTTCGATCCTTACGCTTCACTTCAAGTTTACATATATCGATAGCTGTTTCCTATAACCTCACATGTAAACATCCACTTCTACAGTTTCAACTTGGATTGTGTTGTTTAGTTTGTTATATTGATATTTAGTCTTCTTAAATGTAAAAAGGTGAAACAGAAGTTAACAACATGAGTTTCTACGAGGATTTAGTGTTTTATATATTTATATTTGTTATGTCAACTTAAGTGAGAAATTTTCAGTTTACATATTTTGTGAATGGATCCTTAGTCGTCCGTATTACTTATTGTCCTAAAGTGAAACAGATTGTATTATTAATTAAATAAAACATATCGACCTAAAAATGAATGTAAGAAAATTCATCAGAAGTTTCATATTTTCTTATTTCCACTCCCCTTGAAAAAATATAAAAAAATTAACATAACTTTCAACATGGATTTTGTGTTTTATGTATTTATAATTTATTATCTCCACTTCCCTAACGTGAGAAAGTTTATCTTTGTGAACATTACTAATGATTTAGTATTGTATTAATTCTGATTTATTATTATACTAATTCAATATTGATATAATGTTTTATATTTTGATATTTTTTTATTTCTCATTTTAATATCAGAAGGTAAAACAGAAGTTAATATTAGTTAGAACATGGATTTAGAGTTTGGATTAGAACTTAAATACAGGAGTATAACCTTTCCCGTCGAATAATAGCGACTAAAACATCGAAATAAATCGGAACAAGGCTAGAATCGATAAAAAGTATTCTAGGTGCGAAAAAGGGGCTGGAGCGCCTCTTGTGGATCGGTACCAAAAAATGTTTTATATGAAAATGTGTGGATTGATAAAATGAATGAAGGAGCTTCTTCAAGACTCGTTGGTAAATGAGATACGATTGAACAAATCACAATAAAAAAATTATTCAGATATATATGAAGATAGATACGAGATCGCCTGTTGCGATTTCTGTTCCATGACTATTATGAGCATAATGGATTGCGGTTTTAGTTTTTTTTTTACTGTAGTTTTAAGTGTGATGATACCACATGATTATTTTGTCGATGGTGGTTAATCGTTAAGTAAAGGGACTAATAATCACGTATTGTATTCGATGTTGAATTGTACAATATATCCTAGAATCGATTACTTAGTGAATTGATGGGAACCCGGTCAGTAACCAGCCATTCTCCAAGTCATTTATCACCGTATTGTTGGCTTATATTGATCAGCTGTTATTAGATATTGCGAAGGCCTTTCCGGCTATTTTTTCGATTGAGTTAATAAAATCTTTACCTTATGTTATATACTGCCTTAATAGTAAATTCTAGTGATCATTTATTTGTTATCATTATTATTTTTTTTTTTTAAACTTTACTACTTATTTCTAATTTAACATCGAAAACAATTAAGAGAAAGAATACTTAGAAATCGGGTTGAAAACAACTATAGAACTAAATTTTGTTTGATACTAATGTAAGAGATACGATCATAAGAGGGCTAAATTATTTTATAACCTTGAAGTGTATATTAAACAAAGGCCGATCAGAGAAGAGAGAGAAACACTTTATTAAGTGGTGCTGCCCATTTTAAATGGGTTGCTAAAAACACAGCATACTTAATCAATCCAATTATGGCATTTTACAATATTCAATATTAAAAAAAAAAAAAAACCTGTAATAGTCATTATTTTAAAAATATAAAAATCTACATATAAAAATGATCGATCCCATGCGGAATATTAATTAAAATTAAAACGAAATTTAAAATATTAAAAAGATAATATATAACCTTATTTAGGTATAACAATATAAAATATAATGATAAAAGAATGGTTGACTGGATGATGAATGGAGAAGAAGATAGTCAGGGATGCAGTCAAAGTAACACCACGTCAAAGAAGAATCCTTTAATACGTGCCAACGTTTCGACCTGCGTTGCAGGTCTACTTCAGGGCTATAATGAACAAAATACCAGAAGTGACCAAAAATAGATGTGACAAAAATAACAGACCGATAAACAGATGACAAATGGAATACAGAATGGCATAGATAAAAAAAAAAAACAATATACAAAAACCGCATAGAAAAGATCAGATACATAAATTACAAAGAATACAAAGCAGCAAGGTAAGAATAAGGACAAGACAGGAATGAAAAAGGAAAAAAATAAAAATAAAAAAATAAAATAATAAATAAAAAAAAATATATATATATGTAAATAAATAAATAAAAATAAATAAAATAATGAAAAAATAAATAATAAAATAAAAATATGGAAATATAGGAAAGAACGAGGGAAATAATGTAGAAGGTGATAAAAGAAAAGAAACGGATAAAAGAATGAAGGTGAAGGAAAATAAAAGTGGAAAGATAAAAGTAAAAGGAAAAGAATATCAAAGAACACTTACCCACCGAACCACACTTGTGAGGAGAAAGACGATGACTGATGTGAAATGGTAAGAACAGCTGGATAGGATAAGGGAGAAAAGGCGCGGGGCACATGGATACAGAATAGGAAAATGAAAAAATGAAAATGAAACAAAAATATAAAAGAAAAATGAGCAACAGAGAGACTATAAGATAACAAAATAACAAGTAAATACAGACAGAATGAAAAGAGAAAATACAATAAGGGCAATGCCATCATGATAGGGTGCAGCACAAATATAAAAAAGATACATAAAATAACAAAATAAAGCAAAAAAATATAAAGTAAAAATGACAAGAAGAGACGGAAAAAACCAAAGGGAAGGTTATTGTTTTTTAATAAGGTTAAAAACTTGGGAATAAGTATTGGAAATGTACTCTTTGTCACTATTGTGGTTGACGGGATTAGGCTCGAGATGGATATAAATGGATTCGGATAATAAACGTTTACTATGGTTAGGGACCGTGGCAAGAATAGAAGTTTTTTCAAAATCAAAAGTATGGTTTAAGGATATGGCATGTTCCGAGAGTTTGGTGGCAGAGGAATTTTTGGAAGAAATTGAGAGATTGTGTTGGGAGATGCGGGTTTTAAGGTGGTTTTTGGTTTGGCCAATATATGAGGACTGACAATTAGGGAAAGCACAGGGAATACGGTAAATGACGTTGGATCTGAGTTGGATAGGGATGGGACCTTTGAGGTTAGTGTAAATGAAGTTGAGTTTGTTATAGGATTTCAGGCCTAGGCGTAGGTTCGGGAAGGTAGAGCGGAGAGTTTTTTGGATGTTATCAGAAAGGAAGGGGATATAAGGTAGGGACCTGAATAGTAATAACGGGGATGGAGGTGCGGGGGAGTTTGAGGCGGAAAGTGTAGAGTTCGAATTATCGAGGTAATTGGAAAGGAGTTTGTTTATGGTAAGTGGTGGGAAACTGTTAGCCTGGAGGATTTGTTTGATGCGTATTGTGTTGGTATTATGATATTGGGGATCAGAAAGGGAGAGGCAGCGATGGATGAGGTTCTTGGCGACATTAATTTTTTGATGGTAAGGGTGTTGGGAATGAAAGTTCAAAAGTCTACCAGAGTAGGTGGGTTTGGTGTACCAATTAGTGGAAATGGAATGGTCAGGATTTCTGATAACAAGAAGATCAAGGAAAGGCGGGGAATTATTGATTTCCTGTTCAATAGTAAAGCGGAGACGAGGGTGATAAGAGTTGACGTGGTGTTACTTTGACTGCATCCCTGACTATCTTCTTCTCTATAAAATATAATATATAAAATAAATATAAAACTATTCACATAAATAACAATAACAATAACTGTATAACTTATAACAATAACAGTAACTATATAACTAATAACAATAACAATAACTATATAAAAACTAGGATAAACATGCAACATATATCTCATTCTACCCATTTTTCTTTCTTTGTATGTACTTTCCATCTCTTTTGCTCTTACCAAACCATCTGTTACCATATATGTGGTGGTGGATTATTCCCAGCGAGTCCAATATAATATTTTCCGCTAACACAGCCACATCCTTCATATCAATGCCCAGGTCTTCCATGAAACTCCTTGTTCTATTAGGTATAGTTAGTTCCGCGAGCTCCGAACCATAGGCCTCTCGCGTGGAACTCTCTTTCGCTGAAAGTCTCCCGAAACTTTTCTTTAAGGAAAGGGATGAATTTGTCGTATGTTCCTTTCTTTTCCCTTTCCACTTTACCTAGCTGATCCGGATCGTTGCTTTCGAATCTAACCGTGGGATCTAGAATCAACGCTGAATTTCCTTTTTTTGAAAAAGCAACGATATCAGCGTATCGTGTAGATCCATCGGTATCGATGCAATATACCTCATCGAAGCAGGCAAAATCTTTCTTTTCAAGGAGCCTCATTATTTCGTTTTTAATTCTGTGATGACGGCGTGTTATATGGAGGGAATTGTTAGGGCAAATTCCCAGCACATGTGCTGGTGTTTCAGACTCTCTGCCGCATTTGCGACAAAGGGGCCCAACTTCTCTCTTCTGCTCGCTGACGCCTGGGACCCCCGTGGGGTGTGCGTAGTTAATGTTAAGCTTAGGGGCGTTGGACCATTCAGAACGGATAGCACATTCTTGTCGTACAGGTAACTATTAGCTTTTGGGGTTTCTTTAAAATGTCCAACACCAACGCCCTGCCACCTGCAACTGGCCCACTCTTCAAACGCATTTTCTCTCACACTCTCATAATTCCTATTCCAGGTGGCTGAGAGTGTGAAACGCGTTCCCGTAGCTAAAAAGGTTTTAGCGTTACCATAGTAAATGTGAAAAGTGTGAAATCTGTTTTTTAATCAAGGCATAATTTGAAATAAATGAAAGAAAAAAATGTTATTTTTAAATATTAAATTTTGAAACTGATACTTATTGTATACTATTTACATATTATAAGTATTTCTTTTTTTTTAATTTTTATGTTTTTTCACATATGATTAGTGCAGTATGTATGGTAGATCAGTGAATAAGGCGCTTGACTATCTAGGTCTCGGGCCCGGGCTCGAGTCCGGCTGTAAACAGAAAATTTATTTTAGTGGGCCTGGTAATAGCTATGTAGTTATAGTAATGTAGAAAACAGCTGAATTATAGCTGAATTTTCGTTGATTGGTGACTTCCTTATGCATCAAACAGTCGAAAATTTTCTACAACACGAAATCTGTTAATCTACCTGACAAGCTTTCCCGATTTACCTTAATGCATAATTTTTAACCCTCCCTTAGTCCATGGCCCGTTAGTAAAAAAAAATTAATATATTTTGAGAAAATATTGTGACGTTTTATTAAAAGTAAAATTATTTTAACCTTTTTTGAATTTTGTAGTGTTTGTCTTTGATGAATAGAAATGTACTATATGATTCGTGATGATGTTTTTTTATTGTTTTTGTGTGTCTTGTAATAATTACATTTCTTGTATTTTAACTTTAATTTATTTTTACAAGACTTAAATGACTAGAAACTGTCCATCGTTTTTGACTGCTCTAACATTTACCTGACAAGAGTTCAATGCTTCTAATTAATTGCAAAAGGATTATTTACATGAAAGTAATTTGACCTATTTAGACTCATGGAATTGAGTTTTGGAGCTTCTCTGTACCTTTCAATTCTTCTCGTATCCAATCCAAAATCCATCTTAAATTCCCCAATGCTCCTTATTATGTAACAAACTCATACATTAAGATCTAAATGCCCCGTATGTTGCAAATTTGCCCTACGCTAGATACATTTCCTTTCAGGGCAAGCTACTTACTCGTATCCCAACTTACTTCTCACTCAATTCCTGATAGGCCATTTTTACTTTCTAAGGCTTCAAAAAAAAGATGGCCTAGGGACTTCTTTATGTATAACATTTGTTGAAGTCCTACTGATGGGTATTTCTTTACAAGTTAATGTCATTTCATTGTAATAATTTTACTTCACATTTACTTATTGATATTCCCAATACAGTTTTAAATATAAAAAAAATATAAAAAATGAATAAAAAAATGTTTTTATGTATTGTTTTTTTTTTATGGTAACCTCTATATGAAATTGGGAACCACTTTGTAATAATCAAAATATTTTTTTCGGCAATTAATAATATTTTCACAATTTCGTTAATGGCAGCTCTCCATATCGCAATGCGAACTTTTTTTATTTGTTCAATAAATAAATCATTCAGAATAATGTTTTCAAAATACGTGATGGTAGTATTATTTCATGATACAAAGAATATTTTACATTTACCTACTAGCATGCTGATATTTTTTAGTTTGGTAATTTTAAAGAGGTGAGGAATTGCAGGAGATGGGTTCTGGGCGAAGCGGGGAAGTGGCCATGGGGGTATTGAATCTTGCGGCAGGCCACAGGAAGATAGTTTCCCTTTCCGTTCGCTATCGAGGTGATAGGGTTCCTTGATTCAACTCCCTAAATTAGAGTTCTCTATATTGGACTTTTTCGGGATGTTTATAATATTTATAGAGCAAGGTTATTATATATTATAATGTTTAATACAACAGATATTTTATATATGACAAAATTAGGGAAATTGTGCTGAGGAAAAATATTAAAATGTGAGATATATTCAATTTATTTTCAAAAAGTACAACAATGGGGTATTTTCAAAAGAACAAACAATAGCGGACTATCCTGAGACTTTTTAAAATCTTTAAATCCAGAAATATTTAAAAATAGTATCCATAACCTTCCACCGGTCGCGCCGTTGTATTTTGTACAACACTCGATTTGTTTTCTCTCACTCTCTCTCCTGTGAGCTTCCCGGAAAAAATTGGCTTTAGCTATTCCTCTAGATACTTCTCTATTTACCGCCAATAATTTTTCAATGTGGTAGGAGGGATAGTTTCCTGATTAAAAAATATTTAGTCCTCAATGTTTCGATATAATGAAAGTAGGATTATTATGTATTTATACATTTGTTTATCTTAGTCAGAGAAATATTTATTATTAGGAGTGCTTTGATTAGGTGGTAATCTAATAACTAATAAAAAGAAAACCTAATTCCTCGAAATTTGTAGAACTGCAGACTGTAATATTGTAAATAAACATTTATCTAGTTATAAATTTGCTTTTTATTATTTTCAGTCATACGCATATTTTAAAATACTATTCTCTTAGGTATTATTTCGTAAACATACTCTACTTTAAATGTAGAATGTTCAAAATATTTTATTTAATAGATTTAATACAAAATTTGGACAAAAACGGATAAAACATAGGGTGTTGCACTATGGACGAAAACTATAAAGACAACAAAGGCGGAATATCCTTCGGCTGTATTTCAAACCATTAAAACCTGGCAGATCTTAAAATAGTATCCTTAAGGACAAAAACTAATAAAATCGTTAAATCCTGGAATGTTTCAAAATAGTATTTTTAATGGCAAAAACTAAAAGGACTACAACGGCGGAATATCCTTCGGCTATCTTAAAAAACAATAAATCCTGGCAGATCTCAAAATAATATCCTTAAGAATCACAGTAAAATGCTTGTGTAAAATGCTGGATTAGCGGTTCCAGAAAATATTTTATATAACTGAATTACGATTAATCATGGTTTTTGATATGACCAATTTATATTATCACACTCAGTTTTTCCAGATTTTATTTTATTTTAATTATGCCTCGATTATATTTTTTGTTTTAATGCCTCTTTAGACTAATTTGTAATTTCACGTCTCGCATATTTTTTTTTAATGTGAAACAAGGCGAATATCGTTTTGAGATATTACCGTATAAAGAAATCTTAATGTCAAGAATGTACGATAGATTCAGATCCCACCCGATATAGTTCACTTGTGTCATTAGTTTTTTTTTTGCTATGCACCTCTCATACAAATATATATATATATATATATATATATATATATATATATATATATATATTATATATATATATATATATACGGATAAATTTCTTGACTGTTACTATTAAATGTTTAGTAAGGTTCTTGAGGTTCAGTCAATAAATAAAAACAACTATTTTGGCGACGTTTCGAGACTATGTTGTTCTCCTAATCATGCCCTACAGTGAAAAAAGAGGTTACAATAAAATTATATAAGTTATATAAGTTATTTCAAAACATAAAGTTAGCTACAGTACAAGTATATAACAAAATGTGTTAGATTATAACAATAATATAATTACAGAATATAAAGGAGTATGATGCTACTTACAATGTTACTAGTGGATATTACTAGTGGATAGTATAGATTAACTAAATTCTAACAATTCTAGTATACAACTAACCTATTAATATGTTTGTACCTGCATCTTGGAAATACCACCCAGTCCTTTTAACTTAATTTTCTTAGGGATTTCCCCACAACCTTTGTAACTGTCTGTTCAAAAATTCCCCTAGGTTAGTTGTGTACTAGAATTATTAGAATTTAGTTATTCTATTCCATATCCACTAGTAACATTGTAGTAGCTTCATACTCCTCTATGTTCTGTAATTATATATATTGCATTTATAATTAAGTATCATACCTAGTTTAATCAAAGTTTATTCGAGATCTAATTAGTTACCTTTATCCATTATGAAGTTAATGTTTTTAGTTTAAGAGCATGACTATCTAATCCTCATGTTTTTGTTACCTTATCTTTATAATATTTTAATGCTGATTTATGAAAAAACATACTAAATAGCAGTGTACCGCAACTCTTAATCTGATTAGCGCTCAGTAAAATTCTTTGTTGTAATAATATAATATTATTTATCTATACTATATTATTTTAATGCGTCATTGTTATTATAAGTAGTGATGTAAGTTTGTAACCTCTGATGTTTTGGCAGAGGCTCAGCGCTGAGCATTCTCCTTCCGACGATAATAGACCTCCTACTGACTGTCGATAGGTAAACAAACACCTCGTAACAGATCGGTTACTTTGTATTATCATGGGCTCACTGGAACATTTCTTCCTTTGTCTACTGTAATTGCTGAATCGAGTTGAAATTTAATCGATTTCATGGTTAGAATCTCGAAATAGCCATGCTCAATTCAATGTTCTTTGTAGAATGAAGTAGACCATCAAGCGACCCTTGATCGGTTTTCTTAATTTTTGTTTACACGATCTTAGAAAAAGCTTAGCAGTTTTTTTTATGACGAGTGAGGTCTTTCGAGATTAAGAGGTTTTCAGAAAATATTGAAATAATTTTACATACATATATTTTCAAAAACAAAAATTAACGAAATTACTACTCCTATTAGAAAATTATTAAAGGAATGACCTTAACACTAAAACAAGATAAGAAAATAACAAAACCAATATAATGATTTGTTAAACTGGTATTCATAAATTCACCTTATGGCTGTCACTCTATGTTTATTAAAGCACATTTCTTCCCTTTTTTTTTCATGGCAAAATGTCCATCTTCCCTAATATTGACAAATATATAAACAGCTTGACAAATGTTTCCCTGTTTGAGACATTGAGGAAACAAAAAAACAATTAATTACAGTCAAAACCACTGCCTCTAAAATAAAGGCGAGGAAGTTAACATCTAAAGTCTCTTGTAGATCTAGTAAGCCTCTCGAAGGTAAAGATGAGCCAATGTGGCTGTGACGATCATAGTGGCCTTGAGCCAATTGAAGTAAATCGTACTAGTGAGATGCTGGCTCACCTGGAAATGCGTCCATTCAGTGTGAATGTTAGCTGCAGACAGCTTGTTAATTATATATACCGTTCCTTATGTTATCACTTTATTTAGTACTAGCACACCCCGACGCGGCTTCGCCCACTCTCATAAATAAGGAACTAAGATTATTTTGACTAATAATTAAATTTCATTTGTTTTTCGATAAAAATCTTGTATTGAAGTATGGACTTTAGCATTATTTCTCCTATGATATTTTCTCGCATGGCTGTAACTTTTAACCTGGTTAAAATTGCATTGACTAGGTGTTTGACGAGTACGTAAAAGAATGATTAGGCATTCAATATGGCAGAAATAATTTTATCGACCCATCTGGTTGGATTTTATTGTAATTTCTAACCAAAAAAGTATATGATAATTTTGCAAACCTCGTTTCAAACCCTCAAGACTATACATTTTAATTGTTTTTATAGTAAAATTTATGGGTCTTGTGCCAAATCCGGCCACACGCAATAATCGATATCTAGTATAATTATACAGGGTGTCCCGAATTGAAATGGCAAAACTTCAGGAACCGAAAAACTAAGACAAAAAGTCCTTTAGAGATTTGCTCGTTTTTGCTTAGTTTTAGAGAAAATCGCAAACAAAGAAACAAAACAAGTTTTCATTTTCATACTTATTTATTTACATTTATATTTATGTTATGTTCTTTTTAATGTAAATATTGCTCAAAATGTTGTCCTCTTGCACCAATGCAAGCATTACATCTAGCACTCACTTGATAAATTGCAGCTTAAACATTGTTCTGATGATATTTGGTGCACTGCATCTATGATTCGGTCTCTTAATTGCTCTCTTGAGTTGATTGACCCCGAATAAACTTTCTGCTTCAAGGTTCCCCATACGAAGAAATCCATGGTGGCATATCAGGTGATCTGGGTGGCCAAGGTAATACTCCTCCACGTCCAATCCATCGTTGTAGATAATTTATATCCAGCCAAGCTCGAGCAACTCTGCTATAATGAGCTGGGCATCCATCGAGTTGGAACCACATTTCAATCCGCTGCTGTAATGGAATGTTATCTAAATAATTAGAAAAGTCGTTCTCCAAAAAATGTGTAAATGTGATACCATTCCATCTTCCAGGTAAAAAATATGGTCCCACCAGTAATCCGTTCCAAATTCCTAGCCAAACGTTAATAGCAAATTCATGCTGAAACCTACTCTCTCTAATAGCTCTGGGATTTTCAAGAGCGCATACATGATAATTTCTTTGATTAACAATTCCTCCTCTTGTAAAGGTAGCTTCATCGGTCCATATAATTTTTAATGGAAATAAATTATCATCGCGAATTTTGTCAGAAACCAGTTACTAAAATTCAATCTCTTGACATAATCTTGAGGTAATAAATTCTGAACTTTTTGAAGATGGTATGGGTAGCGATTATCACCTTTCAAAGTTCGCCATATTGCTTGCCGCGTTATTGCTAATGCAGCAGATGCTCTTCGGATGCTTGTCTCAGGATTGTTATCAAAGTGGCGTTGGACACAATTTCTTCTCCGATAATCTGCTCTTATTGCTGCCTGGAATTGGTCGCCTTCATTACGTATTAAGAATGACCCAGTCTATTAAAAGTTAACGAAAAGACTCGTCGATTAGGCACTCTTCTATTTGGAAATCGGCGCGCATACTCCCGCACCGCTTCTAAAGCATTACTGTTACAGAAACCATACACAAAAATCATATCAGCGTATTCAACATTAGAATATGTATGCGGCAAAGTGGCTGATGCTATTCACACAAAAATATCTGAGTAACTGACTGAAGACTGATTAGGAATTATAATCCTAGAAGGAAGCCAAAATGTAAACAAATAAAAGAATATAAAGGATAACATTAAGTGTTTACATATCACACTGCCTAGCCTGACGAACTTTGAAAGGTGATAATCGCTACCTGTAACATTTTTGTTTTGTTTCTTTTTTTACGATTGTCTCTAAAACTAAGCAAAAAAAAGCAAATTTCTAAAGGACTTTTTGTTTTAGTTTTTCGGTCCCCTATAAGTTCCTGAAGTTTTGCCATTTAAATTCGGGACACCCTGTATAAGTAACCTGCTTTGTAATTAAAACATATGCTTTTTTTAATTTCTTAACACTAATAATCGATTTTGAATTCTTCATTCGAAAACGTGAATGTGGTGTATTCCTTAACCCAACTATAAATTAAATATATTAATACTTCTAATTTAACATTACTGGCCTGTAACCAAGTATCACTTCTTAATCTTTTACATGTACGACACTCCTTCTTGCCACACCTCCACCTATCTTCTTCTCCCAGTCTTAGTATAATTTTGTGTCCGTTACAGCACACTTCGTGCAAAGTTTCCTTCTTCTGAAAAAATCAACTGCATGTTTTTTATTCGGAATATCTTTTACAAGTTGTAATAACCCCATATTTTATTTCAAAAGCACTTGTAATAACCATAGCCTAATAACAAAACAAAAAGGTTATTTAATCTATAGTAATAAAACATAAATGCCATATGATTAGAGTTGTAAAGGTATTCAGTTTAATTGCTATAGATTATTACGTGTGGCCGGATTCGGCACTAGACCCAAATTTATTAATATAAACCTTCTTAGAACTATGAAGATGCAGCAATGATTTGGTACAGTTTGGGTTTAATATATTTACCATTACAAACTTTGTTGCAGAATGGCCACATTTCGGTTGATTTTTAAACTACAATGGGATCCATCCACATGTCGCAACATATATTTATAACTGTTTTAATAACAATTCAATTAAAAATAAATAAATTTTATCATAAATATCTAGCTCATATAACACCGTACTTTTGCAACCTCTCTCGAATGGCGCCACCTAGTGGTCGATGGTACCACATATTTATCGCTTTTTTATGGCAATATAGTTAAAAATCTTTAAATTTTATTATTGCTAAACCTTCCTTGAACTATGAAGATGAGGTGGCTAAAATTTGGTACGGATCGGTTTAGTAGTTTTTGCGGTTAGTGATCACAAACGAAAAATGGCTTATCCTTTTATATGATAGTATAGATTATAAATGAAACAAAAAGTGAATTAATTCTTTATAAATAATTATAAATGCTTGTTATGTGCATGGGGAAAAAAAGAATTATCGGATTTTAACACGGATTTAACTTATAAACAACTCCAGGTGTTTTGTTTTTTTAGTAATAGTGTTTTATAGAAAAAAAAAATTGATATTTCTGAAATGGATACACTTCTTATGCTTCATTTGTTTTGATCAGGCTGGGATCATTACAAGCGCATGCGCGTGCCAGGGGAGTTTTATTAATGGAGATTTAACTTCCGCACTGGACTGCTTCTGTAGTAGTTACTTCTTTACTAGCTAGTTGTCGTAGGGCTTGGTCTGCCGTGTACGTCTTTCAGCTAGATAAGAGTGGATTTACCGATTACCGTGGATACGATTCCCGAAGAAAGTAAGCACGATAAACTGTCAATATAATATTTCATAAAATTAGTATCATTGCTTGAAAATCACGCATCCAAGCGAAATAATCCGTTATAAATTATTAAGATTAAATAGTAATCTAATGTTAATAATATAATAATGTGGGTTAGTTTGCACAAAGGCCTGAAGCTCACACCACCAATACTCCCTGCACCCTCTCTCTCTTCACAACAATCGTTCGGAACCTCAATCGAATCCTTCCCAAATAATTTTTAGTCTAAGCAACCCTTCAAAATTTATTACAAACGAAATCGCGTTACCACTTTAAATTCTTCGAAGTACATATTGTTTATTATTATCAATATCTATACTGATATATAAAAGGACAAGCCGTTTTTCGTTCGTGATCACTAACCACGAAAACTACTAAACCAATCTGCACCAAATTTTAAGCACATCATCTTTATAGTTTCAGGAAGGTTTAGTGATAATAAAATATACTTATTTTAAATTAATTCGTTATTAAAAAAGCCATAATATGTGGATAATAGTGAAGCTTGAAAATTTACCGATAGATAGCGAGGGCCATTCTACATGAGAGGTTACAAAGCTACGGTGTTATACTCGTATTGAGATTTAAATTGAATTATAATATTTGCTTAGTTTCAATTAAATTATTGCAAAAAGATTTTAATATGTCGTGCGACTAGTGAATTCCAGTGAAGTTTGAATGTGATTAGCACTATTCCGCAATAGAGTTTACAATGGTAAAAATATTGAACCCATCTATACCAAGCTTTAACTACATAATTTTCATAATTTTAGGAAGTTTTAGCAATAACTAAATTTTCAATAGTTAAAATGTGAATTGAGTGGTAGAAACGAGGTTTGCCACATTGCCATATACTTTTACGGTTAGAAATTAAAATCCAACCTGATGAAATCAATAAAAGGTTTCGATCCTTTTCTTTTTGATATTTTGTGTAAAAATATTATTCATGGACCTTCAGTTGTAAGCTGAGATGAACCAGTCCACTATCCGCAAGTTTCTTTATACATACCCTCTGCCCATCTGGATTACTCATTCTTTCAAATTAAAAAAATAATGTCCAATTATGCTTTTGCGTAACATTCAAACACCTGATTAGTGCAATTTTAATTTGGTTAAAAATACTGCAATGCGTAAAAATATCATTGCGGAAGTAAAGCTAATAATTAGTTACAATTAATAGTTGAAATTATCTACGTTCTTTACTATTGAAAGCGGGCGAAGCCGCGACGGGGGATGCTAGTCTATTATATTTATTGCCGAATTACGGAATATTTATTTGGTGAATGTAGTCCAGAAAATATCAGTGTGGCGTTTAAAATGGGAATGTTAAGCCTTGTGATTTAACAGATAAAGACCGAATTCCAAAAAAAGGTAATCATTTTCGAGCCATCCGAGGGGTAGACTGAGACGTAGATTGAAGAATTACAAGAAGCCACGGCTGGTCTTGGGGGTTCGGGTTTTGATGGGATGGGTTGGAGAGAGGTTGGTGGTGTCGTCTTTGAGCCTATCAGAACAATGAGTCTCACACAAATCTGCATTTTGTATCCTTCTACGTTATCCTGTGCGTTCATGTTTCTTCAAGCAACATATTCAACATAGAACATGATTCATTGACGTTGATGTTCTAGTTCTTCCCTTAGATTGAGTGGTCATGTTTCAAGTCATGTAAATCTTGAAAATATGACGCCTTTGTCCAGTTCAATTTTTCGGTTTCTGGATAGTAGGCGTGAACTGAGAGTAATTTTCTCAATGAGGAATAACTAGCGTCCTCCGCTATTTATCTTTCCCACATACCTTCTTGAATTTCGTTTCTTTTACATACTGTAGAAACCTAGATGCTTAAATTTCTCTGCATATTCAAACCTAATCCCTAATGTCGATATAAAACTCATTTCTATTTCGTCAAAATTTTCACCATTTCTTCTATAAATCATATTGATCTTATGTTCTATCCTTATTTATTTTTCAACTACTTTTTTGCCGTACACAAGGGTTGGATTTAATTTTTTTTTTTTTTTTTTTTTTTTGTCATTATTTACAACTGTACTAATTTAAATTGTTGACATTTGGATGGAATAAATGTGTTGGAGGATTATCAGGGATGGAGGAGGAAGCACTTACTATGGAAGGATAGGTATCTGGTTTGAGCTAACTCAGCAACATATGGAACATTAAGGTCTTTATGGATAAGCTTATTGGTGACAAAGTAAGGGGCATTTAGGATTTTTCGAAGGATTTTGGATTGTAAGGATTGGATACGAGATGAATTGATGGTTTAGCCCCAAGCTCAACTCCGTACGTCCAAATAGGTCTAATAACAGTCATTAATAAGTCTTTTGTAATGAATTGGGAGGTTTGATCGTTTGTCTAGTAAATGTTGAAGTAGTCTGTTTTCTTGTCGTTTGTCCTAGGTAGCGGATCTGTTCGACAGGGATTTGTGGAATATCATTGAAGGATACTGTAGGACAGGAAGTCGTAGGTTTACGGCGAAGGGTAAAGGTTATTTGGTGAGATTTGTTTGGGTTTATTTTGAATTTTTGACACCATTCTTGAAAGGAAATTGGAAGGCAATGAAGGGATCATTATTTACTGATAATACACATGTGTCATCAGCATAAGTGGTGAGGACAGTGGTAGGATGAGTTGGGATGTCAGCTGTATACACCGGATTTAATTTAATAGTTAAGATTGCATGACCTTTCAACTGTTTTCTATTTGTCGAATGGGTTGGGTCGAAAGGATGAGAAAAAAAAAACAAAACAAAAAAACAAAAACCTGTTGAAAATCCTATTTTATAACTAATTAAAAAAAAAAATCATATTGGATAGGCCATTTCTCATTTTTATTTCAGAATAGATCAAGTGAAAACAAATTGAAATCAAGAACTCTTCTGTTTCTATCTGTTTCGAGGAGGGTATAAATTTTTTGGCGTAAATCGTTCCGAGAAACTGATATCTTGTCGTTAAGTTAAACCCTTGATTGGTTGGACAGTGAACTTGCTCTTTCCATTCCTACAAATAATCATTGTACTAGCTCAAAAATTCTGTGTGAAGAAACTGATTTAAAAATAAAAACAAAATCGAAGTTTTATATATTTATAACTGAGCTTCTGAAACACGATGTAACTGCTAGAGTTGAAGTAAATTTCGTAAATTATGACTTATTACTACCATATAAATTTTGTTTGACTTGCGATAGAAAAAGAATATAAAATTTGTATTTTTTTTTATTTTAGATTAACCGGAAAATTTCGATTGGTCAGATCTCTGAGGTGCTAAAAACAAATATGGCTTCAGTTATATAAATAAAAAACTATTTCGACGTACTTGATTCAGCATACTGTTTTAATAATATGTAATGGGGGGCTGGTGAGTTGGGGCGAGGGTTTTCCTAGGTGTTGTGTAACTTTAAATGCACCATGGTGTGTGTTTTATTGTTTTATGTATTTATGACTGTACCGTTTGTATTTTATGGAGGTGTGTGAATTTGGCTGAACCACTAAATTCCGCTCCGTAGGTACAATTAAGATTCGGTAAGGTGTTATAAATCAGTTTTGTGTTTTGTAAGGTTACGGGTGTTTAAAGTTTTTGTCCTTTAGGCTTCGTATGTGTCTTCCAAAATAGTCAACGGTCTATGTGTTATCCCAAATATTAAAAAATACATTTTGATTTGGTACCACCTTTTGTGTACTTTCCACCTTTCAAGCCATTTCTTTATAGCTAATGTTGGATAGCGAAGGAAGATAGATTCAAACCTGATCGGCAAAAGTATAAATGATTTTGAAAGGGTGTTAGAGAATATCTACAGTGAACAGGGAGTAAAGAAGAGGACTTGATACGCTAACTTGAGGAACACAAGCAGTAGAGAGAAAACAAAATCTTGTGATACATAGAATAATCAATGAGAAAAGATATTAAAAAAAAAATTGGGAAAGTAGTATATTTTTTATTTTCCTTAATAGAACAGTGTAGAAAGATTTTTTTTATGTCGAGGAAGATGGTAAAACTTGAATATTTAATAACAATACTTAAGAGAACGTAACCGTATCGGAGATTGAAGTCATATTGTTTGTACGTTTGCTGCTTTTTGAAGCAAAATGTTTCCACACATTTATAAAAGGTCGAATTTTTAGTCTGTTTTAGCGGATGCCATCCAAAATTTTAGGTAGCTTAAATACAGATATGAGCCAGTAATTTAATAACAACTCATACGGATAATATTCTGCTGAAAAAAATGAAGAGATACGCTAAAATATAACTATAGGATGTGATTGATTAAAGATGAAACTAATTACAAGAAAGTTTAAGGAGAAAACTTTTATGAATGCAGGACAGCGGAAGGATTAAGATGGCATCTGCGCACAAACTTTATTCATCAATGTTCGTCCGCCTTAGCTTAAAAGTTAAAAGTAGGCTGATGAATGAGGCGGAAAATTGAAGACAATCCTTCCTCCACTTTAGCGTATGTAATTAAATTCATCTTCCAAGTGGAAGGTCAGGAGGTCAAGTTTTCAAGGATTAATATTTTACTAATACTTAGAAAAACATGAACCATAAAGCTATTACAACTAAAATTAATAGGAAAGTAGCATACTATACTAATAAGTAACTCATTCTAATCAGAATATCTGGGAGAACAACCAGAACCTCATAAGTACAAAATTAAGTACACGACTTCTCAAATTTTATGACCTATGAGTTAAATTGGAAAATCTCTTAGAATATAATAACTATAACCAAATTCTAACTAAATTCAATATTATAACTATATATTATAACTAACATAAAAAAAATAGTGATTTTAAAATTGATCTAGAACGTTGATGGTCAATTGAAATTTACATATTAGTTGTTTATTTGTGCTTAACGCCCTTATGTACTCCAACTAGGGCAGGTAGGACGGGTTATCCTACAGGTTACCTTGTCTATTGTAGTGTAGTGTGGGAAGGTCAAGATTTACTCGTAGGTACGAAATAAATTTTAACCCGCCCAGGTGGGATTCGAACCCACGACCTTCAGTACAAGGAACCCTTTTTTTTTTAATTTATATTTTTTAGGCTTTAGCTAGACGCCATTGGCCACAAGAAATCCTTTAAGGCCGCCTTAAACGTACATGACCAAGAGATATCTTGTTAGATTAACTTTTGTTCTTTTTCTTGTTTTCTTCTCCATTTGTTTCACATTTTCAGTTTCATCGATATTTAAAAACAAGAGACAGATCAAAAGACAGATTAATAAAAAATATCTCATTTTTAAGATACAGAGAGAAGACAGTTATGAATAATATTTTTAAAAAAGTTATACTATTCTAGTTAATGAAATTATGATTCCTTTTACTTCGTCCATTGTCTAAATTCTCCTCGTTCTTCGGGCTAATTTAAACGGTTGGCTCTAATGACATAATTTTTTTAATATTTTGTATAATTTAGGATTAGTGTTGAAAGAACAATCAGAATTTATGCCATAATGAATATTATTTTATAAATGTCGATTGAGTGCTTCTTTCTTCTCCCTCTGAAAAGGGTCGATGCTTTGACACGGAAGAATCAAGATAATGGCAATAATACGGAAGGAAGGGCCATTGTTGGGACCACTTGGGGTTGGTATTCATCAACTGTTCGACAGTGTTGTGTTGTATAGGCTTCTTCCTAAATACTTTGGTCGATATCCACTTTATCGGGTCACTGGCATCTGCCCTATATTTATTGTATTCTGAGTTATGTTAACATTCATAATTATATATTGTAATTGCTAAGGTTTTAAATCGTTGTATATTTGGTTTGTTTTTTGTTTTTTTGCCTCATTTCTATAGGACTGCTTATTTAAGTAAATCAAGGTTTAATGAACCCAAGGCTCGATGCCAACACATCCAACAAATCGCTTGTCACACAGCTGTTTCCATCCTACATTATCCGATCAAATCAGCCGTAACACAGCCTTTCCATCTACGAACCGAGCTACCTCATTGGAGTTTACCAGCTGATTCAACGCTAATTACTTTTCGGGATTTTGGACTGTTCCATAATTCTGCCCTTTGTAGCTTTCTAAATTCTCCAGTGTATTCATTATTTGTTTGTCAAATACAACAATGCAATACTTTATGTTCCATACTGCAAGGCTTGGCCATTTCCATAGCGTAAGCGGCCACCTTTCACACTCGTACAGAACTATAGGATCCGTTTAATAAAAATTCTGAATTAAGTTTATATTTTCTAAATCCAAGTAAATCCCATCAAATAACCTTTACCCTTCGTCGTAAACCTACGACTTCCTGTCCTACATTATCCTTTAATGATATTCCGCTAATCCCTGTTTAACAGATCCGCTACCGAGGACTCCACTTGGACAAACGTCTAACTTGGAATCCACATACAAGACTAAAACGACAAGAAACTGCTGGCTACTTCAACATTTATTAGATAAACGTTCAAAGCTTCCAAGAAATTACAAAAGACTCATCTACATAACAGTAATTAGACAAATTTGGACATATGGAGTTGAGCTTTGGGGCTCTACTAAACCATCCAATTCATCTCGTATCCGATCCTTACAGTCTAAAATCCTTAGAAAAATCCTCAATGCTCCTCACTTCGTCACAAACAAACTTATCCACAAAGATCTTAATATACCTTACGTTTCTGACTTAGCTCAAACCAGATATCAATCCTTCCATAGTAAACTCCACAACTATTCAAATCCATTAGTACCACAACTTCTAATTCTATCCCAGATAACCCTCTTAGTATACTTAGTATAGTACTTCATTATATTGAACCTTTATAAGTGCTACCAATGGGTAGTTGCTTTAAAAACAATTGACCTGTCATTTTTATCATTGTCATCACATTTACTTGATGTATTATATTTTAAATTGTTTACAGTTGTAAATTTCAATGAATAAAAAAAAGAAAAAAAAAGTTTATATTTTCATGTTTCAGGAAAGTAGAAATGAACTGAGTGATTCTTACAACCTTATTTCGTTAAATTCCAACGTTGCTGTGATTTACTCTTAGATTTTGTTTAACTTACTCATGGTTTATTTTTACGTTTTAGTCCCTAGATGTTTCTCTTTTAATATTATTCAAACTGAATCCCTGACATATTTATGTTACCAAAAAATATATCCCTCTCGGCTTCTAAACATTTATTTTGTTATTTCGGAATGGATTTCTTAACCTATTTATTTAAGAGCTTTGATCATCTCCGTTGTGTTACCTTTAATGGTTCCCGTATATTTACCTAATGGTATCGAATCATCAGCATAGCCATGCACATGTAAATTATCATCCATATGCAAATTTTTTCCACTAACAAACATTTATCTGTATGATGTCTTCTTGTGCTGAATTAAAATAAGACAGGAGAAAGGAAATTCCTCTGTTTTTAAGCAAAACGTTCTTTAAACATTTCGGAATAAAAAGTATTGATTCATAAATTTGCAGATTTAAAAATGATTACTCGCATTGTGTTTTGACGTATCAAGGATAGCGCATCTGAGCGATCGGTTTTGTTGGTTGGATGGTAAGATGTTGGCTCGCTGCGCAGCGAATTTTCCTTTACAATTAGCGTTGTCGGAAAATATTTTTATCCGGTAAATATAGTTCAGACAACAGCAGCACAACGGTTAAAGTGGGCGTATAAATACGTTGGATTTAATAATGGCCGAATTCAAAAAAAGTTAATTAGTTTTGTGCAGTCGGATTAAGATCCGAAGGGCGGCCCGTGACGTAGATGGGAGGATTGCATCAGGGCTGATCTCGGATATTTACGGTTTTGATAGGGTAGGTTAGGAGGGAGGTGTGTAGTCAGCGGTTGGGGGTGCTGGCATCGAACCTTAAGTTTCGCTAAGCCATTAGTTTTTATTTTTATTCTTTTTAATTATAAATAAATGCTCTAATTCTAATTCCTATACCTGTAAAACATTTTCGTTGTTGACCTTTACAGAAATTCCAGCATTAACCATTACCTAATTGGACTTCATTTAGAACTGGGCTTTTAAGAAGGTGATCCGTTACCATTAAGGATGAAGAATGTGTATGGATTGGATGGAGCTCTCTTTCCTCACTGGTTCTTAAAAGTTCAGTTGCACAAATATTGTTTCTACTTAACAATTACTTTCTTTGACATTGATAAATTTTAATGTATATCAATTAGTTTTGACTTTGTTCAATAAACAAAGGCCTACAGAGATCATAAGAGTTACGGTTTTCCCAAGCAGCAACTATTTCCCTGTTACCACCAATATGTTATAATGTTGTTCTGAGTGTACGTATCAGGTTTACAGTCCAGTCAATGAGTGCTGAAATTAGGGGTGTAGAATGCATGGAATATGCAAAAAATTTTTACTTCATAGTTTTGTTAGAAGTTGTAAGAAGGTTAACATACTAAAAGTCCCCTGGGGGAGGGGAGAAGGTCCCATTTTTGAAATTTTCGATTATATCTCGAAAACGGTTGACTCTTGAAAAATATGTTACAGATCAGAATTATAGCTAATTAAATTTCCTATAAGATTGGTTTTATACATATTTGTCGAACTTGCAACGGTTTTCAAGATTTTTGTTATTGAAAATCGATAATTATCGAAAAAAAATCAGAATTTTTACCTCACTTTTTGTCAAAAATTTGCCTTCCACGATCATTTCTCAGAAAATGCCAGAATGAAAGTTGTAGAGCATTAAATTTTATTACTTCGGCAACTCCTCCCCTTCGATCATTCGCCATTCCTCCTCTCATAATAGCTTTAAATCCCGATTTTTCGTTTACTTGTCAGATATTCAATCTAATAGTCATATCGATGAGGAAAGTATTTTTTAAAATGAAATGTGAATATTCAGAATATAATATTGATTTGTACAGCATTATGTTAGTACTATTGCACTAAATTTGTACAATTGGTTTCGGCATAATTTATATTATTTTATCAGACAAGATACATTATTTTTCCGTATAATTTATATTTCTTAGCTTTGTCTTTATATTTGTATCTTGTATTTTTTCATTGATTTGTTTTCCTTATTTTTGTTTTCATAGCTTATTTTAAATTCTTAACCTTTAGATATAATTTATTTTTCGTGTGATATGTTATAACATTTAATATTACTTTTTATTGTAATTTAATTTTCTTTTAAATTCCTTAATTTAATTTTAATTAAAAGAAAATCAGAAAAAGTAATTCAATCCCTATTGAATCAAACAAAAGTTTTTTACTTCTTTTAGAAAAGTTTCCGGACCATAAAATCTTATATACTGACGCTTCAAAATGTGAAAATTCTGTAGTGGGTTGTGCAGTGGTGACAGAAAAAGAAGTAAGTCTCTTTAAGTTACCTCAAGTCTGCTCCGTTTTCACTGGAGAAGCAACTGCTATTAAGGAAGCACTCCTACACTGCCTGGAAGCCGAACATGAAAAATCAGTAATTGTCCCGGATTCAATGAGTGTATTACTAGCAATAGAAAATGATCAGTCTCAACACGTAACAATTTTAGAAATTATTGAGCTTATTTGGAAAATTCATGAGAAAAACAATACGATTATTTTTATTTGGGTTCCTTCCCACTGTGGCATTCCTGGAAATGAAAGAGCTGATTCTGCAGCCCAGTTAGCAAGAATTAGTGATGGTGATATTGTTAAAAACATCAACCTTACACCTAAAGAAGACTGGGTGAGGCATGTAAGATGCTCGATCCAAGTCAAGTGGGAAGAAAACTGGAAAACAAATAGGTCTAAATTGTTACAAGTAAAAACGCACTGCTCCACTAAGTGGCAAACAAGTTGTAGGACGTCTAGAAAGGAAGAAATAATTTTGTGCCACCTGAGAATCGGCCACTGTGAATTCTCACATGGCTACCTTCTCCGCGGTTTGGAGCCCCCTACCTGCGTCAGTCAGGAACCCAGGACAGTACAACACATATTAGTAGACTGTCCACAGCTTTCATCTATAAGGGAGAGATTTAAAATTTCAAAAATACTTCAGGAAATCTTAAAAGATGATAACAAATCAGTGAAGTCTCTGTTGGATTTCCTAAAGGCTATCAGGTTTTATGGACGAATATAGGAGATAAATAATCGAAGATGGACTGCCAATGACCCTGAAGGGTAGATGCAATCAATCAAATAAATAAATAAATTTTAATTGTATTTTTCATGCTTTTATTATGTTTCTTAATTATATATATATATATATATATATATATATATATATATATATATATATATATATATATATATATATATATATATATGGCAGCTAGGTCACCACAATAAAATTTATTTTCATTTCATTCATTAATTTTATATATGCGTTTCTGGCACTAGAAACAAATGTATGACAAAAGGTGAGGTAAAAATTATTTTGTTTTCGAAAATTATCGATTTTTAGTAACGTATATCTTGAAAACCGTTGGAACCCCGACAAATATATATATAGTCACTTTTTTAGACAATTTAATTAGCTTTAATTTTGATTTGAAACAGATTTTTCTAGAGGCCACCGTTTTCGAGATATAATCGAAAAACCCAAAAATGGGACCTTCTCCTCTTCATCCCACCATTAGCACACCCACCAGGGACGGGGTATGTTTATGTGTTTTAGTATGTTTACCATCTAACTACTCCTAACGAAGCTATGAAGACAAAACTTTTCGTATATTTTATGCACTCTACAATATGTTTATTGCCTGGACTACTTACAGCATTAGTGTTTGTGAATAAATCACGAACTTATATGATTTTAAAGAAATAAAAATTTATTATATTGTTTTTCCTTTCTGTTGCAGAGACCTGGAACGCGAGGGGTGGAGCTGCGGCGGCTGCGATCCTGGCGCGGGCGGAGGCGGAGCGGCGCGGAAAGGGGCGGCGAGGGGACCAAGTCTACCACACGGTTACCGGTGCGGTATCCACTTCGCACTCTCGGGCCTCTCACCCGCCGTCCATCTTCGAGGTATTCAGGCCCAGGAGCAAGTCTGATGCCGCCACCAAGAAGCCCAACTTGATCGGACAGGTCAAGAACGCAATGACGGTAAGTCTGGTCCTATCATTAGTCTTCATTAATGTTGGCAGAACTGGAACGTTTGAGGAAACTTTCTATGATGGAAGAGTTCTATTTATCTATATTATTTTAAAGATCTAATGATTTAGTCTATCTTAACTGGTGTTGTATCTCATTGAGTTATTGAATCAACCTTCTATCCTATATTAATTTAAATCATAATCTTAAATATAATATAAAGTCAGTTTAGCAGAAGCGCTGTTGATTTCAATGATTGAGGGAATGAATTTAAGAACTTAATACGGGGTTTCAATTACTAAAAGACACGACTCTCAGTAGAAAGTAATAGCAAGGTAATAGCCGGGAAATTTGTTTTTCCTTTGTCAATTAACTACTCAGTTAGCCCATATTGCCCAAATAATAAATTATGATTATTCTTCTTAAAGTTGCTTACGTAGCCGCTTACGGCATGAGAAAGACAGCACCTTTAGGTTTACTAAAATTAATTATATACTTTATAAGACGATCAGTCCTGTGCATGTACCCTGTAAATGTAATTGAATTAATAGCGAAGTTGTTATAACAAGAAATCCCTTATTATCAAAAACACAACTCACTGATATATGTACACTGATCAGAATTGTTGAATAAGCTATGCTTTACAAGAATCTAAGAAAATAAAGTCACACATTAAAAAGGAAAGAATATTAAACACACATTACCAAGATGTTTATTTAAATATATATATATATATATATATATATATATATATATATATATATATATATGCAGCCTATGGATCTAAGATATATTCTATTCTTTGAGAAACTGCAAAGTTTATGAATAATTATCCCCATTATAGAATGGAAGAGCTCAACTTACAAAATCGGCTTGGTGGGGATGTCATAAGCTATACTGGTATATTTCTAGAACGTGGCAAAAGAAAAGAATATGGTTATAAAAAGTCAATGTTTAAATTTTTATTTGGAAAGATATGTGCGCCCCGAAAGTACAAGTTTCAGGCGTATGAGATAAGAAACATTTTGAATCTATAGTTAAAAGTAAAAATCAAGAAAGGAGTACAGTTATAAACTTTTAAAAATATTTTTCACTTCATTTTTAAGACTTGCTCCTCTTCTTTAAAAACATGACGAAATCACTCATGTATATAATATTCATTCAGTTTATTTGTCTAAAGATTTAATGATGAAAATTAGAGAAGAAAATTTCCACGATCAGACCAATTGTATACTCGTTTCTTTTGATCCATAGCTGAATTGCAAATACATAATTCATTGATTCAAATCATTAAAAAAAAGTTGATTTTTTTCTATTGGCCATAATCTAATCCAGGATCACAATGTTATTTTAATCCCATATATTGGAACAATCTTTATTGTATTATCTTTAAAGAATAGCTTTTAATAAATATTTCATATTTTTTTTTTCTTTTTAATCGAATGTTAATTAGTTTGAGGAAGGTATTTTTATTCAGTGGAACGTTTTAAATGTTTTTTGAACTAAAACAATTTTTAATATGTTGAAAATGTTGAAATTTTCAGTTATCAATTCGTAACATGTACCTATATAGATCGAATAATTTTCGCCAAGATTTTGTATACCAACATAACAATTTCTTTTTCTTAATATTTTTTCAGTTAAGGTTTACCAAACTGACGTTTCATTTACTGAAACTCAAAATAATACTAAATTAAATTATAAATTCTTTGCCATGCATTATTTTTAATCAGCTTCTCAATTTGTTTTCTAAATAAAGTATAATTTAGTGAATATCAGTGAGTTTAGTAAAACGAGACAGTAACGACCCTAGCGGTTGCTTCTGGAACTAAATCTCATCTAAGTTTCATATTGTTTTTGGTTTGTAACGATAGAGTTATATTATTATTCAAAATACGATTTAATTGTAAACACTAATACAGCAATAGTCAAAGTGTATAATTAATGATTTAATAAACTAATCGAATTACATTGACAAATTAAATGGTAGGGGGTGATCACCTAATGGGAGTTATTGTAATTACATTTCCCTATTTGTAGACTTTATTGTCATTAAGTCAAATTAATAAAATGACAACCATGAAAATATGTTTGATCAAACTAAGTTGGATACACATGGAAACAATATAATTCTGAATGTAATGCCATGTTTTGATCTTTTTACCCCTAATTGACTCAGGTACTTTAATTTTTATATTATGGCAATTATGTAATATTTTTTACACAGCTCAATTTTTTTTATTATTATAATTGTTAATTTTGAAAGTAAATAATTCGTATTCTACCTTCTCTCCCTTCAGTTGAAAGATACTTACATGCCAATGGCACGGCGATTTACACTAGTTCTTACAGGATAGGCACAATAGAAAACACATTAAAATCATTATACTCCAGATTTAATATGTATTATAAAAAATGGAAAATAAAAATAAACGAACAAAAAACATGAGCAATAATTTTTACAAAAAGAAGGCCCAACATACCAAAACATATCTATCTAAAAAATATTCAAATCCCTTGGACTCAAACGGTTACCTACCTCAGTCTGGAACTAGATAAAAGTTTGACATTCACACCTCATATAAATAACAAATGCGACAAAGCCAAAAAAAAGTTTAAGTACTATGGCTCCATATTTCAGAAGAAAATCCCCTCTGTCAATCAAAAACAAAATCATTCTATATAAATCAGTCATAAGACCATTACTGATGTACACTTCTCCTGTATGGAGCTACACCTGTGACTCAAACTATAAAAAAATTGAAAGGGTGCAAAACCGATGCATAAGAATAATAAATGACTACCTCAGATAGATAGAAAAATATACAAAAATAACCGACATGCTACTCGAATTAGATTTTCAAACAATTAAACAATTTATTCACACACAGACCAGGAAGTTTTTCAAGTCTACAAACAATTCAGGAAATCCAATAATTCAAGCAATATGCAGTTATAACAAGCAATCCTTACGAAGATACATATACAAACGTACAAACTTTGCTAACTTATATTTTGCTCTTAACTTATATTACTTTGCTACAAATATTTTGCTAATAAGACATCAACAAGTTATTGTTTCAGCTTGAAATTAAATTTATTAAAACAAAAATAATATATAAGTTAGTTATCCGAAAAGTTGATTAACTTTAATGTACAAAAAGTTAATAAATTATGCATTTTAGTTTAGTAAGTTTTTATTATGTATTTGTTTTTATCAATTTCTTTCTTCTTTTTTTTCTTATTTTGTAGGTTTTTATTGCAAAAACCTATTTTAAAAAAAATGCATTCCGAAGTATATCCATTTTAGATAAGCTCACAATGTAGTGTAAATTGTTTTATTACCAAAACATGTAATAATATTTAATATGTGCAATTGTAAACTGTTAAATCATTTGAATAAATCTTTTATTATATATTTTCGTATTTATTAATATTATGTTATATGAAATAGATTATAAAGGAATTAAAAAAGAAAAAAAGAAAGATGAATAGTAGATCAATCATCAGGGAAATTTGTTAAAATTCATAACTGATTTTAGCCAAAATCACTGGATTAATTAAGAGACATTAATTAGATATTAAAAACATTGTATCATTATCACTGTGATATTAATTTTTTTTTTTTAAATAAATTTTCTTAATTATGAAACAAAGAATATATTCAGTTTACCAAGATTGTAGAATATGTTTTAACCATAAATCATTCATTATATTCAAGATTTTTTTCCCTTCTTTATTGAATTTTAAAATTCCGTATTCTGTAAAAGGTTCTCTGAAGTGAAGTGTAGAATTCCAAATCCAACCAAGTCTATTTATGAAAATGGTTCACAGCTGGTAGATAAAGGTTAAGGTTTGGCTGAATTAGGAAGAAGACTTATTTTTTGTTTGCCGTTTTCATTGTGATTTAACTACTTTTCAGAGAAAACCTTCCATCCATAGATAATCTAGCAGAAAAACTATATATACAAAAAAAAAAAAAATCTGGAAATCGGACTTGGCTGGTTTTGGAATTCTATTAATAATTTGATTTTAGTATTTACTTTTCAATATTCATTACTAAAAATTCCCAAACTTTTCTTTTTCAGAATTCATTAAAGTCTCAAAATTCAGGAAGTGAAGGTGAGCACAGCCGAGGCCCCGTTGCTAAGGTTATTCATCTCTTCAGGCATCGCTCTCAGTCAGCAGTATCAGCTGAGGAAAAGCGGAAAGCGGTAAGTCTCTATTTATTCTGAATATCTGATCATAATTAGTCATTTTATTCTATTTCAGTCATTTAAAAAAATTGTCAAAGGTTTTAGTAAATATTCTTTATAATTCATTATTTTGTTGCCAAATTTGAATATATTTATTTTGTCAATACATTGACTTTTATTATTTCTTTTATTTTGTTGAAATTATTTAATTGTATTAAAGATGAAAAAACCTGAATTAAAAGTTCATTTAGATTCATATTAAGTTACGCGATAATATTTTGAACAGTTTAAGCAAAACATTTTAATATTTGAAGTTTCTTTTATTCTAAAATATGCAGTGAGGAAAAGGGGTTTTTGAAAATATAATTAGAAATATAAAATTAATCATAGTACATAATAATTGCCTTAGTTAGATTTTCTTCTTTATCTATTTAATATTTAAAATTGTCATGCTTCGGGAAACATTTGGACAGTGTCTGAGCGGCTATATTTTGATACAATGATCAACTATACACTGATTACTACTTTTAGAAAACGTAGTAGATTTTAATATAATAGATTAAATGTAAATACTAATAAAAAAGTATTAGTATCTCTCTAAATCATAATAGTGATTTTAGTGTTAATATAAAGTTTATATTAATCAACAAATCTCATGTACTGTTACATGTACAAAAAAAGATCTGTAGATATTAATAAATATTTTTATAGTTTTTGGATGCTGTATGCATTTTACTAACTAAAAACTCTAATTTTCAAATTGATAAATGTTTTTAATTAAAGTAGGTGAAATGATATGTGTAGTCAATGATTTATTTATCATTAGAAATCAGTTATCTTTATTGATTCTCATGAGCTTTTAATTAAATGATTTTTAGCTAAAAGTTTAGAAGCCGTATCGCTATCCATCCAATTGACTCAAGTTATAGAAATGTATCGTGAATTTTGTTAAAATCAGTTTTATTTATTTTAGTTTCATAGTTCTTTACCAATTTGACGTACAATAAATTTATTTTACAAAGTATTATGAAAATAATTGAGGTCATTATCTTAGATTTGTTTCTACCTAACTCATAGATTAGGCACAGTTCTTCAACACTAAACTTACCTTGACAAGTCAAATGACACTTTTCGGACATTTTTCTTTTTGACTTTACTACTTTTATTAAAAACTATATCAAAAGTGTCCTTTCAATATCCATTCCTCTCTTATTGTTGTTTTTAACTGAGAAATTGTGGTAGAAATAGGTATTCATGAAATGTCAGTAGGTTTAGTATTAATATACACTATACATCCAGAAAAACAATAACATAGTTGCATATGTATATTTCTGATTTTTTAATTTTTAGATGAAAAAAACAAATAAATAATCAACATAATAACAAAAGTGGGGTTGTATTAGTTGGAAAAAAAAGAAGGAAATTAAAGATGTCAATATTGAATATAAAGGAGAATCGATTCCTGATCACATACCTAAATCAGAGTTTTAATATTATATTGAAACTATAAATTTTATGGTGTTCACTCATATTTTATTATACTCATATGTATCATGTTATCATAACTCTAAAAAATTAGGAAATATGAAGTTTATATATTAAGTGGGTGCATAAAGCAAGAAGTGAAATTAAATTTTTAATTTATTTAACAGAGAGTGAATAACAAACAGTATCAGGGGACTCGATAGCTGAGTGGGAGCGAGGGTCTCAGCATGTTTGTTACTGAAGGTCGTGGGTTCGAATCCCACCTGGGCGTGCTAAAAGTGCTGCTTATAATAAGTTGGTAACCTATAGGATAACCCATCCTTTCTGCCCTAGTTGGAGTACGTAAGGACTTTAAGCCTAAATTAACAAACAAACAGTACAGTTGATTTCAACCTCACTGCAGTAGTGGGAAAACCGAAAATATTTCATTTTGGCTTGGCCCAATCATAAATGGGTATAAAATTCCCTAATCCATAAACAGACTTCAGTATTTATCTTAATCCTAATGGAAACTAGGATTATCATGTTAATGTAGAAACATTGAGCTTCCGTTTCTAAGGATAAGTGTGATTTTGCAATGATGATGCAAAATGTTTAGCACAATTCAACATTATACTGCTTCACTATTCTATTGAAATGGCCGAGGATTACATAAAAACAAAAATTAGACGAAGAAGTTTACTGTGGAGTAATTAATAAAAATTCCCTATAATTACTGGATGATGGTAAAAATCATTTATTGCCTTTAATAGCTTACATATTTTTTATATGTTATTTTGATGACAACTCTTAATAGAGAAACCCATAGTAGCTTTGTGTTTATCAGTTTTATGAACTGATATGTTGCGATAAAGAGATATAATTTTATGTAGTTCTTTGATTGCTTTGCCGTAATTGATTATAATATGAAATGACATTAATTAAATTAAATTTTAAATAAGTATTTGTGTCGAATTATTTTGTGTTAAAAAGTTAAAATTATGATTAGTTAGGATTATTATTTTGAGTACTTGATTGGATTAAATGTTTATGCACATTTTATACTATTGAAGGAGTTATAATTTGTACCGTGTTGAGACAATTCTTCTCAGTAGTGGTAATAAGTTTTTTAGTCACAATACGTTATTAAGATGTTACAGATGCCTAGCATTTTCAAGCATTAAAAAAGAAAAAAAGAAAAGAAAAAGATTATTGTTTCTTAGGAGGGTATACCTTTTAAAGATTGGTTTAAATCTGAGTGGCTTGTGGTGTAACAGCTCCTCATCCTTTCAGCATCTAGTTCATCACAAGCCCCCCCGAAAGACCTCTTCTTTTTTCCTAGGTCTGTTTTAAATAGGAGTATACCCTCACCATTGCCAGAAAAGGGCAAAGGTGGATCAGCATCTAAGTATAGAGACTGTACTCTAATTGGGTACCCCTAAGGGGCTACTAACCCTTAAGCTTTTAATATATGATAATTATCATTATTATTTGTCATTTGGTTGTAAGCCAAATACATCACAAGACTGCTGATGTTTTGAATATTTGTTAGTTTTTAGAACTGATAATGAATCTTTAACATTTGAAACTAGATTTCGAATGAAAAAAATATCAATAAAAGAGAAAATTAATTAATTCCTAATAATTGGTTTAATTAATTTTTTTCAATATAGAGCACATATTAAATTCAAGGTAGTTGTAGAAAAAAAATCAAGTGATCCACTTGATCGATTACTTGAAGTTGGCTTTATTAGATGTTTATGATGTTGTTTTTCCTTCTACAAGTTGGAACAGCTTTTGGGAGCGAATATATTTACATATCCACTTATTAATTGTATAAATATTATTTTCCGGTTGCTATTATCCTCTTCTATGGGGTTTAGTCCAACTAGCCTTCAACTTCAGGATGTATAGGAAAACAAAACAAGGGCGACGCTGATTTTTATTGGCGGATACTTGGTCATGAAAACGTGCAGTTTGCCGTGAAAAAAATTTAGAATTTTATTATTTTTTCCGTTGTGATTATATTTTTTAGATTTCCTGGACCCGACCTTCAACTTTGACAACTCGAAAACTAATTTACCAGTTTTTTGCTTTCATATAATAAATGCCGATTAAATCAATAATGCTAGACACTTCAGTGCGCTCAAGCACCTAAATAACAACAAAAATCTCAACGAAACAACTAGAAGAGAATTTTTTTTTTTTTTTTCTATATTCTTTAGATTTGCGGGAATTTTATCCGTTAAATATAGTTCAGGTGATTGCTGCGCAAAAGTTAAAATGGGATTGTAAAGTCTTTGGGTTTAGCAATGACCGAGTTTCGAATAAGATATTCGAAGATATTCGGCCCTCAGTGGGGTTTCGGGGCAAAAATCAATATCCTTTTTAAATAAAGAAAACAATTTTTATTTATCATAATTATTATTAAATTAATTAACTGGAAATAAATTATTTTAAGATAAAAACTAATATAACAAATATAATTTGAATCAAAACATAACCAATGTAATTTTTTGTTAATACACATAATCTGCGTATTTTTTTCCATCCAAATAAAATTTTTTATTTAAGTTTTTGTGTTGTTGGTAAACAATTAATTTAATTCGCTATCCTTATCTTTATCTTCATCATCATCATAGTCAGAATCACAGCCATAGTTTCCATTAGAAGAGCTCTACTGTTTTAGGAGAGAAGAGTCCTTAGAAAGATCTTTGGAGCCGTTAAAGAAGAACACAGATGGAGAATCAGAAGCAATGCCGAATTAACTTACTTGTACGGATAGCCTGATATCCTCTGTGTTATTAAGAAGAGCAAGCTTAGATGGTTAGGGCATGTGGAAAGGATGGAGCCCTGTAGGCTGCCTAAAATGATGCTAAATGGTGCACCAGGAGGAAAAAGGAAAAGGGGCAGACCCAGGCGGCGGTGAATTGAGGACTTGGAGGAAGATATAATAAAGATGGGAATTGGAAACTGGAGGAGTCTCGCTGGAGACCGCGAGGCATGGGGAAGAACGGTGGCAGAGGCCCAGGGCCTGCAAGGACTGTAGCGCCCAACTGTGAGTGAGTGAGTGAGTGAGTTTCCATTTCATCTTTTAAAACTATGGTTTCATTTAAAAATGATCGAAGAATTGTGTACTTCCTTTTGCTAATATCTAAATCGAAATATAATGCAAGGATTTTGGCAGGTGATAGTTCGGAACGTGGCTGAGTTTGCAATAAACGTTTATGCGACCTGCCTTCTAATGATTTGGCGGCAAAAACAACTAAAAATTGGACCTCTCGAAAAAAATAAATCTTGAACACGGCGTTTTTTGGTTTTTGATGATGCGTCATCGAAAGATACTTGTAGCCTGCCTCGACTAGATGATGGCTGAGGTTCACTTAGATCGAAACTAAATATTTACTAATTATTTACTTGGGGACATCAATATTTTTGTCTAGCCACTCAACATGCCGTTTGACAACATATTGCTTGCTGCGGGAACAGTCTTTCCATTTTCTTCACAATCACAAACAATAATTGGAGGAAATTTTGTCTATTGCTTCTTCAACCGGATCAGGACAATCATCAGCGATTTTTAAAATGGCTTTTAATTGAGACACAACATAGGAAACTTTGTTTGTCTTGTCGCTTTTTACCCAAGTGTCCAAAAAGTCCGAATTTTTTATACATAGATCTATATATATATATTAAAAAAAAAAAAAAAAAAAAAAAAAAATTCAATTCAGTTTTCCAAAAATCGCAATTTTCGCACTTAGCCCACTATGCACAGGTGCCACAGATATAGTTGCAGCTATTTTTTTATTGGAAAGCAATCTATAATAAGGGATGTATTTAAAAACGTTGAAAGTGTAAGATGTTTTGCGCCGAAATTGAGATATTTCGATTATAACATTAAAATCAAAACTTACGTCCTTCTCCCATTTTTTGTCAAAAGAACGTATCTTATTCCATTAAAGACCACCTACTCGAGCCAGTTAACTTGAATTCATGTTAAATTTCAAGACAGAACTGATCGAAAATTGCAATCTCATTAATTCTTTGTTTACCTTTTGAGCCTTCTGTAGATAAAAGTAAGCTTCTTATTTGTTTACAAATATTTGTCAGTTTAATAATACGCATCTCTAAAACAGGTACCGCGATTTCAAAGAGGCGATACAATTTATAAATTTTTAATTTTTGTCCATCGGCGGCCGCACTGTGCGTCAGGTAAACGCACAATGGGGTAGACCAAGACATATATTTGAGGATTACTTCAGGGCTGATCTAGGGGATTTGTGTTGGTGGTAGCGGCATCGAACCTCGAGATTCACTAAGCATTATTTGTATCCTGGATTCACTTGTTTTTTTCTCTAGTGGCTGAACTATTTAGTGAAATATTCCGTGTAACAATCATCAGATTTTCCTATTATCCTATTTATATTCAAGGATGGGATCTAAAGATGATCTATAATTAAACTTACCTTTGATGGTTGATTCGATTGGATTTTCTCACAATTTTAACGTACCTTGGCACTGTTATTTCGTGGCCTACGAATGGCTCGCTCCCTGAAGGTTTTCCCTTAATTACCTACAGGTAGTTTGTAAGTTGTTTTACCATTATTTTTTTTTATTAAACATTAAGTTCCCGAAGTGATCTTTAAGATCACAATGCGCTATTGTTTCAAAACATTAGTATATTTGTAAGTTTGTAAGATATATTTTGTTTCTTGTATGTGACGTTATTTCGAATTAGCTTTGACGTTAAATGGTTCCTGATTTAAAATGTTTTACATCATATTCAAAACGATTTAAAATTCAGCAAATAGTCCCAGAATGACCCCTTCAAGACTTACTAAAATTATACGTATAAGTACAATATAATATAATAAGTATGAGTACTGATAGTACTTAACAGTAGATTTATGAGCTGTGTTTACAAAAAAAAAAAATACAATCAAAATTTCTTATGAGTTAGGCCTGTAACGAAGAACGCATGCGAAAATTGGACTCTCAATAAGTCTCAACTGCTTTGAAAGGAAAATGCGGTGCATTCTTGGACCAATTGAGGTTCATGAAACCTGTCGGAAGTTCCGCAATGCAGATTTATAGGGCGGATCCTGAGTTTATTTAGATTCTTTAGCCTGGAAAGAATGTAATCGGATGGTTATGTCTTGACAATGAAATACTGGAGATGCTCTTTTAAAGCACATAAACTCTTGCCAAATGCGACCAGATCAAGGGAAGACCTCGATCGGGGTGGAAGGACAATGTTCATATAAGAGAGGCAGAAATGAACGTGGTACGTGCTGTTGATAGGGTAGCCTAGGGTAATATTCTCAAGTACCTCAACAACCTATTTATGCAGCCATATGTATCCGTTCTGCTGTTAGAAGGAGAATACAGTACGTTATCGATAATTAGACGCATATGTGACCTAAGGAGTGTCGTTTTTAGGGTTGGGCGATAGTCGAAAGTTAGCACTATCGATAGCCCGATACTATCGTTTGAAAACTATCGGTTGCTATCGATAGTTTTTAGATAGTTGTTTCCCTTTTTTTCCAAAGCTATTCAATAAAGAATTTCAACTAATTTAATTAAATTCAATTACCTACTTACTATTTGAAATTTGCAGGATTATAAATTATATGATTGTTGATGAGAAAAAAAATAATTTATTTGAATTTTAAAAACGCTATTGAAGAGAAAACGCTACACAAAATTTTCGAAGAATTGTAGAAAAGGATCCTTAATTAAAGAGCTTAACTTCTTCTTATAGTTAAGTTAAGATAAGATTATTTAACATAGAAGAGCCAATGATCAATACAGCTAATTTGGTTTGTTTGCACAAGTATGAGACTACGTGTCCTACCCAATATAATGTAATTAGTAATTTCGGAGAATTAAATAATGACACGTCCGGTACGGCATCAAAGTTATATAGAAGAAGACGACACTGGACAGAGACAGATCAGCATAATTCCGAGAGTTTCAAAACTTGAAGGTAAAAAATATCTATCGATAGAGACCATCGATAGTCGACACAATCGATAGTGACCATTGATAGGCATGACCTATATCGATATTAACTATCGACTATCGCCCAACCCTAGTTGGTTTACCGAAAATGGCAGGTTACTGGGTGTAATGACAAAAACAACATTAAAAATGTTGAATCATCGCACTTTTAACTAATATTTAAAAATTAATCATTAAATTAAATATTAAACCAAAAAAAATAAGACAAAAATCTATTTCTCAGATTTTATTTATGGCACTGGCATTGTCCCAAGTCATAAAAGTCAGACAATCGTTTGATAATTTTCTGCCGGAAGCCGAATCATCATTCCTATTAAAGAAAATTTTGTTCTGTAGTTGACATAACAAAATGCAGTAGTCTTACCGATAATCGATATTCGATCTATAGTTTTGTATCGCCTGACGTACTTAGCAGGTGCATTGGTTGTTGAGGTTAAGTTGTGAATTGAAGTAAAAGCCGATTAGCTGTGTGCGTTTTTTTAAAACAATTTTTTTTTTTTTTTTTATAAATCATGGAAGGGTATTATTTAACAAGAAGCATTGTACTCAATAATTGCAAACAATGTTGTTAATTCGCATGAATTAAAGAGATAGTGTTAAATTAACTAGTATTAACTAGTTGCTAATTTGGTGTTAATTATCGTAGAGGTGTCTTTTGAAAGACATATCGCACGTGCATTTTTAAAGTGACACTACTTAAAAATTCGTATTTTTGATTTTTATCATCATGTTTAAGTTAAATACCCTTCTATGATACATCAAAAGTGCATTGAATTAACTTCAAATCACTCCTGATACATTTCACTTGCTGTTAGAATTAATAGATAATTCAGGTACACTTTCGATATTTCATGCAAGACTGAAAATTGTACATTTTTTTAGATTTAGATTTTTTAGTTGCCTCACTTTAGAAATACGTGTGCGATATGTTCGTTTATTTCGTTGTTTTTTTTTTGTGTGTGTTTTTTTATTGGCGTACAACTGCATCGGTCCTGAAAAATGCCAATTATTCGTTTTGATTTTTATGCACATGTATATCCCTTTCATTTATTTATTAATTTCTGTGTATACTTGTTTATATAAACTTCTAGTATCTGCGAATACTTAGATATATGTATATCATATTTCTATTTAGACAAATTATTTGATTTAAGAAATTTGAATACTAATTCTATAGATATATAGCACTTTTATTTTGTAGGTTTTTTAGTATTTTTCCTACTGTTAAAATAAATGCATTCCAAATTATACCCATTTTAGCTAAGCTCAGCTGACTATGTAGTGTAAATTGTTTTATTACCAAAACATATATCAATATTTAATATGTGCAATTGTAAACTGTTTAATCATTTGATTTTTATTATTATTATTAGCACTATTATCTCCAAGAGCGGTTGTAGGATGAGGGTTTTATCCAAAACCGTTGAGATGTTACGTAAAGAATGAAGATTCCTGGAATATGTAGCTTATTTTTACGATTTTATTTCAGCATTGGGATTTTGATGGAGCTTGTTTTGTGAAAAGGAAGGAGTAAGGAAGTCACGTATGGGCCTATTCTTAGTCTAGTTAGCATTATCTCGCTCCTACGACATTTTCGGTTGTATGTACCCAAGGGATTGACATTTTCCTTATTATCCTTAATTTACCCGGAGGACTCTCATCCCACACAAACTGCTATCCATCTTTTATTTTTCCCTGGAAATTTCGTATGCCTGATGTAGTTCGATCGGCAAGCCCATTATCTACAATATCCAAGTGACTTGGGACCGTATACAATATTCTATTCTACCTATTTTTTTTTTATTTCGATAAGTAAGAGTGAATACATGAGGGTGTATTTTTTTAAAATGATTTAATATTTGTTAGAGTATAGAATTATTATTTTGTTTAAAATAAACTTTCCATACAATTATGATTGATGAATTAATTGCCACTTCTATTGGGATTATTTTATTAGAATACTAGTTTCGAATGCTAAACATTCATCTTCAGTTCTAAAACATATAAATTTTTCAACACATCAGCACTATGTTACATGGATTGTATATACTAAAGTGTTCAAAAATGTAAGAAAAGAAATCAAGCATTGGAGATCTAACAGATATCTGAAATATATCCATCGTGGAAAGGGGAAGGGCCAGGTAGGTTAAATTTTTTGGGATTTACTATGGGATTTCCCTTTTGACTCATTGGATTTTTCCGCTCCTTTTGAAAACAATTTTAAAATGGGGCTATTGGAAATGTTTATCTGGTCATTTAAACAAAAATCATGTTTACCTGGTCATTTAAACCAAAATCTTGAACGTTTTTAAATGACCGGATAAACATGATTTTTGTTTAAATGACAAGATAAACATTTCCAACATCCATATTTTAAATTTGTTTCGGATAGGAACGGAAAAATCCAATTAGTCATAAAGGAAATCCCATAGTTAACCCCAAGAATTTTAACCTACCTGCCCCCTTCCCCTTTCCACGATGGATATATTTCCGATTTCTGTTAGATCTCCTCAGGTGAGTACCAATGCTTGATTTCTTGTCTTACATTTTTGAACACTTTAGTATATACAATCCATGTAACATAGTGCTGATGTGTTGAAAATTTTATATGTTTTAGAACTGAAGATGAATGTTGTTTAGCATTCGAAACTAAGATTGTAATAAAATAATCCCAATAGAATTGGCAATTAATTAATCAATCCTGATTGTATTGATCCTTCTACACCATCCTGCGTACCTTAAGTGAAAATTTCCATAATTTAGTCTTTTAATTTTTAATCTTCGATTTGTTAGGTGTACTCTTCCTCTTAGATAAATAAAATTATCCTATAATGATGCCATTTTAAAATAAATATATTTTCCTAAAACAGTTTGTTTTCGTTTTAAAAATACACAAATTCCAGCTGTTTGCTTCCCACTTACCGTGGAAACAACCGCTGCATAAATCACCAGATATGAGCTAATGTTTTTACAGAGCACTCGAGTTGGATTGGACGTTCAAGGGCGCCTTGAAATGTGTCGAAATAGCCGTTTCTGCGTTTCATCTCTTCGGTTCCCTTGTAAATATTTACTTTTTAAATTGTTCCATGGGGCTGTACTGCACTGGCTTGTTTGTGTGGTCTTATGTCATTGTTTATGGAACTTCTTGTTTTGATAAGCAATTTTTATGTATCAATAATTTTTTTTTTATTTCTCAATATTTATTTTTTAATATATAAAGTGCATTTTTTTATTTGTTTTGTTGTTTTTTTTTTAAAAGATAATTCAGGTACACGTTAGATGTATTATACAAGGCTGCGATTTTACATTTTTAATGCAGATTTTTGGGTTGTGTCACTTTTGAAATACGTGTGCGATATGTTTGCTCGGCCCTGAATCATTAATCATCATTTTGCCTCCTTAACCTCGCATAGCGATTCTTAAACAACTCATCAAAGACACATAAATTATAATTATGGATAGTAGGTCATGGATTTGCAAATTCTTTTGCGTATTGAATTATAATATTGTGTATAGTCATAACTAGGGATGTGTCGATTCCAAGTATCGATCCTCGGTTCCATCGATTCTTGAGGAAAGAATCGCTATCGAGAATAGATGACCCAAAGTCGATTCCTGGGTACCGATCGATACTGTTGAAGATAATTATGTAATTGTATAACAGTTACAAACATCATCGATTCTTCTCCCTAACGATTAAATATATTTTATGATAATTAGTTTTAAATAATATTTTATATCTTATAATAATAGAGCAATTTTTCATATACAGTGGAACATCGATATAGCGAATTCCTTGATAAATCGAAGTTTTTCTATTCCCCTTGAATCTGCCTACCATTCCTATGTTATTTTTACCTCTACATATCGAAGGGTTGGTTAAGAAGACCTTGATATATCGAATTTTCGAAGATTCCTTAGCTGACACTGCACCTCTAAAAAACGAAGTTTTTATTGGAAAATGATTTTTTTGTTAAATAAGAAGTCGATTGTTTAAATACGTAGATTAACAGTTACCCATCCTGAGTAAAACTGTATGTAAGAAAAATTGAAAATTATTCAACGTAGGATTAACTGTAACTACCATCGTGCGATATTGCAAAAAAGTTTGGAATACCACCGAAAACCTTATCCACAATTTCGAAAAATAGGCTTAAGTATGAAAATCAAGCTTTTTCATTATCAAAGAGCTCGAATTCCAAGATATCGCCGAGCGTGTTGTGAAATGGTTAAAGCAGTGCCTTTATTCTTTCATTATTAATATTTTAATAAAATATGTACCTATTTTCTATAGTTACATTTAGTATTTTATTATAAACTTCTAACCTCTATATATCGAAGTAAGTCAGAAATCACCTCAATAAATCGAACCTCGATTTATCGAAATCCTCTATAATTCGATGTTTTCTCGTTTCCCTTGAGGTTCCACTGTACTGTAGATCTGCTCAGTAAAGAATTATAGCATTATTTTAAAAAATTAAGCATTGCTTCTTGAAGCCAAACTAAATCTGTTAAATCTAAATCTTTTTGTAAAGGAAGAAAACAGATTACTATTTCCAACTACCAAAGCTAAATCACTAAAAAAATTAAAGCGTCCAGACAATAGCAACATGTTATTATACTTTTTTGTTATAAGTAGAGGATTTTTACAATCTATATAAATAAAAATGAATCGCCAAATGTGTTGCTAAGCGTAAAACACGAGAACGGCTCGACCAATTCGGCTAATTTTTTTTTTTTAACGTTTCTATTTAGGCACAAGGAAGGTTTTTATCTATCTTTATAAATAAAAATGAATCGACAAATGTGTTGCTAAGCGTAAAACACGAGAACGGCTCGACCAATTCGGCTAATTTTTTTTTTAACGTTTCTATTTAGGCACAAGGAAGGTTTTTATCTATCTATATAAATAAAAATGAATCGCCAAATGTGTTGCTAAGCGTAAAACTCGAGAACGGCTCGACCAATTCGGCTAATTTTTTTGTTAACGTTTTATTTAGGCACAAGGAAGGTTTTTATCTATCTATATAAATAAAAATGAATCGCCAAATGTGTTGCTAAGCGTAAAACTCGAGAACGGGTTGACCAAATCGGCTAATTTTTTTTTAAATCTGCAAAACCCATGCTTCTCTCATGGACAGTTGTATGTTGCCTGCTCTCGCGTCGGAAAAACGTACAGCTTTATTCATTAATGCGCCAAGTAATCAAACAAAAAATGTCGTGTACCACAAGGCATTACAATGAAAATACCAGATTACACTACTAAAGTCTTGCAATGTACAAAATAGAAAACATATTTGTAAGTAATCGTTGTTTATTATGGAGACATAAATCTATAAATAAAGTGATCACTCTGAAATGTTTTATTACTGCGAAGGGACAATAACTTTTGACAGAACAAAGTCTGTCGGGGAGGAAATATTAACATAAAAAATCAATGTTGTGTTTAGAGAATATAGGGCAGAACTACGTTTGCCGGGGCAGCTAGTCCCAGAATAAATATTAGTTTTCATTTCATTTCATTAGTGCTCAAACTGTTTTTTTGAACCCTAAAGTACTGTTAAAATCAACATCTAGAGAAATATATAAGTTTTAGCTGCACATAGCAATATTACCGCTTCCTTAAGTAACAAACGAATCCTAAACCTTTGATATATTTGTCTGGGTGTAGTTCCGCAGACCGCCCCCATTTTCAAATGTCTATTTCTTCCATGTCGCTCCACCAAAACGTAAATCCAATTAGTGTTATTTAATCTACATTTGACAAATTTTTGTTTAATATTAAACTCATTGAAGTGTTTTAAGTTATCCTGTAGAAAATATTATTTTAAAAAAGTTGGGGGCGTCTGCGGAACTATTTACCTAGGGAAAAAGTTTCGTAGACGCCCCCGGGGAAAAATATTGTTTACAAGATTTGATTATACACATATGCAACTAAATTTAATAATTCATAGAATACATCTTTATTAGGGCCTCTAACAGCTCGTCTCCAAAGATATTCACAATATCCAGTGTGAATATAAATTTTGGGAATGATTTCCGCCCGCTTGTATTCCTCGCTTAACTGATCTCCATGCTGATTCTATGTTTTGAGTGTGGGACAATGGATTAGGATCTACAAAATGCAAACTATGGTTCACTGTCTGGTGGATGTATCCCAATTTTGAAAGCTTTGTGTAGCTTCTCCATTTGTCTTAATGATAGTGCTTCCGGGTTTGACATTTTTTATGATCAGGAGTAGCAAAGTTGCAGCTTCACGCTTAGTGTGGGGGCAAATTTCCATCCGGAACTTCTTTTTCCCATCCCGTTATTTCATCTCTAGAATTCAACTCCCGTCCACAATCCTTCCTCGATTATATTTTCTTGCCACAGTGATATTAACAGTCACAATGATTATTTTTACTCAAAGGATTATTTTGTTGATATAGCGGGTTTGAGATTAGAGATTAAATCGGTGACACAATAAACAAAAATGTCCTTGAATTTTAGTTGTAACCTGCGATAATATTTTAACATCATTTTACGTACCAAAGGGCTGGGGGCGTCTACTGAACTTTTTCCCTTGGTAAATAGTTCCGCAGACGCCCCCAACTTTTTTAAGTTAATATTTTCAACATAATAATTGTATACACTTTGCATAATTAAGTATGAGAAGAAAATTGGTTAAATGTAGATTAAATAGTACTAATTGGATTTATGTTTTGTTAGAGTGACATGGAAGAAATAGGCATTTGAAAATGGGAGCGTCTGCGGAACTACACCCATTTTTCTTTATAAATAATATGAATTATTTTTTGTATATCGTTAGAACTGCAATTGACTTATATATTGTCTTTTGTGGATAATGAATGCGATTTGCTGCTTTCTAATTTATTTCTTTGGTTATTATTGTAGTTTTTTTAAATAAGATTTGAAAATGTTTTTTAGCTACCACATCGATTATTTTATCTAATAACAATTTATTTTTAATCGAGGCACCGGTACCGAGAATCGATTTTTTGAAACCGATTTCTGTATCTGGAATTGAATCATTTTGGTACCTACACATCACTGGCCATAATGTAGGCTCCTTGATTTAAATCCTTTCGATGATCATCCAAATATTAGGACAATATAATCTTTTTAGGACAATTCACATTGGGATGTGATTTTTTTTTTTCTTTTTTCTAATTAGGGCTTTGCTCCTTACCTTGTCACAAATAACCTTATCCATAAAGACCTTAATGTTCCATATGTTACTGATTTAGCCCAAACCAGATACCTATCCTCCATAACCATTCTAATCCACTAGTCTCTTAACTTGCTTCCCATTCTATTCCCGATAATCCACCGAGGCGTCTGAAAAAAAGATGGCCGAGAGACCTTCTTATGTAGATTTATAGTATTTTTTTTTCTTTTTATCGAAGTGCTATTAGTGAGTGGTTCTTCACATGTTATTGACAAGTTATTGTAATAATTTCCTCAGACATACTTATTGTACATATGTGTATACAGCTGTAAATATCAATAAATAATTTTAAAAAAAGAAAAAGAAATGGGGCTTACGCCCTTATGTACTCCAAATAGGGCAGGAAGGACGAGTTATCCTACAGGTTACCAATATATTTTAGCCCAGGTTGGAGAGTCCAAGATTCATTCCGCGTGGATTCACCTCGTAATAACTTTCAACTGTGGTGGGATTCGAACCCGCGACCTTCTGTTCCTGGCACGCTGAGACACTCTTCCCCCAACGCCCTCTCTCAGCCATTGAGATTCCCCCTGAGGGAGTCTAATGAATTAAAATACATTTTATTAGCGGTTCAGTTAGTAATCGCTTGTTGTTGAAGTTTGTTTGGCTTTATTATTAACTGCTAATAACCGTAGTACGGTTTTAAACTTTTATGTTGTCATTAAACGAAACAAAATGATATGTTATGGTATTAAAATGCTGTTTATTTTATTGTTAAAGTGGTAGTACTGGACTTAATTAAACATTATATTTTTTTTCATGCGCCCTGGGTTGCGACACTTGACCCGCGACGCACACCCTGCACTGCGGTTGCGAGAGTGTTATTTATGCCCCTGTTGGCTCACCAGACTTAGATTCTTCAACGAATTTCATGACCAACGTCAATCGGTGGAATGGAATAAAAAAATGGATATGATGTGACAAATAGTTGAATGTTTGGTTTGTCTATTTGTTTTTTGGATGAAGGTGCTATATGTTTATATCCGCTTTGTGAAAATCGATGATTTATTAAAGGCACGATATCTTCGTGGATGAAGAAATAAAAATAAAATGAAAATCTTAGCGAAACCAAAGGTTCGATGCCGATGCCCACTCCCTCAAAACCCAAATTCTCAAAATCAGCCCTGACGCAATCTTCTCACATTTGTCTCCGTCTACCTTTCGAACATTAACCCCACTGTTCGAAACAGATTAACTGTTTTGGTATTCAATAATTATTGAGTCCAACGATTTTACATGCTTATTTTATTCGTTGTACTGGTGTTACCTGAACTATAGGGGTCACCTGTGGTGTAGTGGTTAGCATAGCAACATACTAAACCCAAGATCGCGGGTTCGCAGCCCGACAGATGACCTTAGGATTCTTTAAAGGGAGTAAAAAAATCCTTAGCTATGCCGTCCTTCGGAAGGGACGTAAAATGGATTTCCCGAGCCTGTGCGATGTCAGGTACTCGTTGAAGATCCCTATCCTAATTATACCTGTATAGGCAAAATTTAGGACTCCCACCGTAGCATCGTCCGATTAGCCATAGCAACATAAAGTGACGTTAAACGAAATAAACAAACAAACCTGAACTATATTTACTGAATAAAGCTCGTTCTATTCCGCATTGTGGAATCTTCTGACTTCTCACATATGTTCATCCTTTTTTTTGGGCTAAATATTCTACCCAGTACTTTATTTTTGACAACTTTGAGCGTTATTCTTCCTTCTTCTTCTTACGAGTTCGGCCATCTGTGGATCACGTTGAACAATTCATTTCTTGCTCTTCCGTTCCCTCCAGTACATCTTCATTACCTCTGCCTGATGTTTTCTTCTTTCATTTGACCACCGACTATTAATTTGTGTTATAACCGTTTCCGGAAATTTGATCCTGTTGACTACTGTCCGAAATTTGTCTCTATCCCACATTGAATTCCACACTTTGTTCTTCCCTTAATATAAGGGGTCTCGGAAGGATAAAATAATTAAATTGAATTATTTTGGTTTTTTCGTGGCATTCTAAAAATGTCGATTTTTATCCTTTCGCTTTTTGTTTTTCTTTCTATTTTTCAATGTCAGCTAATGGGTTGATCATGAGTTTCGTTGCGTGCAGTTTGGTTTATCTATATCTTTGGGATGATTTAGGAGAGGCCACCTGTTAAAAGAAGATCTTACTGTCTGATTCGAATAGGCTACGATGAAAAATAATTTATGGATTTACAAAACATTGCCTTGGAGGTAATGCGCAATAAGTATGGAAGAGGAGCCATCATTGGTATTATTTAAAAAAAAAATGTTTCCTGCCTTTAATTTATTTTGCTTATAATTATCCAACCTATTTTGTAAATTATTTAAAATTAGCTCAGCGAGTAAGCCACTTGAGTACCATGCTCCCTGGCCCGAGTTCGTGTCCGATTGAAGGCAGAAAATTTATATTCTGTTATTTTAGCCGTGGACCAACATCGAGGCGGGAGACCCTCCTGGGGCACACCCAGCCTCTACAAAGTTGGTACCCTTAATAAGCTGAGAACTTAGCGGTTGAGCGTGATTTAGGCCAAATCTCCTCCTTTCACAACCGTTGCCCTAGTAACAGTACATCCTTACCTAAGTAATTAACTTTTTTTTTTCTTTAAGTATAATCCTTTAAAAAAAAACAAAAACAATTAAGCCTGGTGTTATACCCGATTTGATTGAGGTGTCAATGATGAGTCATATTTAAGGACCGTTGCATTAGGCTAGCACCTTCTGATTTAGGGGTGTTGACGTAACGACAGCTTAGAGAGAAGGTCTTTAAAATGATTGAATGGTTTAAAAGACGCTGGTCTTGGAACTTGATGGCAGAACTGATGCGGCCATGTAATTAGTGTGTGATTAACTAATTCGACCTCGGCTGCAGAAGCCTGAGTGCTGAGTGACGTGGAATGTGGTCAGGCTCTCGAATCGTCTCCCCTCGAAACTTCGTAGGATTATTGTTATTTTTATCGTAGGTGACTAAATATATCGTACTGAGATTAGTATATAATATTTTATGTATTACATTTGAGTTGCGACCTTTGGGCAGTCTCTTCTCTTGTAATATTCAAGCTATATATATTGTCATTTACTCCTTATGTTATTCACAGCCAGGCAAAAAATTCCACCTAAAGGATTTTTTTCCTTTTTCGCGGCTGATTTATTTTTTTCTTTTTTTGCGAGTTTTCGTATACTCCCTCAAATGTGATTTGAATAAATTCTTGAGGGATATGTCCCATATAATGCAAAACTGTTATAAATCTTATAAATTCAATAATTTGCTTATTACTGTTTACTTTTATATATTTAATGTTTTTATTAATCCATTTCATATGCCTTAAATAAAGAATAACATTAAAAATAATGGCGGTGAAATTTTGGGTGGAGTTCTTCACCTGTCAGTTATGTTGTTTGCAAACTGTAAATTTCATTAAATAATAAAATTAAAAGTAATGATTAATTTAAATTTAAAAATTTATCATAGATGAGAGTTGATCCAGTGTCCAACTTTTTTTCATACTGCTCCGAGGATTATCGAAAATGGATTGGATTAAAGGCTAGGTCAGAAACTTTTGGGTTTGTGTGGTTGTTGTTTGTTGTTTATTGGGACTTATCGCCCTTATGTACTCCAACTAGGGCAGGAAGGACAGGTTACCAACCTGTTCTAGCTAGGGTGGAAAAGTACATATTCATTTCATGGGTCCACCACGAAATAAATTTTAACCCGCCTAGGTGAGATTCGAACCAAGCGCGCTGAGACTTTCGCTCCAAATCGCTCAGCCATCGGGAACACGGGTTTGTGTGGTTATCGAGTCGCACTAGGTGTCTTTTTGAAGATGTTAGCAGAATTTGCTTTATTTTTCTCATGATGTTCTTTGCTAATTTCGTAAATTCGGTTCTACCAATAAAGATTTTTTTTTATCCTTTATATATTATACTTCAAATGCCACAAACTTATATATGAAATTAAAGTAAATGTAATGTTCTACAATTTTTATTCAGACATGTTTTCTGACATACTATCATGAAAGGCACTAGAAGCAAGTGTTTGACAAAAATTGAGGTAAAATTTGTTTTTTCCCGAAAATCACCGATTTTCAATTACGTATATCTCGAAAAATATTCGAAAAGAATTTCGACAAATATTTATAAAATTAATTTTACAGGAAATTTAAATAGCTTTACTTTTGATTCGAAACATATTTTTCTGGAGTCCACCGTTTTCGAGATATAATCGAAAAAAACAAAAATGGGACCTTCTCCCCTCCCCCCACCGTTAGCTAACCTCCTAGGGGCGGGGACTGTTTGTATGTTTATCTTGTAACTATTCGTAACGATGCTGTGAAGTCAAAAATTATCGCATATTTCATGCACTCTACAATGTCTTTATTATTAACTGAACTATCATAAATATTTGAAACCAGCTTTGGATTATCACCCAACTTCTTAGTTTTATTCTGCAATTTGCATATCTCCAATGAAGTTATTTATAAATATTTCTTTTAACCTTTCGTCCCGTCGAGATTATAATTATTGGAAGTAGGGCTATTTATAGAAGAGATAATTCAGTTATGAATTCCATCGGTCCAGTACTGCTCGTGCCGCTTGTCCGCCTCCTAATCATCAGCTGTCCATCACCCTTAAAAGGCTACGTAGGGCCTCTTTAAATGCCCGGAAGAGCCGGCGGTAGATGGTGGTGACGTAGAGTGGATACGCTGCTCGGCAGGGCGGAGTGGGGACAAGGCTCAGTCAGTGGTTCGGTGCACGCGTATCACCATCTTATCACAGGTATCTGTCTCTATGTGTGTCGTCGCTACTGCTGCGTCTGTCTCATGGTTCTCCTTTTCTCATGGTTTACATTCTCAGGGTTTACCGTGTTCCTTGGGATGGTCTAAAGATCGGATAGGGTGTGATTCAGCTTATTTTATTTATTTATTTATTTTTTTCGAAATTAGTGCGATTCAGCGAAATGATAGTTATTGCAGGCCATGTGTTATTTCTTAGAGAGTTGTGTCTGTTATATGATAAGTGTGTTTTGAGAGTTCGTCAAAGGATATGAGTTTTGGTTGAGGAACCCTATTGTTTTTGACCCGCTGCTGTGTTTACAAGGCAAAGTCACAGGTAGATGTGATTAATTTTTCCTTCTTATCTATTTATACGTCCACTAATTCTTAAAAAAATAAATAAATAAATAACATAATAAAAATGTCAATCAACTAATTTTTTTTCAAAAAAAAAAAAAAATTGTTTTTAAGTCTAACTTACCCTAACCACATATGAACTGACTTGACAAAAACGACTTTCATAAGTTATCTTACAATGATAGATTTGTAAAAATGTTTTAATAATGATTGATTGTGGTTGAATGATGTATGGGGCTCTTGAAGCACCCGAAGGCTGTGTAAGGACGTAATGCTAGACCGTCAGCTAATTGACCTATTGCTCCTTATAAAACTAATTCCTTCATTTTTTTTTTCTTTTAATCTTTATTATAGATTATATATTATTAAGAATACAACTAAAATAATTAAAAAAAATTAATATAAGATTAAAAAAAAAAAAATCAGTTAATAAATATTATAAAATGATAAAATAAAATCCATTATTTTATATTTAACATCCCTAACGCTAGATCAATAGCTTTAGGAAATGGTATTATTAATTTGCTATATTGATGATAAGCTGCCTTGAAACGTCAATTCATTTGGAATATATTTTGAAATCTCAGATAGATAATACTGTGACGTTCCTTTTGTTTTTTTGTGTTGTTTTTTTAATATCAAAATCAGTTTGTCTACTGTTTTTTATAGCTTATTTTTTATATATATCATAATACACGATCTTCCAAAAAACGAACAAAAAAACAATTAAAAATAAAATAAAATAAACAACCAGAGAATAATAGTAGTTATTTAGTCAATGAAGTGATATTAATTTGGATATTTCTAATCAGTATTTGAAAAAAGGATTTCTGTCCATTTTTTCCCCCATAAAATGGGTTAGCACTGAAATTGTCTGTAGGTAAACCTAGCTATGAAGAAAATAATTCAGACTATAAAAGAATTTCAAACAATGCATTGGTCTGCAGTCCTTTCAATGTGTAAAGGTAGGTTTACCTTCAAACATTTTTTTTCTCTGCTAATTCATTTTATTAAAAAAATGGACTGAAGCTCTTTTTGCAGAGACCGGTGCAAACATGTGCTATAATGTATAATTTTTGCTATAGTAATATATTCTAAATAGATATTCATTTTTTTTTTTAATTATAAATTTTCATGATTTCAAAATTACGATTCAGTTAAAAAAAAACAAACAACTAAATTAAGACCCTGGGATATGAACTGAGTAAATAATGATTTTGTTTTACTACATTTTTTCGATAGAATTGGAATTTATATATTCAATTACAAATGACTTTGTATTGCTTGATGTTCACTAGATATTTCATCGTAATCATGATCCGCAATGCAGTGTTATGGTGCAAGCGGATATTATAATAAAATAAATCTTAATTTCATAAAATATATATTAATAATAGAAACAGGATGTTATCAAGTTTCTCTGAACCTTATTATCTTTTTTTATTTTGAAGAGAAAACATTTGCCCGGTTGGGATAACATAACTTATTATCTTAGTTGTGGAAATGTAAAATGATAAACATTTTTAACATGATGATAATTCCAAACCAATTTTCTATTTTGATGTAGTTTAGAAGATGAATGAAAATTAATCAATTTTAAACAACATTCAGCATTTAACTATATTAAATCTAGTATCTACTGGGAGCCCTGTAATTTTTGAAAAACTTAACTATCTTGATGGAAATTTGATAATTATGCGAGAACCTACCTACGTTTTTAATTTTAGGAGTAAATCGAAAACCAATTAGACTTTCCAAAATGCAGCTCAATATCAACTTGCTAGTGTATTGAGTCATCCATCATATAAGTATAAAACCAGTTCGATTGGCAAATGTATGGTAAGGTTTTGGTGGTAAAAGGCGAACATACCTAAAAGATCACCTAAGAGAAATCACATACCTAAGAGAAATTCATTAGAAAAAAAATATGTATATATATATATATATATATATATATATATATATATATATATATATATATATGTATATATATATATATATTGGGCGTAAAACAGGTGTATGGAATTAATACCATTATTTATCATTCACCAAATATGTCATCAACTCCAGTTATTTTATTACTATAATAAATTTTGTATTCTTTTTGAATTATTATTAAACGACGATGGTATGAACATTCCTTTTAATAAATTCTTCTTTCGTAACAAATACAAAACAGTTAACTTTTACGCTCAAAATCTACTGCTCGAGTCTCTTTCTAACTCCATATTGCCTACATGAAGTTTCAAAAGACTATGGCTAAGGGATCTCCTGTCTCGAACCTGTTTCAAATGTTTTAATTTAATTTATTTTTCTCAACAAAAATTGTATTTTCTATATTAATTATAATTTTTTTAATTATATTTTTTATTATATGTTTTTGACTCATTTATTTTTTTTATTACTCGATAAATATAAAGAAGTATCATATAATAAATGAATTATGAATTGATGTGTATCACGTATGCGCAGATAAAATGAGATTGAATAAAATTTTAAAAAATACTAGTATATAATATAATGCATATGTACATGTGTATGTAAAGTATGTATTATTAGTGTTTATGATTTAGGTTGTTGATAAATTCCTACAACAAAAGCCTGAATTTTTTTTTGAAACATGTTCACCGCGTATCTCATTGCAAAAGTGCATTTCCACCAATGTTGGCAAGGACATTTTCCTTTAAGATAGCAAATTTTGGGTAACTACCTTGAGCATTATCATCTCATCTCGAGCATAAGTAATTTCACAAAAAAAATTTTTTTTTAAACAAAACCTATGTTATTACCTATGTATTATGTATTGAAATTAAAATAAGGATTTTATTGAAACTGGTTTTGTGTGAAATAGGTACGTGTTAAGTATATTTTTGCATTTGATTAGGTTATATTATCTAATGTTATCGTAATACTTTAGTGGTTCAAATAAAAATTTGTCAACGAAGAAAAAGATTCACACCCACGTAAAATGATGATAACTTAAACATTCATAAATATAAACCTTTAATTATTTACAAATCATTAACAATTACAATAGCAATTTCACCATTCAACGGACTTTACCGTACTTAAGCATCCTGGCTATTGCACTTGAATTCTACTGTACTCACTGCCATTTTATTTATTTATATATTTTTTATAGACCTTTTATTGAGTAATTATTACAATCTGCCACAAATATGGGCAATAAGTAATTTAGATGGCATATGATTACCTTCACACGGCAATTAAAGAAAACCCAGTGGAGGCTGAGTTAGAGCGCAATGTACAGAAGCTGGCATGAGTACAGAAGCTGGCCAGTGCCAGAACTCTAACATAAATCCATTTTTACAATAGATCTCGAGGCCACTGCCGTTTTAATATGCGAGGGGGGTTATCGGGTGTGTTGAACTGGATAATGATTGAGCCACAGGGTTAGGATGGAAAGAAAGGTGATGGAATTTTATAAATTTAAGAGGTATGAGGTCGAGGACGTATGGTATGTTGAGATCATTGTGGAGGGTTTTATTGGATTCATAGTAAGGAGCATTAACTATAGTTCGGAGGACTTTGGATTGGAAGGATTGAATACGTTTGATATTCGACTTTTTAGCTGTGCCCCACAGTTCAAGTCCATAAGTACAAATAGGTTTAATAATAGTTTTGTATATGAGAAGTTTGTTTTCAGCGGAAAGATGAGATGTCCTGTTTAATAGTCTATACAGTTGGCTGAAGCGTTTGTTGCGTTCTTGCCTTTTAAGTCGAGTATGAGGGTTCCACTTAAGTCTTTGGTCTAGGTAGAAACCAAGATACCGAACTGTGTCAGCTTTAGGTAGTGGAATACCATTGAAATTGATGGGAGGACAGGATTTTCGGCGAAGGGTAAAGGTTACGTTGGTGCATTTAGTTTCATTTACTTTTATTCGCCAATTATCGCACCAGTATTCAATCAAGGATAGCCATTTTATTGGGTACATGTTTCTGAGCAAAAAGACTAAAATATGGATCAGCGAGTCTTTTAGATGGGCTTTTTTCGCTGTTTAAAGTTTATGTAATGATTTCTTTTAAAAACTGCAGGAAAACCTTAGGTTTCACTTTTCAAAACCCATAATGAAGATGTTCCCACTCGAGAATCTTAAGAAAGATAAATAGGAATTTGATGTCAGGGACACGAGACGTATAGGCCAGGCAAAAAATAAAACGAAAAAACTTCCGTTATTAGTGACCGCTGTGGATTGCAGGTGATGCATTTCAAGGGAACTCATGTTTGAGGATCAGTACGAATATAAAACTTTATTACTGGTGACTTTTCTCAGCTCACTAACTATATTAACTATATAAATATATATATAGGGTAGTTTTCGCGGTTAGTGGTCGGTTCTTTTATATATATACTGTTATATAAAAGAACGAGCCATTTTTCGTTTGTGCCACTAACCGCGAAAACTACCGAACCAACCTTTTCCAAATTTTAGCTACATCATCTTCATAGTTCAAGGAAGGTTTAGCAATAATAAAATTTACATATTTTCTATTAAATTGTTGCTAAAAAGTGATATATATGAGGTGCGCAGTGAAGTTTGAAAATTGGCCGATAGTTGGCAAGCACCATTCGAGAGAGGTTACAAAGATACGGTGTTATATAGAGCTAGACATTTATGATAAAGTTTACTTATTTTCAATTCAATTGTTATTAAAAAAGGTTATAAATATGTGGATCCTAGTGCAGTTTGAAAATAAAAAGATATGTGGTTAGCACCATTCTGCAAAAACTGCTAAACACATTTGTACCAAATTGTATCTAACTCATTTTCTTAGTTCCAGGAAGGTTTAGCGATAGTAAAATTTATAATAATAAAAATTTAAATGAACACTGTTGAGTGTCAGAAACGAGATTTTCCAAACTCTGACATACTTTTATGTTTTGAAATTAAAATCCAAACAGGTGGAACCAATAAAATTATTTCTGCTGATACAAAATTATTACCAATTCAAAATGTCGACCCTTTGCTTTTTGATATTGTATGTAAACATATGAATCATGGGCATTTAGTTGCAAGCACTCATAATGCAGTCTATTATCCGGAAGAGTTTCTTAATAGTCTTTGTCCATCAGGATTACCAACTCATACATTAAAATTAAAACTGGTCCAATTATGGTTTCACGAGAACCTCAACCACCTCATCAGTGATATGGTAACAGGTTAAAATTTACAGCTATGCGTGAAAATATCATTGAAGAAGTAATGCGCAATCGCATATTTCAATACAAAATTTCTATCGATAAACAAATAAAACTTTAATTATTAGTTCAAATTATCTGAATTCTTTAAGTATATGAGCGTACGAAGCCGAGACGGGAGATGCTAGTATATATACATATATATATATATATATATATATATATATATATATATATATATATATATATATATATATATATATATATATATAGTGGCAATTTAATATAATTTGAATATGAAAAACATCACACTTTCTGTACCTTAGGTTCTTGTGTATAATGAAGTAAAACGTAGTATCTACAAAGTACATATTCAATTTTTCATATACACATATTTATGTATAGATATTCGAAACTGTATAATATAAATACACCAAGTAAATGAGTGAAAATATGATTATAATGTCATATAAGTAACTTGTAAATAAACTACTCATTAGTAGCACTTCCATAAAATCTTCGTTACTAGTGCCTTAGAACTATCTTATTTTCAGACTCCTCGGGGGGATATGAGAAATCGAGTAGGAAGCATGTTAGGAAACCATTGGGTTTCGAGTGGGTATGTACTTATCATGAATAGATGTCTGGTGTCTGGTTTAGGCCAATTCAGCGACATATGGAACTTTAAAAACTATATGGATAAGTATATTTTCCATAAAGTTAGGTGGATTGAAGATTTTCCGAAGGATTTTGGATTGTAAAGATGGCTGAACTGCCACAGCTAGGCGTTTGATAAATAAATGGATTGTAAATACGAGATGAATTCGACTAAATGTAGTTGAAATGAAAACATGTGGAACTAAGAACCAGAGAGGGTCTTAGGTTCTTTTTTTTGTTGGGCGTTTATTTTAAAAAAGATTTTAAATTTTAAGGATTGGAAGGTTATATTAATTTTATTTTTTAATCTATTTTTATTCTATCTAAAACTGTATACAATATACAACAAGTAAATTTGAGGATAATCATTACAATTCATAATGTAAATAACTTGTGAAGAACTACTTACTCGTAGCACTTCAATAAAAGTTTTATGTTAGAAGGTCTCTTGGCCATCTTCTTTTCAGACGCCTCGGTGGATTAGCGGGAATCGATAGTGAAGCAAGTTGGGAGACTTGTGTATTCGAGTGAGAAAGGAGTTAACTATGAAAGGATTGGTATCTGGTTTGAGCTAAATTCAGCAACATATGGAACATTAAGATCTTTATGAATTAGTTTATTTGTGGGGTCACCTGTGGTGTAGTGGTTAGCATAGCAACCTACTAAACCCAAGATCGTGGGTTCGCAGCCCGGCAGATGACCTTAGGATTTTTTAAAGGGAGTAAAAAATCCTTTGCTATGCCGTCCTTCGGAAGGGACGTAAAATGGGGGTCCCGAGCCTGTGCGATGTCAGGTACTCGTTAGAGATCCCTATCCCAATTATACCTGGATAGTCAAAATTTAGGACTCCCACCGTAGCATCGTCCGACTAGCCATAGCAGCATAAAGTGACGTTAAAAGAAATAAAATTTAAAATGTATATTGGAAAATAAATCTTGAAAAATAGTTCGGATTTCAAAATTTAGTCTAGGAAGTTTGAAAGAGCAAATATACCGTATTTCTCCAATGTTCCTTTTTCTTTCGATTGAGTCAACATTTCTTATGCTTAATTTTAATTTTTGTAAAAAAAAAAAATTTTTTTTGATTAGGAACGTAGTTTTTTTACTAGCGTTATAAGTTTTTCATGATTTTATTCCTCAAAGCTAAAGGCGCCGATGGAGTGTTCTATTACTAAAGAATCTGGCCCAGCTTTTAATGCCATCTTAAATCTTTTGTCTTGTTGAGTGTCTAAATTGACTTGGCAAATGACACTGCTTGAACAGTGGAATATTAATGCTCTATTCAAGTGTCTAGTGCAATTCTCTCTTGGCTATAAATGTATTACAAGTTGGGAAAAACAACTCGGCAATATAAAAATTTAAAACTCGAGGACACAGATATGATGGAGGTTCAATATTAACGAATAGGAAATTATTTGCGAAATTTATATAATTTGTATTGTAATTAGTTTTTCAGTTTGTATATGTTTTTTGGGGGGGGCATTTTGGGAAAAACTAGAGAAGTCGATTTTTGTCCAAAACAACTGTACAAATATATACTTCAAGTAAATGTGTTTATATTGTTTATAATAACATGTTAAAACTTGAAAAGAACAACTCATTAGTAGCACTTCAATGAAAATTCTACGCTAGAAGGTCATCTTCTTTTTAGATGCCTCGGAGAACCATCGGGAATGGAGTGGGAAGCAAGTTGAGAGACTAGTGCTAATGTGGTTATTGAGTTTACTATGAAAGGATATGTATCTGGTTTGGTCTAAAGCAACATTAAGATTTTTATGGATTAGTTTATTTTTTACAATGTAAGGAGCATTTAGTATTTTTCGATGGATTTGGGATTTTAAGGATTGGACACGGGAAGAATTAGAAGGTTTAGTGGAGCCCTAAAGCTCAATTCACAGTCATGTAAATTAGTCTTTTGTAACTAACGAGCTTTGATCGTTTTCCTAGTAAATGTTGAAGTAATCTGTAATGACGAGCCAGTTTCTTGTCGTTTTAGTCTTGTATGTGGATTCCAAGTTCAACGTTTGTCCAGTTGGATATCGACGCCTTAACTTAAAAATATTTAGCCAAAAAAAATCATTAAAATCCTACAACTCAACTGTGTAAAAGTACTTTCAATTCTGTTTTGTATTTTAAAAGGTATCCATATAATGTCAATAATTTATTTTACATTAGTTATTGTCACTATGTTGCAAAATAAATTCCAGTAATAATGTTTGGTGTGAACTTTCTTGTTTAGCTTAAAGTATGGTAAGGAAAAATTACTGCAAATTTCAACTTTGTTGAACTATTATTCCTATAATTATAGCAATTTATTTATTTATTAAACTATGAATATCTCTGAATATTTTCTTAAGGGTTTTATTCACTGTCTGGTTTATCCTATATTTATTCCAAACTAAAATATTGTGAGTTTGTAGAATAATGGCGGTTAAAAAAATAGTTTTTCGAATGACCTTTTCATTTTATCACCTTAAAACTGGTGATGAATATTTAACATTCGAAACTTGTCTTCAAATAAAAAAAATCCAATATAACTCGCAAACAATTAATCAATCCTTATTGTATTGATCCTTGTAAACCATCGTGTGCACCTCAAGTTATATTCTTTTTTTCTCTTTCAGTTTATGAATTTTTTTTTTGGAACTTTTACCTCTAATTTTTGCCCTTCCCTTTGAAAAGAAGAATACCTCGGTATTGTCTTCTATTGTAGAACTTTCATTACATTACTACCAATGAGTAGTTCCTCTACAAGTATTAATCATGTTATCATATTGCATTGTATACAGCATATTTACTGGATGTGTTTTTTCTATTAATAAATGAGTAAAAAAATAAAAAAAGGTTAAACCTTTCGATTTCCTCCGAAAAATGTAATGAGGTTTTCTAATACTATCATATTCCATCTACAAAATATATATTAAATTTGAACGAATTGTTTATTTAATCTGGAATAAAGTTAGTAAAATCGTTATTATTATAGTTGATGATAGCTGACTGTTTTTAATTGATCAGGCTAAATTTTAAAACAAAAGACATTCAAACAATGGCTAAGGTGCATTTGTTTTGATGAAATTATGACTATGTTGCGTGTCTAATCATTGTAGATAATTATTTCAGCTGGCATGGGATTGCTCTTCTTTTGTTTAGCTTTGTGGATTAATTACGTCCAACACCTTCTTCGCTTGTAGTTTTAAAAATAGAAGACAGCATCCTAATATATTGTTAGAGTTTTAGTTACATGAACTGCCCAAAACCATTCCTCTTTTCAGAAAATCTTTTAAGTGCGTCTGATGTTTGATACTGTGTGTAATCCTATAAATTCAGTTAAGCAAAATAAGAGGTTTAATATTAAAAAAAATAATAATAAATTTATCCCTGATTGGCAAAAACAATAGTTTTGTTTTTTGTTTATTTCATTTAACGCCACTTTATGCTGCTATGGCTAATCGGACGATGCTACGGTGGGGGTCCTAAATTTTGCCTATCCAGGTATAATTAGGATAGGGATCTTTAACGAGTACCTGACATCGCACAGGCTCGGGACCCCCATTTTACATTCCTTCCGAAGGACGGCAAAGCTAAGGATTTTTTACTCCCTTTAAAAAATCCTAAGGTCATCTGCCGGGCTGCGAACCCCCGATCTTGGGTTTAGTAGGCTGCTATGCTAACCACTACACCACAGGTGACCCCACAACTTATCCATAAAGATCTTAATGTTCCATATGTTGCTGAATTTAGCTCAAACAAGATGCCAATCCTTTCATAGTAAACTCCTTTCTCATTCACTGTGCATATATATTGGAATGCATACATATGTATAAAAATTCCAAATACATTTTTTAAGGATAACATTGAAATAACTACTTGCCTAATTTAATAAGATGTGTAGGGCATGGATATGGAATGCTAAAAGTATTTATCTCATTTTGGACAAAAATCGACTTCTCTAGTTTTTCCCAAAATGCACAGATATGGGCTTAGGAAAAAAATATATACAAACTGAAAAACTAATTACAATATAAATTATATAAATTTCGCAAATAATTTCCTATTCGTTGATATTGAACCTCCATCATATCTGTGTCCTCGAGTTTTAAATTTTTATATTGCCGAGTTGTTTTTCCCAACTTGTAATACAGTTATAGCCAAGAGAGAATTGCACTAGGCACTTGAATAGAGCATTAATATTCCACTGTTCAAGCAGTGTCATTTGCCAAGCCAATTTAAACACTGAACAAGACAAAAGATTTAAGATGGCATTAAAAGCTGGGCCAGATTCTTTAGTAATAGAACACTCCATCGGCGCCTTTAGCTTTGAGGAATAAAATCATGAAAAACTTATAACGCTAGTAAAAAAACTACGTTCCTTATCAAAACATTTTTTTTTTTTTACAAAAATTAAAATTAAGCATAAGAAATGCTTAAAGAAAAAGGAACATTGGAGAAATACGGTATATTTGCTCTTTTAAACTTCCTAGACTAAATTTTGAAATCCGAACTATTTTTCATGATTTTTTTTCCAATATGCATTTTAAATTTTATTTCGTTTAACGTCACTTTATGCTGCTATGGCTAATCGGACGATGCTACGGCGGGAGTCCTAAAATTTGCCTATCCAGGTATAATTAGGATAGGGATCTTTAACGAGTACCTGACATCGCACAGGCTCGGGACCTCCATTTTACATCCCTTCCGAAGGACGGCAAAGCTAAGGATTTTCTACTCCCTTTAAAAAATCCTAAGGTCATCTGCCGGGCTGCGAACCCCCGATCTTGGGTTTAGTAGGTTGCTATGCTAACCACTACACCACAGGTGCCCCCCTAAAAACAATAGATGATGCATATATCTATCTACTGCTTTTACAAATTAACATTTTAGAATTATAAGGATCAATTTACTTAAATTAATAATTAAATTAAAGTAACAATTAATGTCTAATCGAAATAAACTAACAAGGTGACGTTTTGTCTTGTAAATCACAGATTTGAATGCCGATTTTTGTGTCGGTAGTAGGCACTTAAATTAGTGCATAACTAGAGTTATTGCCGCCACTGAGTATTGGCGGGTGCTCAAAAGCACCCTTAAGCCGGGTCGTTTCTCGCATAATAAAGATATTTTTACTAACAAATATACAAAACTACAATTTAACATGAAAGAATCATTTCTCTATCTTGACTGAGAGGTGAGCAAAAAAAATAAAACGTGATTTTCATATATATATTTTTTTTTATCGGCTCCAAATGCTCATTGGCGGCTATAACTCCAGTTTTGCACTAATATAGGTCCTTACTATCTACACAAAAATCGACATTCAAATCTGTGTGTTACAACTTGCAACTTACTAGTCAATACGTCCCCTTTGTAAGTTGAAGGAGTATATTGGTTTCAAATGTGAATTTTTTTATTCAAACCTGTAGATTCTAAACGGTAGGTCCTAGCGACAAATTTTAAATTTCAAAATATATTCTACATCAAATTTGTTATCAGAAAACGGTCGCAAAATTTAATCACATCAACGCCAACAGAGCTAGAGAATGTCAAAATGTTACATTTTTTATCGTAAAAAAACGTTACAAAAAAGAACTGTATATCTCCCAGCCAAAAGATATCTAAAATTATGTAATAATTTCTGTAAAAATGTTTAATTTTATTTATTCCTTCTTTTTTTTCATTATTTTTTTTTTTATCTATAAATCCGAAGATTAGTTTTAATTTTAAAATTCCAGCTTATAGATGTATGTCCATAATTTATATTCTACATGGGTACTGTCTGATATGTACATAGCCAGACAATAATACCTTTAGATTGTACTTTACTGTTATTCTTAGTGGAAAAGGTGTCCCTGATAAAATTATTATTAATAAAATTATTAAAATTATATTTCATAAAAAAAAATATATATATATATATAATAAAAAAACAAATGTATCTATATCAATAATTTTACATGTAATATTGTAATATATGAGAATTATGATCCTGTAAAATAGTATTAGAACTTATTTTTCTTTCAATACTGTATAAGTATCAAATTATCCAAATTAATAATTAAATTAACAAAGTTGAGGAAAAAACAGGGATTTCAAACGCGATTTTTTCATTCAAACCAATCCAGTTCCTAAAGAGTAGGTCCTAGTTAAAAATGATATAGAGCAAACCCTATCCTCAATGAAATTTATGATCGAACAACCTGGAGCAAAGTTTCGATTCCAGCTACATCAACATCAACAGAGCTTGAGTTTGTCAAAATATGTATTACATTTTTGAGGGTGAAAAAAACGTTAGAAAAAAAAAATATTGATCCATAGCCAAAAGATATATCTATTTCAATAATTATAACATAATGTAACATTGTAATTGATGAGAATTATGATCCTGTAAAATTTTATTACAACTGATTTTTTCTTTCAATACTACCTTCTATTTTAGAAAATTTTGGATCGGGACTACTTTGGGATATCGTAAGTGTTTATAATTTTACATTGGGGCCATAGAAGCAGTTCTTATTTTTAAATGATATATGACTGACATAGAACAGCTAGGCTGATAAGAATGGAGGTTGTGATAAGGGACTATGCAACGGCAGGATACCTTCTCTCTAGAGAAATATTTTCTATAATCACAATGCCATTTAGTTGGGGCTGACTAACTTATATATATATATATATATATATATATATATATATATATATATATATATATATATATATATATATTATAGTATATATATTTTTTTTTATATACATTTATTGAAATTTACAACTGTACAAAATATATACATCAATTAAATGTATTGACATCGATTACAATAACATGTCAAAACTTGAAAAGAACTACTTATCAGTAGCACTTTATTAAAAATCCTACAGTAGAAGGTCTCTAGGCCATCTTCGTTTCAGATGCCTCGGAGGATTATCAGGAATGGAGTGGGAAGCAAGTTGAGAAACTAATGGATTTGAGTGGTTATGGAGCTTACGATGAAAGGATAGGCTCTAGTATGGGCTAAATCAGCAACATATGGATCATTAAGATCTTTATGGATAAGTTTATTTGTAACAAAGTAAGGAGCATTGAGGATTTTTCGATGGATTTTGGATTGTAAGGATTCGATACAGAAAGAATTAGACAGTTTATTTGAGCCCCCAAGCTCAACTCCATATATACAAATAGGTCTGATAACTGTCATGTAAATGAGTCTTTTGTAGTCAATCGGAAGGCTTGAACGTTTGTCTAGTAAATGTTTAAGTAGTCTGTAACGACGGGCAGTTTCTTGTCGTTTTAGTCTTTTATGTGGATTCCAAGTTAGACGTTTCTCCAAGTGGAGTCCTATGTCGCGGATCTGTTCAACAGGGATTAGTGGAATATCATTAAGTATGATTAAAGATATTTCTGAACATACATATCGTATAAAATTTATCGCTCTACTAGTCATATCACTTTAAACAGGAATACTTTAGCTGCAGCCACAACGTCCCCATTGCAGTTCGATAACATTACTTATCGTATTTTTACTACGATATACTGATTTATTAGTAAGTAGTAATATTTTTACTACGATATACTGATTTATTAGTAAATAGTAATTTTATTTTCAACTATTGTTTTTTTTTTTTTTTTTTTTTTTTTTTTTTTTTTTTTTTTGGCTTTAAAGACTTGCTTACACAAGTCCTATATTGCCAATATAGCACTATCTAATTTTATTTAATTTTGTGCTCAGTTGATTTTTTTTTTTTTTTCTTTCTCTATTATATGAGAGCTTTGGTTTCAGACAGAAATTTAATTAAATCTTGGGCCTTTACTTTCGTCAAAGTTCTTAAGAATTCAGAGACGTCTTGAACAGTCAGTGTACCCAGCGTTCTTATCCTCTCATTCTTCTAGACATTGGCATTTAGAACACATGCCACTTTGAGTTAGGGCCATTAAACAATTCATTGTTATAGATCTCTGAACTTCTACTAATCCAAGCTTCTTTAAACTTATACAAGGGTTTGGATTAAATAAATTCGTTTATTGAATAAACGAATGATGAATTAATTTGAATATTTGTAATTCGATTATTCATTATTGATCCGAGTTTTTATAATTAATATTTATGCAATTTGTTCTGAAAATGATACTAAAAATAACGCAACCTAAAATAAACAAGTAAAATAACTTGTGTGTGTAACATCCAAACTTTTCTTTAATTAATTATTTAATTATTCGAATAAATTTGTACTGACCGAATAAAGATATATTCGAATCAGTTGTTCTTTTTAGAGTAAAAACAACAAAACAAAAACTAATAATTTGTTTATAGAGTATATTATAGGAAAATCACCAATACAGAAATTATTTATTAGCTAAAATTGAGAAATAATTTATGATCTATTATCCATTGCTATTCGTAAATGGAGGGAGTTAAGCTAGAAGGGGGAATGTCCGCTAACCATAGTCCTGAAAAAATCAAAAAGTAAATTACAAATTCTATATTTTTTATTTATATTTTTTTAAAGATATTTCCGGGATAATGTTTGAACACGTTAAGCGATTCAAATATCTAGGGTCTATTATATCGAGGAAAAATGAAATTCAAGATAAAATAAAGGCTAGGTTAAAAGCCGGTAATGCTTGTTATTTCTCGGTCGCAAAATTACTCAGTTCGCGCTTACTCTCCAAAAATTTAAAAATTAGGATATACAAAACTATTATACTACCAACAGTTCTCTACGGGTGCGAATCATGGCCGCTGACGTTAAGGGAGGAACAACGGCTTAAACTTTTCGAAAATAAAGTATTGCGTAGAATATTTGGCCCAAAAAAGGATGAAGAAACAGAAGAATTTAGAAGGCTTCACATTGCGAAACTGCGCGGGTTATATCCAGTAAATATAGTTCAAGTAATAGCAGCGCGGCGCTTAAAATGGGCAGATATAAAGTAATCAGTTTTGAGCCGTCATGTAAACGACCAAGGGGTAGACCGAGACGAAGATGGGAGGATTGCGTCAGGGCCGACCTGGGGGATTTGGGTTTTGGGGGAGTGGGCTGGAGGTAAGTGTGCGGTCGACGGTTGGTGGTGTTGGCATCGAACCTTCGGGTTCGCTAAGCCTTTATTTTTTTTTTTATTGATTTATATTTTTATCATAGGGAACGGGTTCTTCAAACTTCAAAACATGTGACAATCATCTTTCTAGCCTCCATGAGACCACCTTAAGTGGTAGTACATGGGACAAGCTAACAGGGGGCGGTGAATCTCCAATTTTGTTGGACATAGTCTCTTCTAGCCTAACGCCCTTCAAATAACAAATTTATCAAGTTCATTCCTTTTTCTAAATAAACTTTTCTCAACTCTGTTGAGAGGGAAAAAAATAAATATTGTCATTAGTTACAAAATATTAAATAAATATAAAAGGATATTTATCAATAAATAAAACATCCGAAAAAAAAACAAAATATTAAGTACAATTCTTAATTTTTATTCTCAACAAAAGAATGTCATTAAATCGGTCTTACAAAAAATATAACATGCCATCAATATATTTTTTGTAAGAGCGATTTAACAATTATATTATATCTTATTTCTATACAGTTGTAGTCCAGTCAATAAACATATTTTAGAGTGCATGTAATATGTGATTATTTTTTAGGGCTTCGTTAGGAACAGTTGAAAGGTAAACATGTGGGGGAGGGGAGAAGGTCCCGTTTTGGGGTTTTTCGATTATATCTCGGAAATGGTGGACTCTAAAAAAATATGTTACATATAAAAATTAAAGCTATTTAAATTTCCTATAAAATTTATTACATTCATAATTGTCTAACTTCCAACGGTTTTCGAGATATACGTTATTGAAAATCGATAATTTTTGCAAAAAAATAATTTTTACCTAGTGCCTTCCACGATCGTTTCATAGAAAAAATGTCGAAATCATAGTTGTAGAGCATTAAATTAACTTTAATTTCATATATTCGTTTCTGACACTTGGAGCAAATGTTTGACAAAAAGTGAGGTTAAAATTATGTTTTTGTGAAAATTATCTATTTTCAATAATGTATATCTCGAAAACCGTTGGAAGTTTGCCAAATATGTATAGAGTTAATTTTATAGGAAATTTAATTAGCTTTAATTTTTAGTTGTGACATATTTTTCTAGAGTCTACCGTTTTCGAGATATAACCGAAAAATCCCCAAAATGGGACCCTCACTTCCCGGGGACGGGGACTTTTAGTATGTTTATCTTCTAACTGTTCCTAACGAAGCCCTAACGTCAAAAATAATCTCATATTTCGTGCACTCTACAATATGTTTATTGACTGGACTATTATAACTGAAACACTTTTATGTAGGAAATTTTGAAGATGAAATCAGAAAGCTCTTGAACTCGGGGTCGGGAGACCCTCCTGGGGCACACCTAGCCTCGTTAAAGTGGGTACCTTTAATTAGAGGAAAAACCTGGTGGTTGAGCAAGTATTCTGGGCAAAACTCCTTTTACAACCGTTGGCTTAGTAACAGTAACAGTAGATCCTTACCTAATTACTGAAACCAAGACCCTTCATGGGTTGTAGTGGTACAGGTTTTTTTTTTTTTTTTTTTTTTTTTTACATAAAAATTTTTGAGGTTGAGGTAAAATTGCAAATTATAAAATTTTTCTGTGTTATATATGAAGAATAAATATTGAAATAGGCACTAACAATACGTACAAATATTATCATTTCCACTGATATCTGTTTTGAAATCGACACAAATGGAGAGATAGCGCCTGGCAGTGAAGATGGATTCCAAGGTTGCCTCTTTTATCATCGTATTATTCCATGCAGATAAATTTAAAATTTTCGAATATCAATTAATTAATATTGTCTATTTAATTCTATGGCCTTGTCGGTTCTGTTTATGGCTTATGAATACTAATTGCTTTAATAACGTTTAATTATGACAGTAAACTTTTACCGTAAAATTAGATGTTAGGTAATGTACAATTACATTCTCTTCGAAACTCGCAAGTCATCAATCATGATCAGGAAAGTTCATTCATCATTCAGCACCTAAATCTTTCCAAGTGTTATAATAATGATGATAAGGCCCAGCCCCTACCACAGAACTCTATCAAAACCCACGAGATAGGATCTAATACAATGCTCCCATCTACGTCTCGGCCTATCTCTCGGTGTGTTAAACCTTCGACTTTGGTCTGACTTTAGTAATTCGTTTTTTACACACACTTGTTCAAGTTCTTGTTGAATAATTTAATTATGAGTAGGAAAATGTTAAAGGACTTACTTACTTTAAAAAGATAAGGAACGATACTTCTTATTAAAAAATTGTCATCGTTGCCGTCTAGGTTTTTATAAACAATTAAATTCAATAGAATTTCAGGAAAGTTAGAATGATATTGAAGTTTTAAAGTAAAATTCGTTTAAATCGGGTGATAACGATTTAATTCTCGTTCTTCCAAAACCTTAGTATATTAGGTAATTAGACAATATATGATAGTCCTCGGTATATCAAAATACCTGTATATTTACCTTCACCCTTTCTTAGGTGGCTCGATAGCCGAGTGAGTTGGGGCGAAGGTACTGAAAGTCTTAGGATAGAATCCCACCTAGGGGAGTTGAAAGTTATTACTAGGCGAATCCACACGGAATAAATCATGACCTTCCCTCCCTGGCTAGAATAGGTTGGTAACCTGAAGGATAACCCGTCCTTCCTGATCTAGTTGGAGTACATAAGAATCTTAAGCCCCAAAAAAACAATACAAGTTCTCTTTTGGCGTCCCGATTTCAAGTTGGCCAAACTGGACTGTTTATAGGCGAGGTAACTCAGTAGGTAAGGCATTTGACTACCGTCTCAAGGCAGGAACTTTATATTCTATTATTTCAGTGGTGGATCGACTACGAGGAAGGGAGACCCTTCTGCGACATACCCAGCCTCTATAAAGTGGGTACCCTTAATGCGGGGAAAAATACCTGGCGCTTGAGCGTGATTTCTGGTATAAATTAAAGCTGTTTTCACAACCGTTGTTTAAGTAACAGTACATCATTACCAAAGTACTGAAACCAACACTCTTCTTGGGTATTATTTTTTTTAAAATTTTATTTTGCTTTTTTTATGCTCTATAATCGTCTTTCGCGCGATTCTTTAAATGTTTCTTAAGATTAAAAGAAATTCGTTTAGAAATCACGGGAGATTGTAACTCATTAAAATGCTGGTATTTTCTAAATACTTCAATATTTTGTCTATTCTTTATGAATTCGTCGATATTTCTTTATTAAATTGTTGTCTATGAAATGATAATTAGAAAATATGATGCTTTATGACGGATAACGACGTAAGTTGCGGAGAATTCGTTAATAGATTCTGAACTAGATTATCTTTAGGTGAATGGTATTCTCCCAAAAGTAGTTAAATCACATAAAATCGGCCACACAAAAAATAAGGCCTCTTCCTAATCCAGCCAGACCTTACCTTTACCTTTATCGATTAGCTGTGAACAATTGACTGCTTTTGAATTTCCACGCTTTATTAGACAAATCCTTTGCTTATACAAGGCTAGTAATAAATTAAATAAATATATACAGGGTCACAGGAAAAAAAACGAATGAATCATAAGATATAAAAAATAACGATAACAAAACTAGAAAACAGGATTCGTGGACAGTTGGTTATTTTCCACCAGCATTATTATTCCGACAACTAATCGAGTCAAGTCGCTAAATAATGCTAAACAAAACAATAACAATATCTGTGCAATGTTCTAGACTGGATCATGGAAATGGCGGGTAATGGATGTATTTTCAAATGAGGAAGGGAATCATTAATGGAAAGAAGGATATTATTTATGCAAATGGCAGAGGAACATGCCTTAGGAGTGAGGTGAGGTTTGGACGGGAATAGGGATCTCAAAGATAAAAACCAGTTTGGGAGGAAACACAACCTTGTGGAGACTCCTGGGAAGACTGGCGGTTCGGGCTTCTTTGGGTGCTACTGCTATCAGTAGGCCTCTAGGTCTAGGTGGCGAGGCCATTATTCTTCCAGTTCCGGTCCTCCTATCTGGTCCTGAAGGTTAGTGAGCTGGGGGAGGAAGAAGAAGAAGGAACGATCATTAGTCCTTAAGTGATGGTGTGAGATTACTTAGATGTAGAAGGCTCATTTACCTTGGGGGCGGGGTTATCCTATTTTCTTGCTTCTGTATCCCTTCAAGAGGTCAACTTATAATTAAGTAGTTTCTCTGTTTCCTGATCAAACTTTGACTTTAAAGTTGAGTATGGAAATCGTCATTTTTATATCACAGAGTTTTAAAACTATTATTTAATAATAAAAGTATAGACGACTGTTAAGATTAATGGAGAAGAAGATAATAAGTGTCTGTCACAGAGAAACACCACGTATAAGTAGAAATACTTGCCTACGTTTCGACCTACCTTGCAGGTCTTCTTCAGGGCTAAAATGAACAAAATACTAGATGTGACAAAAATAACAGACCAATAAACAGATGACAAATGGAATACAAAATGGCATGAATAAAAAACTATACACAAAAAAGGCTATATAAAAGAACAGATAGATAAATCAGTAATAATACAAAACAGTAAGGTAAGGTTAAGGACAAGACAGGAATGATAAGGGAAAAATGTAAGGGTAGTGAACAAAAGGATAATCAATGAAAAATAAAAGAGGAAAGAAGTCTAGTTTATGTACTTTTTCTTTTCTGTAGCCTTTTTGCTATATAGTTTTGTATCCATGTCATTCTGTATTCCATTTGTCATCTGTTTATCGCTCTGTTATTTATGTAATGTATCTAGTATTTTGTTTATTTTAGTCCTGAAGAAGACCTGCAAGGCAGGTCGAAACGTTTGCATGCATAAAAATAGTTCTGCATGGACGTGGAGTTTCTCTTTGACTGCATCCCTGATTATCTTCTTCTCCATTATAATTATTATATTTATAATTTATTTTTTTAAACAAGCAGAACTAAATGTCCCTCTCCAAATGTCTCCTCCTCCTAAAGAATTCCACTCTTCAGAAGTATTCAACATAATCCTCAGATTACCTTCCAACAAAGCCCCTGGATATGACCTCATTACAGCCTATATCCTAAAATTCTTTCCTCGGAAAGCTATCCTATTTCTTACATACATGTATAATGCGGTACTCCGCACCGCATATTTCCCTGATCCTTGGAAAATATCGATAGTAAAGATGATTCCTAAGCCCAAAAAAAACACCTGAACTCCCATCCTCATATCGTCCAATATCACTTTTGCCTATTATGGGCAAAATCCTTGAAAAACTCATCCTGAAACGCCTGTATCCTATCCTAGATTCCAATCATATCATCCCAGACCACCAGTTTGGTTTTCGAACGTCACACTCCACTATCCAGCAATGTCATCGCGTGGTGGATGTGGCCTCCTCAGCGTTAGAGCGCGGAATGTACTGCACGGGAGCCTTTCTCGACGTGGAACAAGCTTTTGATCGAGTCTGGCACCCAGGACTGCTTTACAAGCTCCGCAAATTCCTTCCCACAACAAACTTCCTTATTATCCGTTCCTATCTCAGTGATAGAACGTTTAAAGTGAACCATCAATTTTCTTACTCTTCCCTCTTTACCCAATCTGCCGGTGTTCCTCAAGGCAGTATCCTTGGCGCCATTCTCTTCACGTTCTATACAGCTGACATCCCAACTCATCCTACCACTGTCCTCACCACTTACGCTGATGACACATGTGTATTATCAGTAAACAATGATCCCTTCATTGCCTCCCAAACACTCCAATCCCATATCCTAAACATTCAAGAATGGTGTCAAAAATGGAGAATCAAAATCTCACCAAATAACCTTTACCCTTCGTCGTAAACCTACCACCTCCTTTCCTACAGTATCCTTTAATAATATTCCACTAATCCCAGTTGAACAGATCCGCTACCTAGGACTCCACTTGGACAAACGTCTTACTTGGAATCCACATACAAGACTAAAACGACAAGAAACAGCTCGTCGTTACAGACTGCTTCAACATTTACTGGACAAACGTTCAAAACTCCCAATTAATTACAAGAGACTCATTTACATGACCGTGATTAGACCAATATGGACTTACGGAGTTGAGCTTTGGGGCTCTACTAAACCATCTAATTCATCCAAAATCCTTCGAAAAATCCTCAATGCTCCTTATTTTGTCACCAATAAACTTATCCATAAAGATCTTAATGTTCCATATGTTGCTGATTTAGCCCAAAACAGATACCAATCCTTTCATAGTAAGCTCCATATCCACTCAAATCCACTAGTTCCTCAACTTTCTTCCCTCTCGATTCCCGATAATCCTCCGAGGCGAGGCGTCTGAAAAGAAGATGGCCTAGAGATCTTCTTGTGTAGATTTTTATTAAAGTGCTACTAATGAGTAGTTCCTTTCAAGTTTTACCATGTTATTGTAAGCGTCTTTAACACATTTACTTAATGTATTTTTGTACAGTTGTAAATTTCAATAAATTGTAAATTAAAAAAAAAAAAAAAAATTTAAACGTATCTTTTTTAAATATACTGAATAATTAAAAAAAAATCTACTAAATAAAAGGAATTTTAAATCAGATGACTTTTTTGAATATTAGAAGATTTGGAAAACACCTTTTCTTCAGCCGCTTCAGACCATTATCGGGAATCGAATTGGAGGCAAGGTGCTATTAGCAGTTAAACAGGCGTGGAGTTCATTATGCACGTCAACTGGGTCTTAGAGTCAATGAGAAAAATATAAAGTATATTTGTACTATACAGTGAATATCCGTTGCAATGAAAAATCAACGAAATCCCATGAAAAATGCAGCTTGATCCCGTATCTCTAAAATGAGGATCCATAGGACCCTTACTAGTTTTAACTTTATGCCTTGGAATGCTGGACTATATTCTTGACCAAAACTTATTAAAAGAAAAATGTTGAAAAACCTTTAGTCTCTCAAGTTTTGGAAAAATCTATATCTCCGAAGTGAAAATATACAAAAAACTAAGGACTAACAATGAATTAGCTCAGCTTCATTATGATATTGATGCCGTTCAGCATAGGTAGCGAGGCAAGCTTTGGTGGGTGGGCCGTATTTCCAGGATATTTGAAGAGTAGATCGGAAAAAAGGTTTATGAAAGGCACGATCCACCAAAGATAATAGACCTAAGATAGTGTTTATAGTGATTCCATATCCCTTCTGGTTGTGACAAATTTGAAATCGGTGGCATGGGATTGAGACAGGTGGTGGACTATGTTGGAGGAGACCAACACTCAGATATGAGTTGTAACGCCTAGCAGAAAAAAAATAGTATATTATGAAAGGAATATAAGGGAAATTGATGCCATTATGGATAGCTTTATCTTATATATTATTTTGTAACTTTATTTTCAATTTTTATTAATCTATATAATGAAAAAAGAATTAATAATCGGAAGATAAGATTGTTTAATTACGGCCCTGAAACAAATAATACTCATTTGAATGACACTCTTTCACTTTTTTTTTAGTTCGCGAGAGTAGATCTCCCATTCACTTCCTTTTTGCTCTTGTTCTTATGTTATCACTCTCGTTTGTAGCCTTTGTTTATATGAGTAAATTTATAAGCCGTTGATGAAATCTGTTCTACTTTTACTCAATTCAATGTGTATTTATGTAAGTCAATATGTAAAGTAATTTTGTTTTACTGACTCATAAAAAAATAAAAGAGCTTAGTTACAAAGTATTTACTACAAACACATTTTTTGTATTATTGTATCAATTTATTTATGACTGATAGACGTTTTAGCGAATAAACTCTGTAAAGAGGAGGTAGTAACCCTGTCAAAAGGTCGATCATATAAACTATTTGATTTTGGCAAATCAATGTAACGAATCGCTAAAAATCGAATACAAAAATACGAAAATCGTGTATTTTAACATTGAATTCTCTGCAGTTGTAGAGAGGATATCATATAAATAAAAGTTAAATTCTAGGTTCGATCTGTCCTAATCTTGTTTCATTCCTATTCAAAATGCCCAATATTCGGCTATTGACTGGTTGGTGTGCATATGTTGATTTTTATTTCGTTACACTAAAATAACCATCAATACGTAGCAGATGTACAATGTAAATCTTGAAAAGTTGATGTATCAACCGATTTACTTTACGTTGCGTTTATCCCATTCGCATAAAACAGGTATGGGGAACAGATTCAAGAATGTAGTTTCGACTTATAAATATGTAAGCAGGTACAACAGGTAATAATGTTGAAGTTGACGTGTTGCATTAAGTCGTATGTTACTTGTGCCTAACACGAATAGTATCATATATAATTCGCTGAGTCAAATTAATGTTATTATACAAATATTTAACTTTGTTCGCTAACGTTTTCAATTTCTATGTGAAATATGAACATATATGTGCGTTGTTATTAGAACCGGAAGATGACGGACTATTTTCGCTGCTGAGGAGGACTCCCGACTATAAAAGGAACGTCCTTTTTGTCCTTTAAATTGATAGCGTGTTTTATCTCGTAATTTTTTTATGTTTTTTGAATAGCCAATCTCAAGAGTTATTTTTTCATTCCCAAGGATGTCCATTAAATGTGACCCTGTATTTCACAGTTTGATGTTATAAAATGTTATCAAGAAAAATTACATATATTTAAAACGGTGACGGATTGTCACGAGATCCAAATTTAAATGTAATGTTCAATTGAACATTCATCCCCGGAATTACATCGCGAATTGCGATATATATATATATATATATATATATATATATATATATATATATATATATATTTAAAACGGTATTGTCACGAGATCCATTTAAATGTATGTTCATAACATTTTGCGAGTGCCCGGGGGTTATGGATCACTTTGGTTCGGATACGACCCCGGTGGCCTAGTTGGATAAGGCGCCACACTAGAGAGGTGGAAATTCGGGTTCGAATCCCGACCGGGTCAAATCTTTTCTCTTCAAAAAATTAATATATCAGTAGTTAAATATATATTATTAGTATTTATTATTTTTGTTTTGTATTAATCCTCCATCAGTCGCACCAATTTCCGTAACTGGAGCGGTACAAAGTACAAACAGGGTGTTTTTGTCTGTTTTCGTCCAAATTTTGTATTAAATCTATTAAATAAAATATTTTAATTATTCTACATTTAAACTAGAATATATGTACAAAATATTACTTGAGAGAATGATATTTTTAAATATGTTTATGACTGAAAATAATAAAAAGCAAATTTATAACTATTTTTATTTATATATTTTTATTTATAATATTACAGCAAATATATATATTTATATTATTTGCAGTTCTAAAACGGCTGTTTTTATGTTCAATGATTGTAAACAAATTTTTTTAAGGAATGATTTTTACAAATGTAAGACACGGCACGGTTCAGACAAATACATGGTGTATTTATATTATCAGACATAGCGGGATCTCAGTACGGACCGGGAGCACAGGAGAAGCGGAGATATATATATTTTTTTTTATGATTTGTGGGTTTATAGTTTATTATTTCGTACTTGTTGTGTTTAGTCATTATGTTTGCCCGGTTTTCCACCTTTCTGTTTTTATATTGTTATATTAATATAAAATGTTCAATGTATTACTCCTTACGCGCTCAATTAATTTTTTAACATCCAGTTTTGCAAAAACTTTATCGAAAATAGTGATCAAATTCAAGTTATTATTTTAAAAATTTTTTTTGGTTAACAATTCAATAATTTTTAATATATTAAAAACTTGTAAAGGTATTACATATTCACCATAACTAAAAAAAAATAAACCTGATTAGTAAAAATAGATCTATTTACAAAACATGTTTATAAAATGTATTTATTCAATATTTTCCTGTACTTAAAAAAAAACAACTGAAGATATTAGTATTCTTCTGTTTCTTGTTCTCTTCTTCCGTATCGAATTGTAAGGACGATCTGATAGAACCTGACCCAAAAGTCTCCATCTTGTATCATCTGGTTCATTCCCGAAATTCCCCCCTCCTTTAATTTATCGAGTTCCATTCCAAAAAAAAAAAAAAAAAAAAAAAAAAAAAAAAAAAAAAAAAAAAAAAAAAAAAAAAAAAAAAAAAAAAAAAAAAAAAAAAAAAAAAAAAAAAAAAAAAATCCCCATTGAATGATGTCTTTATTTCATCTGGCGCAGAAACCTCTTTGTCCTTCTTCAAGAGTTTATTTTCAATTCACAAACAATTCACTTATTTTCCTTTTTATTACATCAGCCGAGTAAGCACCGTATCCTTTTCCTTTTTTTTTTATTTGTTTGATCCAAGGACACCTGCTTGATCCTATTGGAGTTTCATTAACATTAGCCAACCAGCGGTTTCATATTTGCTTTTTTTAAATTAAACATTAAAAACTATAAAAATACTTGATATAGATATAGGTTTTAAAAGTAAATTCACAAATTTCATTTAATTTTCAGATTTTTAAATGTATTATGCTATGAACTTATTATAGCCAGTTTCCTCACTAAATAAGTCTTGAACTGGGATTCTATGAAAAAAAAAAAATGTTTCATTATTTCTATTAATGAAACATTTTGTTTCTTGCTAAGTTACAAATGTCAATTCCCCATTCCCCCCCTCAAACTTCGCTATTTTCTGTTTTGTAAATAATTTCATTAAAGGTATTTGTCAATTGTTTATTTTGAATTATGAAATTGTTTAAAAACACCAAAAAACAGTTTTATAAATATACTATACTATAGTAAATTTTATAATTCATAATTCATTTATGCTATTCATTCATAATTGTGCTGTGTTAATGACACAGTTCTGGGGGGAAAAAAAAAAAACTTTGCTCCCTTGAAAAATTGTTCCTATATTAAATTTTATTTTCATGTGTGCTGAATTGGAATATGAATTTAAAAAAAATCTATCTAGCATCATTTTGGAGAAACTAGACGTTGTTTTTGAAAATAACCTGAAATAGCTTATTTTTTATGTTTTTTAAATTTAATTTGTTTTCTCACTTCCATTAAAATTTTTGTGACTTTTATATTGATATGTGTTCTGAATTCGATTCAATAATAAAAACAATTCTACCAAGCACAATTTTTAGAGATTGCAAGTTATTTTTTGAAAAAAAAACAACTGAAATAGCACTTTTTTCATATATTTATTCAGAACTTTTTTTTTTTTTTTTTTTTTTTTTTGGTGAAAAACAGTTATATATAAAGTAATTATAATCCTTACTGAACATAATTAATGTGTATATTTTATCTTTTTGTACTGTTCATCACGTGTCTCCCGTTGTAGTGTCCTACAGTTGTCGGCAAGCATCTTCTCATCACATTTATCGCTATTTTTTTCTATTTGAGATATCTCTTGATGAAATCGTTTTCCGTGTTCATCTGAAACTGCTTCTAATTCGGGAGGGAAGAAATCCAAATGGGAATGCATATGAATTTTTAAGGACATGTTGTAACCCTTACATGCCCGCCAGTAGACAATATTTCCTTCTTTTGAGACTGTTAGCCAAAAATTCTTGAAGACTAATACTTATGCTCTCCAAATTTTTTCATTTTATCATGCATTATGAAAGTTTCAAAATTAACTATTTTTTTTAATTTTTTGTTTAAGTTTTCAATGATAAAAAAAATGCTCGAAATGTCGAAAATCACCTCATTTTTCGAACTAAAACACAAATTCGAAAAAAAAAAAAAAAAAAAAAAAAAAAAAAAAAAAGTGGTGCCTGATATAGATATTCTGACTTCGGATTCGTGTTAAGTACAGTTCAAGACATAATAAAACATTTTTTATGAAGAAAGTATTTTAATGCAGAAGAGTGTAATTAATTTCTTAATTAACATTATATTTAGCTCTTTAATTTCTTTTGAAAAAGGTATGATAATTTTGTATTTTATGGAGGTACGGAAGCTGTTAAAGTAAATAGATAGTTTCGGAAACTAGTGATTACCGGAATCTTTCAAGATTTGAATCAACTGTTGATATACGCTAGGTGTCCGGTAACAACGTGTCGATGCCCACAATGTGTCGACCCTTAATTAATACAATTCATATATACATCCCTCAGGTGTTGCTAATCCCACCTCTATGATCTCTGTGGCCATCACTACGCTCCCGTAGATCACCTCCTGCCACGGGGTCAACACCCGATTAGCTGAGAATACTTCGCTGAGGGAAACGGGGACAAGGTCCCTGAGGTTCTCACTACTACGCAAGCCATCTCCTGTCTTCTGTCTAATCTGGATTTTCCTTGAAACATTAAAGCTATCGAAGAAGAAAATCTACCTGCGTCCGTGAGCTATAGCCCGTCAACCCAGCAGTATCTTCTTAAATTGTGTGATAGTTTGAACTTCCGAACGTAATTTTCAGTTAGGGGAAAAAAAAACCACTAAAAAAACGGAAGACGGTGATAAAATCACATCCAAGATAAATAAGATTAGAAATGATCATTGGGATTGTAGCTTTTTATTGAGAGTAATTAATTGTTTTTATTATGCGTGTAATAGGAACAATGATATAGTAATAAACACTTTTTCATGTACGGTGGAACATCGATTATCCGAACGTCAGTTATCGAAACGTTCAATTTTTTTTTTTCGAATGTAATTTTTTTATTATCATACATTATATCAATTTATTGAAATTTACAACTGTAAAAAATATATACATCAAGTAAATGTGTTGATAATGATGGCAATGGCATGTAAATAACTTGTGAAGAACTACTCATCAGTAGCACTTAAATAAAAATTCTACGCTAGAAGGTCTCTTGGCCATCTTCTTTTCAGCCGCCTCGGAGGATAATCGGGAATGGTGTGGGAAACAAGTTATTAAATTATGGGTTTTGAGTGGTTATTGAGCATACTATGAAAGGATAGGTATCTGGTCTGGGCTAAATCAACAACATATGGGACATTAAGATCTTTATGGATAAGTTTATTAGTGACATAGTAAGGAGCATTGAAGTAGTCTGTAACGTCGAGTGGTTTCTTGTCGCTTTAGTCTTAAATTAAATTCAATGAAAAAATACAGTTGACAAAACTAAAAAATATATCTTATTAGGAGAATCTAGTGGTAAAAATGTGTCATTATTGTCTAATATTAAATTATAATATAATTATTATTATCTCTCTCTGTTGAACAAGTTGCCAGTTGAGAGCCATCAGTAAAACTTTGCGATCATGCATATTATCGGATTCAAACTTTATAAAAGTTCATTCAAACTTGCGAACTCTTGCTTCTGACCCAGTCGAGACTGGACAATATAAATTTCAGAGTTTCCCCGAAGCCTGCTGACATATCCTCAATTGTAAATGCCATGATCTGACATATCGAGGGCACTGTTGAAAGTACACATTTCTGTAATGAGTGGTTTTAATAATTTAAGTTGATCTTGGCGTTGCCGGGGTCGAGGGAGCAGTCAGTACAACATAATTATATAAACAGAATTCCGTTTTTTTCTTTGATCGATGTAAGTTGTTACCTTCCTGTGAGAAAGAATGTGGCAGTTAGCCTGAATTGTAAAAACTGACTGTTATTAGCGTCGAATAGAACTTGAGAAAAATACATTCTTACAATGTGCCATGACCCAGTTTTTATACAATAATAGTTTCAAGTAAACGGATATAAATTATTATTATTATTTATACAATATCATTATAATTCATTAAAATGTTATTGTATATTAATGTTATCCGCTAATATATACATGAAACTATGTTAAAGCTATTATTTTATATAATTTTGAGAACAATAATCTAGTATATATTTGTCAAATACCACTCACTCATTTAACACGATATCTCAGAAACCACCGAACGGATTGGAATGAAATTCGATATGTAGCTTCCTCTAGGGCCGTAGGTGCTCGCTAAGAAAGGAATTTTAAAAAATCGGCCTGGATCGTGGCTAATTCGCGAAAAATGCGATTACAATTTTTATTGAGTGATTAATAAAACATTAATTGTCATGTGGTATTTGGAGATAAGCTAAGTTAAAAAATAGGTTAGATGTTTAAGCCGCACACTTTGACCACAAATTAAGTTCCTTATAGTTGTAAAAAAACAAAAATACGATCGATGTCGAAACCTTATAATATGGTACTTTCTGTGAACTTATGGTGGCTGCAGAGGTGGACCCTTACAACTTTGAGTTGTTTCGTGACGAGAAGCTATTAAAAGACTTATGTTAAAGAGGAGGTTAAAAGACTTATGTTCTCTGGTGTTGACATGTAAGGCCAGTTCGATGTAGAGACGAAAAACTGATAAGAATCAGTGAGTTCTATCAAGTGTATGTTTCTCTTTAGTATCATCTCATATTCTACCATGGAGAAGATGGGTACAGTATTAACATCCCTCAGCATGACCCAAACACCAATACACCACTTAAGAAAACTATGTCTGCAGCTGATTTTTACGCCTAAATGTTAGTGGAGGGAGGAGGTGAAGAACCTTATTTACTTTAATTTAGTAATCTCCTCAACCAATTTATGCTTGATATGTACTCAAAAATAGAAACAGAAATATTAAACTTTATTCGAAAAAATCAAAAAAGTTGAGAAGTTGAGACTATATTCACTTAAAGTATGCCATAAGAAAAGCTGATGGTCTGGTATCAGAGCTGGGTAAGATGGTAGTGCTGTCTCGAAGCTTCACTGGAGGACTATCAAAATAATATAAAATTAACTTTTGCAAATTGTCAAATTTACTTATTGAAATTATTCTAAGAATGGAATTCTTTAGGTTTATTTAAGTAATAATAATTATCAACGTTAAGCTTAACTTTTACTAATTTAAGTTGTCCTTAATCCTAATGATATTAAACCGTAGCGGAGCAGGGTACTTTCAGCTAGTAAACAATAAAGTTTCTGGTGGCATATATCTTCTACAACTTGGAAATGATAAACATATGTTTATTAATTACGTAATCTAAAGTGTCATAGATAAGGGTTCTGTAAGATAAAAGATTTTTTGGTATAACGTTTTGGTTTTTTTCATTCAAAAATGTAACATTTTGACTCGCTGTAGCTCTGTTAGTGTTCCTCTGATCGAAAATGTTACAAAAGTTTCCAAGTCAGAAATTTGCTATAAAATACTTTTTGTTATTTAACACTTGTCGCTAGGACCTACCAAAAAGTCATGTTTGGCCTTCATTTGTTGTTTTGGTTCCTTTTTTGACACGCTCTAGATCTTTCGGTGTTGTTTGGAATCGAAAATTTGACGACAGTTTTAATTAAATGGAAAATTATCAGAAATTAAATGGAGAATTGTTTTGTTGTATAACACTTGTCGCTTGGACCTACCGTTTAGGAAGTATTTTGTTTTTTTTCTCTTTATTTGTTTAATCCACACCTGTCACTTATCATGTGACAACAAGCAGATGTGATAAATTGTTGTATACAAGATAATTGGCATGTCAGAGTATGAGGGAGGACAGCACCCAGCGGTACTTACTCCTAACTTGAATATGATATTTAATCAGTTTTAACGGAGTAGATCCCTCAACCAACTCCTTTTTAGTCTCCTTTGGCTATTATCTGGCAAGCTTATGGAGGCCATACTTTGTATTAAATTATTGATATGTCCGTGAAGTTTGTCGTGAAGTCTTTTATATAAAGTCTGGATGTGATCCTATACCATGGCTATCTGTAAAGCTACGTTCTCACGGGGAAAAAGACGAAAGTGTGGCACGCCTTCGTTTTCTCGTTCGTGGCGCTTGCCTTGAGTGGGGGGAGAAAAATGAACTAGCCGAGAGTCGTGGACAGTTCACACGACCACGATTCAGATTGCCCCTTGAAACCTACCATGGAGGAGAATTGTGCAGTTTGGAGTTCAGTTTTTATTGATATGTTGGCAAAAAGATTGAGATAGTCACGTGGACGTATAAAAAAACGGAAGAAAAAGCGTTGTTGGGTCAGGAACTGGATACTCGCAAGAAAAATCATCGAATATTAGTAATACAGTATATTTAAGGACAATGGCTGAATATCCTTCGGATAACTTGATAACCGTTAAATATTTTCATATTAATAAAACAGTATCCTTATAAGGACAACAATGGCGGAATATCGTTCGGATCCTGGAATATTTCAACATATTATCCTTTTTTGTTCTAAATAAACCACTTGTCAACTCTCTCGACTGGCGTGGTCCACGCCTGAAAATCAAACAAGTTTGGTACCGAGCATGAGCGGTCGTGGACTCACTTCTCTCTAGATGACGTCAGAGGCAAATTCACGCCACCTCGTTCAGACGGAGAAAATTCCACGAATGCGTGGATCACGCTAACGTGCCACGCCCCGTGAGAACGCAGCTTAAGTCTGTGTGTAAAGTTTTGTTATTGACATACCAGGGTGATTGTGTAATGAGTCTTAAAGTTTTTGAATGGAAAATCTGTATTTTTTGGATGTTTGTTTTTTTTTTAGCAGTTCCGTAAATTTGTGAGGCGTACGTCCATAGAGGTTTTAATAAGTAAGTATATTTATTTAGTCTTTGCGTCATTTTCAATTTAGATCGTTTATGTAGAATTGGATATAATAGTCTCAGTCTTTTGTTAAGGCTTAGGCGTTCCTGTTTCATATGTGGACCTCATGTCATCCTTCTGTCGAACATTAGTCCTAAGTATTGAACAGTGTCAGTCTGTTTAATTGGAGCATTACTAATGTAAACGTTGGGGCAGGTATTATGTCGAGTGCAAAAGTTATGTGCTGTGATTTGTCGTTATTTAGTTTAATTTTCCATTTGTTGAACCAGTTTTGTAATTGTTGTAAATAGTGTTGGAGAGTCAGTGAAGCCTGATTGATGTCTGAGTGTCTAGTCAGAATTGCAGTATCATCTGCGTATGTTGCTATTATAGTGTTAGGGTAAGTGGGTATGTCGTGTGTGTAAACAATGTATAGCAGAGGTGCAAGAATCGATCCCTCCAGCCCTAATTGGTCGAACAGAAGAGGTATACGAACCTTGTCGAACAAAGAAAAATCTGTTGGAAAGGAAAGAGAGAAGGATAAGATAGTAAGTGGAAGGAAGGTATTGTTTTGAATGTTTAAAGTCTCATTTAAAACCGCTGTTCTCTCTCTACATTGCTTATTTCGAATAATCATTGATTGTTAATTTAATTTAATTATTAATTTAAGGAATTCGATCCTTTTAATTCTGAATGTAAATTGGGAAAAGCATTGGATTATAGATAGACATATCGATGATCTGTTATTTTTCCCGATCAGGAAGGAATTGATTTTTATTTAAGCTAGCACTTGTCCCCCCTTTAAAATCAATGATTTTTTAATCCTGTACCATTACAACTTCTAAAAAAGGATCTTTGGTTCCTTGACCAAGGTTAGTGCAAGGTTATTTGGACAGGGACATACTCCATCGCCTGGTTTTTTCCAATATTAAAGGAACCTATTTTATAGGAGCCGGGTCCCAGGAGGTTTTCCTAACCGCAAGACTACAAGATTGATCTTTAGCTGATACCATAGATAAACCAGAAAATTTATTTATGATTTTATAAGGATCAGATAATGATTTGAAATACTTTGCATGTTTTAATGTTCGAAATGTTTCTGGTTTTAAGTGAAATTTTACCATAATTTAATTTAAAAAAAAAGGAAATTTACTATTTTTAGTAATTTTTTTGCTTATTTTTTCTCTAAACTTTAAAAATAATTATTGTATTAAGATTAAATTTTATTTCAAGAAACAAGACTCTCAATCTGAAAAAAAAAAAAAATTTCTTTGAAATATTTTTTTACGCTAAACGTTTTCAAAAGACTGTTTAGGATACTGCTTGTGTATTTAAAATGTGTGTAGCAGCCACTGTATAAATATTTAATGACGAATTAGTTGTTATAACACACGTTATTGTTATATCTCGTACAAATTTCAATCCCAACCTGTCAAACCAATAATTTTATCTGTATCGACATAAATTGTTTTAATCGGGTAGTCCGAAAAACATTAACAATTATGAATTAATATTTATTTTATATATATATTTAACAAATAATATTATATAATATTTAAGATACACTTATTATTTTTTATTTAATTACTTTTTAGTTCTTTGAAGCACGAGGTGTGGAAATTCATTATTAATTTATTTCGTTAGTCATTCAAGTCGAATATCGCTAACCTTTACCTTTACCCCTATTGTCTTCGAACTATGGGTGAAGGATTTAAACGAACTGTGAACTAAAATATCTTCCTTTAAACGCCTCGTCGCCGAAATATAGTGAACAAAACTAAACTATTGTATATCCGTCATACGATTATCGTAACAGCGTTAACAAAAAAATTAAAATGTTTTTTTCAATAAAGGAGTATTTTATGTTAATGTATCCAATTCACTTTATTTTAGCGATAACTCGTCTTTAAACAATCAATCTTCACAAGATGTGACGTCATCAGATCTTCTGCTAATTGGTGCCAACTCACCAAGTCAATTTTTAAATGTAACAATCAAATTGACACCAGAAGAATAGAAAGTCTGATGATGAGATGGGATATCCCGAAACATGTCACGTTGTGTGAGGATTGATTGTTTAAAGAGAAGTTAATACTAAAACAGAGTGAATTGTATATATACAAATTAAAAAGGTTCTTTTTCTGCTGAAGTTTTTTGCAACACCTTACTGTTTAAACGGTTTTCATAATATGTCGACTTTCCTATTCCAGACGCTTCAAGTTTCATAGTGTACCATTCTCGAACACTAAATTCCTCAACTGGTTTTTTTATTAGGTCGAGGTACTTAGAAATGCCACATATCCTTGAAGAGACTCGTAAATCTTTTAAATTAGCAGGCAGGGTCACACGTCGATGTAATTTTATTTCTCGATATGTGAATATGATATTGTCTTATATGAAAAGTATTTTAGGCAGAGTTATGGCTTGGTTCTTCTTGATTCATGATTGTAAATGTTCGACCGGGATTGAACCTTGTGACACAGGTCTTTGGTACAATAGTAAAGGTTATTTAATGGCTAAAAGTTTTAATGACTGTTTCTATAAATTTATTTAATAACGCACGTTTTTGATATTGTTAACATAGCCATGGTAGAATAATTTCTTTGCTCACTGATTAGTGTATTGGCTAATTAATGATTGAAGGTCGGCACCTCTTATCTATTGGGTCAGACTTCTTATGGGTTGATTTTTTTTTATTTCATATCATATTTCGTTCATAAACATAATTTTTTGTACAAAATTTTTAAACATCAGTTTAGCTGCTATTCTACCACTTAGGAATACCCGTACTCCTGTTGAAAGGACAAGACTGTTTCGAAATTCTAGATAAATGTTAAAATAGCTTCAATAAAATATACATGATATTCTGTTGTAGCCACGCCCATTTTAAAATTATTCAGTTATTAGATCTTTGTTAATTTATTTGAGCAGTTGAACAAGAGGAAATACATTCGTCGGACTTAAATAAAGGAAGGGTATTTAATTTGATAGTTCATTGGCAGTGAGCCGTGTAAGTTAGTGTAACCGACTTTCCTCTGTTTTTCACTTGTATATATGTGTCTATAGTACTCCTAATTTATATGCCCTAATATTTAAGGAAAACCTGAGGTCTGAAGTAAACTGTCTTAAGAAAACTGGTTTTATTAAGGTCGTAATGAACGGAATGGGAAGGACTAAACTAGCTTGAAGTTTTATTATTAAATAGTTTCGAGGCTAACATAAAATATTGATAAGTGATAAAATCATGAAATCATAAATAATTGTTTCTCTTATAATGTCTTAAAATGTAATGCTATGAAATACATTGTCGGACATGAGTAATGGAAAGGAGGCTACTTACACGGGAAAGAAAAGTTCTTTTGAAAATATATGGATCAGTCTACTCTTAGGTGGAATGGAGTATCAGAAGTAACAATGAATTACAATCATTGTATGACAAGCCAGATATTTTGAAGTTTATAACAAAGTGAAGGTTTAGATGGTTCGGTCTACCATAGAGCGTATGGGAAGCGATCGTCTCCCAAGGTGCTATATGAAAAACCGGGAGGTGTTTCATTCTGGTCGCCCTAGAATGAGATGATGACGTTGACGAAGACGAGAGTCAGAGAATGGATGACTGTACTTCCCGATAGACCATCATAGAAGGCATTAGTGCCCAATATAATATTAATAATAATAAATTTTTATTATTATCAATTTTATTATCATTTACAATTATGTGCAATCCTGCGAACTTAAGCGATATTACAATTCATTACAATCAAGGGCAATAAGTAATTGTACTTAAAAATACTCATTCACCCCTTTTTTACAAAGAAATTATATACTAAAGGTAAATTATGAGACAATCAGAAAATAAAATGAAATTTATACCATTGATAAATTTATACCTCGGAACCAGACTAACTTAAGTAACACGAGACTTATTTTTCACGAAAACTTAAAAAAAATAAACTGTATGTTTGGCTGTAGAGTTAACTGTTGAATTAGCCATAAAAACGTTATCGACATTAGTAAATTTGTCTACACTTAACCCATTTATAGCTATTTCATTTAGAATCATAGCCTTATTTAGTCATGACAGGACTTAGGTTTTTTTTTTTAATAGTCTTAGGACTTAAGGCTAGACTTGCGTTATATTCGCTGTATTTTTAAAACCCGTTTTTAGGACTTAACACTCTGACAAGGTATGTAATAAACACTACGCATCAATCATTGTTATAATATTTTGATTTTAAAAATTCATTTTCATCTCGATCGGCTTTTATTTCATCCCAGATTATATATTATAGTTCACGGTGGCGTCATAAATTATAATGTCTAATGCCCAGAGTTTTCTTGAGTAAAAGCTTAGGGAATTCTTCAAATTTGGAGTTGGAAGATACTTTCAAAGATCAGACATAACAACTCTGGAAACAAGTTGATTGAGTTTTGCATAATTTTTCTCACATTTAATTAGTCAGTCTAGTTCGTCACGAGCATCACAGATCATCAGAAACATCTCAGTCTGGCAAATAGAAACACAAGTCTTCATTAAAAACTTTGAAATAGACCCATTTATATTCTGGTTTATAGTATTCTTTCCCGCACTCATTTGCATACATCGAGTGCATCATAGAATTATTCAAACGATTACCTAAAAATTTACCTTTTGTTCTTTTTCTATAATATTTGATTTATGTTCGTCTTGTTTTAAGGTACAAATAATGAACGGATAAAAACCTTAATAAAATATTCATGGTTATTAACAATATTTACGTTCAGGCTATTTACATTTCTCCCCACCGTGTGAGGGCTCTAGAAGATCCCAACGCATCTTTCTCGCCGTCATTGGTTCGTTAGCCAATGGAGCTACTGTTTTTCTAAATAAATATTGTATATAAGTAAATTTATCATCAAAAAAAAAAAAAAGATTGAAAAATATTTAATTAAATATATACAATTTTTTTTTATTTAGGAAAACAGGAACTATATACTTTTTTTTTTCAAAATATTCCAGTATTAGTATTGTAGTTACTAAAAACTAACTCTTTTTTTTTTTTCAAACTGTTCTCTTGATTTCTTATACTAACTTATGGAAATCTCTTTTGTCTTATTAGTTTTCGGTTCCCATTTTATGAATAAATCTTATGGATTTATCTGATTTGAATTAGTAATATGTCTACAAGTTAGAGTTTAAATAAATAATTTTGATGCAACGAAAGAAACTGTCAAGACGGTTACTGACCCAGAAGCGAGCTGAGGACAGAGGAAATGACCAATGAGACAATAGCCGAATATAGACCCCTGCAAAACACACTCTTAATTGAAGCTGACCCTTCAAGGATTCGTCCTCTCTCTCTCTCTCTCTCTCTCACTCTCTAATAATAATACGCACATAAATATGATCGCGTTATTCGCTAATTTAAAATTTTTTTTTTTTTTTTGATTTATTATTCAGTTATTCATTTATAATTTTTAAATGAACTTATTTCCCTGAGGCCTTCTTGGATATGCAAAAATCCTGTGACAAAGTTAGCTATAATGGTCTACTATCGATATCAAACTTTTGCCCTCCAAAATTTTGTTATTAACTGATATCTTTGGAACAACCACTCCTAGTTAAAAAAAGGAGAGTTGACTGATAAGAAATATTTGACGTCCCTTCCATGCCCCTTCTAGTTGGTTCTCTTTTCTATGGTCACAACTGAACATACGGTTCGGACTGTTCACCAGAACACTCAGCAAACGTTTGTACTGAATTAGAGCTATGGTTTGAAACTCTGGGTGAGAGGGGAGGAGCCAAGTTATCTTTACTTAGTGAATTATATATTTTTTTATTGAAAATAATGGTAAACGTATCTAATAATATGAAAGTTACATAGTTCCATTTATTTATCAGACTTGACTCTAAATTACTCCAGACAGTCCGGTATTGATGATACATTGACGGTAAGCACTACTTTAACCTATTTCATAAAAAATATGTATCAATTGGTTTTACTCAATCTCAAACAAAATGACGGAAAAAATGTAAATTCAATATAAAGGTGTGTTGTCATATCCCTGTAATTAATTAAATAAAGCTGGACAGTTTCAATTCCTGTCTGGTTTTAGAATCAATTAAAAATATTTGTATACTCCGCGCGTGCTCGATATTGACTTCTTAGTCTTCAAAGTGAATATAGTGATTGAGGAGAGCCATCAGACAGGCGTAACAGTGGCAGTGTGTGCTTGTGGTGCTTTAGTGATTGTGATCAGTGATTATATAATGGTTGTAATAGGAAGTTTGATAGAAGACTACTATAGAGGAGGCAGTAGACCTCAGATCGGATGAGACCAAATGAGCTCCTACTTCCGCTGGGTCCTTGGCGGCCGGGAAGGAGGGCCAGAGAAGCCAAGGAGCAGGTCCTTGGACTCGAGGGCCCTCTCCGAATCAGGCATCAGGGCCATCCGAATTGTGAGTAAAAATATTATATCATTCACTCTTAAAAAATATTAAAAGAAAAGGTGTTAAAAACATTTGATTGGAATCGAAATACCTGACTGTGTCCCCACAAGGGATGCCACTAATTACATACTTTTTCAAAATATTATCTTGGCATACGCTCTTTTTTATTTATAAAAGTATTTTTACAGAAATCATATATAAGTCATTCCTGAAAAAAAAAAATACTAATAATATTTAATGAAAAAATAATTTAATATTTAATCTGTCCTTAAGAAGTGCTAAGAGAGAAAATTTAACTTCTAAAATCATACAAAATTTTTAAGATAAAAATTTTTTTTTTTTTTTTCGACAAAATTCAGTTTCTACATGTTTTTTGAGATGAGGAGTCTGAAAATAATATCAGTTTTTACTTTAAAAATTTTCCTTACCCATATTTTTATTTCAAATTGCATTGAAACCCTAAGATTAATGAATAATCTAAAATTAATATCAGGGTTTGGTTGAAAACTCCCCTTACCTTTATTTTTTTTAAATGGTCATATTTGAAATTTATTGTGCTAAAATTAAAATAATAACAGAAATAGATCATTTTAAAACCTCTTATTTTTATAATATAGGTGAGGAAAATGTTTAAACTAAGTAGACGGATCGAAGAACGCAGAGTTAACAGGTCAAGAATAAAGGAAGGTTCTTTGTCATTAGAGACTGGAATAGGAAAGTACCCAGAAAGTATTGCCGTAGGAATTTAAGAAAAAGCAACCCAAGCTCAGAATATCGGCAAGTAACATGTGACCGCCTGGGGATCCCGAAGTTTATCAGCTTCATCTCGAGATCACCAGACAGTATATTAAATTACTCATTTAATTTATGTCTTTAGGTACTTGCAATATTACAAAGCTGCTATGGTGTGCCATTTCATTTAATCTGAAAAGCTCCTAGCTCTGTATTCATTTATTTTTTTTTCTTTGAAGTAAAAATTATTAAACACACTTTGTTTTGTTTTTTTAATTAAAGATAGCCTTTTGAGATAAAAATCATTTTTGCGATAGTATCCTCAGGTAAGGTAAGCTTAGCCTTCTTGAAGTAGTCCCAAAATAGCCTAATCTGCGGCAAACAACCGACATGTTGGCCATTCCGAGATAAGTGCGTTGTAATTGCGTTCATTGGCTGGTTGATATAAGAAGATAATCTCTAATTGTTTTTAAGTCGTCATGATGGTGGGGAGAAAGTTGTATTAGTCTAGTCCGTCGTCTGGAATGCCTCGGGGTTCTGTCCACCTCGCCTACAGGCTCTATAATTATGTATGTATCACCTCTAACATTAATACTCTTGTATTTACTGAATTGGCTGGTTGTGAAGGCTTATGTAATGCGTTTCCGTTATGTTTTAATGATAAATGACGATCGTGTTCGGTGTCCGAATGAGAGTAAACAAGGTTAGCCTTGTCACCTTCTGACTGAAATATTTTTATTATTTTAAGCCCGGTCTGCCTGGTGTTAAATTAAAATATAGAGGATTGAAATAACAGTCCTATAATACAGTTAGTTTTCATATTTAAACAATAATCCCACTGTTTCAATTAATCAGCTTACAAAAATATTTTTTCAGATTATTTAATGACGTAAACAATTTTTTTTTTTTTTACTTGATCTGAATCGAAAATTTTTTCTTTTCTAATCATATCTTTAAAAGATCTTTTAAAATTTTACTGATACGTAACTTTATACACCTAATTTAATTTAATATTATCATTATATCATCGCTTATTTTAATAGGTTTATCTTGTGCCGTTACCAAAAAATCATTTCCCGATTTGAAAATAAATTGCTATTTGCTAGCTATTATTTTAAATAAAACTATTATGAATTCTGTACGAAGCAATGTTAATTTAGTACATGAAAAATTTCTGTCATATGTGGCGCGGAATTCCAAAACCAGCTAAATCCAATTTCCAGGATGTTTAAAAAAAAATTTATTGAATAGTTTTTCTACTATACTATGTTACGGTGAAAGGTTATCTTAAAAAAAAAAAACTTTAAATCACGTTGAAAACAGGCATACAAAAAATAGTTCGCCTCCCTAATCCAGCCTGACATTTACCTTTGTCGACCAGCTGTGAAAAAAGTTTAAAAATGGATTTAGTTGGATTTGGAATTCTACGCTTCGTGTCAAAGGTGAAAACCAGTTTTTTTTTTTTTTTAATTATTATTATTAGGGAGGAGAATCGCTGTAAAATACTCGTAACTACATAATTAGTTATCACAAAACTATCGTCAAGATAAGCGGTATCCGTTCCTAGGGTTCAACTTTGGATCATCGTTTATTTCTCAAGAATCTCCAGGGAACCGACACATATCTAATTTTATCTAGAAGATAATTATTGATACCTACTTGCATCGGAAATTTGTAAAGTTCGGTGTTGCATAGGTATAATTTTTATATTTTCCATATTATTTTTATTGAGTGAAAACCTCTTTAGGGGCACTCGGCGCTTTGCCTAATTGTGATCGTGACAGAACCGTCTCGTTACGATAAGTAACGCTGATTACGGTGTATTCTCGTCTTTATTAGTAACTTTATATTATATGGGTTCAATACTAATGTTACTTTTAAATCTTTAGTGAAGTACTACATAAAAATGAATGAATTAATAAATGAAGGAATGCAAAAAATTGTATAGTAGGGATTATAAATAATGTATACGAAATTGAAAGGAACTCAACAATAATTATTGAGTACAAATAATAAGTGTTTTGCAGAAACAAATGGTAATTGTTCGGATCGGCGACACCAACCCCTATACGCGCCGAGAATACCTTTTATCGATTCTAACCTCGTTCCGATTTATTTCGATGTTCTAGTCGCTGCTTTGAGAGGGGAAAGTTTATTCTCCTACATTTACTGAGAAACTCTAAATCCCTGTTCAAAGTAATATTAACTTCTGTTTACCTTCTAATATTAAAATGAGAAATAAGGAAATAATTAAGTGGAAATAAGAAAATATCGAAATATAAGACACTAAATCAATTTTGAATTAATATTAATGTAATCAACAATTAATATACTACTGAACCACCAGTTAATTCCTGATGAACTTTCTGTCAGAGAAGTGAAAATATCAAATTATAAATATAAACAAGAAAGAATCCTTAATTATTTATTTGGCATAACTCCTATTTGTTTAACATTTGTAGCTAAATGTTTCGGAGACAATGTCCCATAGTCAGGTTTCTAATTTTTTTTAAAAACACATTAATCTATAACATTATACGGATAGTTCTACAATTATATAGTAATGTGTCATTTACCTCTTAATCTTTGATTATTTTCACATTGTCAATTCTCGATGTTATAAGCCATTATATAATATAAGACAGAATCCTAGTTGAAAGTGATGATGTTAATTTCTGCTATATTTTCTCAAGGGAAGTGGAAATAAGAAAACATGAAACCTGTGATGTACTTTCTCACATTTATTTATAAACTGATATGTTTTATTGAATTAATTATACAATCTGTCTCACTTTAGGACAAAAAGTAATAACAAAGAATCCATTCACAAAATATGTATACTGAAATTTTATCAATGAAATAGAAACAACAAATAAAAATATATAAAACACCAAATCCATGTACAAATTAATCTTGTTAAGTTTTGTAACACTTTTACAAGTTTTAAATTTTATAACTTAAATTGATAGAACAAATATAAATATGTAAAAAACTAAATCCATGTACCAATTAATCTTCTTAAGTTTTGTAACACTTTTTCACATAATATAACATGAAATAAGAAAAAATGAATTGATAAAACACTTAATCCTCGTGTTGTTAACTTCTGTTTCACCTATTTACATCTAAGAAGTCTAAATATCAATATCACAAACTAAACAACACAATCCCAGTTGAAACTGTAGAGGTGATTGTTTACATGTGAGGTTATAGGAATGAACTATCGAAAAATGTAAACATGAAGTGAAGCGTAAGGATCCAACTGGTCGGCGTAGCGCGGGTCAAGCCAGTTTGGTGGTGTCGCCGATCCGAACAATTGCCAAACAAATAATTGACGAAACAGCATAAACACCCTGTGCGTGCTGTTAATAACTCAATACAGCAGCCCATTACCACAGAATTTGAAACTAAGTCGTAACTCATTAATAATAAAAGTAGGTCAATACCAAATTTTGCAAATAAAAAGCAAACCTCCAAGAATATTTCTTAATTTTTCTCTTTTAGCTATAACACGTTGTAGTGTCCCATATTCAAAAAAATTATATAACTAATCCAGTTGTCATCAGCACAGTCCAGTGAATAAGGATGACTTGAGTAAATCAAACCCAATCTGATAAGAGAATTTTTTTTTTTTCTGGTTTACTTCATAACTTTTTCCTCAAAATCTCAGCTGAAATTTTCAAAGAAACCATATTACGTTAAATAAGTTGCAGATATGGAACATAGTAATGTTTTTGTTAATATATGGTTTTATACAATAATTAAAAAGAAAGTTACATTTTCACTAACATAACATTTTTATTACTTATAAGGAAGAATATCCTTCTGCCATCTTAAAATCGTTAAATATTCTAATATTTCAAAATAGTATCCTTAAGGACCACAATGGTGGAATATCCTTCCGCCATATTAATTCGTTAAGTCTTAAAAATATTTAATAATAGTATCTTTAAGGAAAACAATGGCGGAATATCCTTCGGATAACATAAAAACCGTTAAATCCTGGAATATTTCCAAAGATTATCCTTAAGGACGAAAAGTAATATATATTTGGGCCCAAATAATCTGCCAGGATCTAATGATTGTTTGAGGCCACAGGACATCCTTGGACACTCTCCTTCCCCACTTAGAATTAGTTTTCGTCCTTAAGGATGCTGTTTTGAAATATTTAACGGTTTTTCAGTTATCCGAAGGATATTCCGCCACTGTTGTCCTTTAGAATACTATTTTGAAATATTAGAATATTTAACGATTTTAAAATGGCGGAAGGATGTTCCGCCTTTGTTAACGCATTCTAAGGGAAGTTAGAGATAGTTTTTCAAGGACCTTTCAATTATTTTTTACTTCATAATTTCTTCTATCTCTTAGCTATTAGTACAAGAAATTTTATCAATGTCATATGAGACCAAATTAATTTTTATTTTTTTTTTTATTTTTATTTTTCCAATTTCTACTTTGAAACATTTTACAAATTTTAGTTTACTATTTTTTGTTTCTCTGAATGATTTTTTTTTCCAAAGTGGATAAAACATATAACATTCTTACTTTCGAACAAGCTTTTACGTGTGGCTTTAATTATTTAAACATAATATGTAGGCTTGGCTGCAAAAAGTAGGTTGTTTCATTCAAGAGAAAATTGGATCTTAAATATATACATCGTGCTATAAAACAAAAAGATTATTTTTTTGTTTTTATTAATATAAAATTTATATAGATCCAATCGTAATTGAAAGGTTTGGTGGATGAAATGTAATAAAACAAAAGTTTGAGTAAATAATATTAATATTTTTTTTCCTTTAGGAAAAAAATGTTACATAGCCCCTTCATCTTCCTCATATATCATTTTCTAGTTGTTTTGAAATATTCAGATTTTGCTAGCTAACACTTCTGCACATAAATCCTACATCCAATGAACTATATTGTATTTTTTTTTTTTAAAGGTGACATAACCCCTTCATCCACCAAAACCTTCAGTTATCATTTGACTCAAAAGGTGCCTTTCATTAGTATGTTGCAAGCTTGCTAAATTCTAAAACTTTCTTTTATTTTATGATCTTCCGAAAAATTGTTAATTAAACTCACCACTTTTTTGAGAAAACTTTCAATTCAGCTTTTAGTTGTTTTTACGAAACTGTCGTGGTTTTTAACACAATTTCCAAATACTGAATCCTTCTACTTCAAAAAAAGTAACCACTTAGACCCCAAAGGGATAAAAGATGGAATATACCCCTATTTTTTTTTAAATACTAAACTATTAAAATATGCTAAAATCATACATTATACAATCCATATAGTAACGAATCCACCAGTATGTTTAGCTTTCTCCTCTTAGAATGCTCGGTTCAATCGCCAATGAAAAAGATAAAAAAAGATTCTGTACCTTCCCTATATTATTATATATAAAAAAAAAAAAAAAAAAAAAAAAAAACCTTTTAATTTGTGATCACTAACCATGAAAACTACTGAACTAATCTGTACCAAAGTTTTAACTATATCATCTCCATAGTTTAAGGAAGGTTTAGCAATAATAAAATTTAAATATTTTCAATTAAATTGTAGTTGAAAAGCGATAAATATGTGGTGCGCAGTGAAGTTTGAAAATTGAGGAATTGGTGGCGAGCGCCATTCAAGAGAGGTTACAAAGGCAAGGTGTTATATAGATCTAAGAATTGATAATAAAATTTGCTTATTTAAATTAAATTGTTATTAATAAAAAGCTATAAATATGTGGTGTGACTGTGTGGATCCCAGTGAAGTTTAAAAATCGAACTATATATGTATATATTTTTTTTTAAAACTATTTATTGATATTTACAACTGTACATCAATATACATCAAGTAAATTTGAGGAAATGATTATAATGACATTTAATCACTTGTAAAGAACTACTCACAAGTAGCACTTCTAAAAAGTTCTAAACTAGAAGGTCTCTTGGCCATATTCTTTTCAGACACCTCGGTTATCAGGTATCGAATGAGACGCAAGTTGGGAGACTAATGGATTCGTGTGAGAGTGCAGTTTACTATGACAGGATTGGTATCTAGTTTGGGCTAAATCAGCAACATATGGAACATTGAGGTCTTTATGGATAAGTTTATTCGTGACAAAGTAAGGAGCATTAAGGATTGGATTCGAGAAGAATTGGATGGTTTAGTGGAGCCCCAAAGCTCAACTCCGTATGTCTATATAGGTCTAATAACTGTCATGTAAATGAGTTTCTTGTAATTTATTGGAAGCTTTGATCGTTTGTCGTTTTATACTTCCTGGGTGCTCTCATATTCCAAACCTTAAAAACCAAAAAACCCGCCTATATCCATGACCTCCATTCACCTCTTAAATACTAAAACCCAACCCATCAACCTGTACACTCCGGCGCATCGAACTGCATCATTCGAGAAATCCTTTATTTTCCGTGCTTCCTCTTTATGGAATTCATTGCCCATTCCAATACGAAAAAGCACCACTCTTACTTCCTTTAAACATCATATATTTCTTTACCTCCTGGATCTTCAATCTTCCGAGCAAATGTAAAACATGAATATTTAAGTTATATACATTATAATAGTACACATAAGATGTATCCTATTACAAGTTTCCTTTATTTATTTTTGTAACTCATAATTTAATTATTAATCAATTTTTATTATTATTTATTATAATTAATGATCATAGCCAGAGGATTGTTCTATGTATTGTACTCGTTTTGTTATTCTTAGGGGACAAGTTGTCCCAGAATAAAGTTCATTTTTCTTCTTCTTCTTCTTCTTCTTCTTTGTCTAGATGTATACATTAAAATTTAAAATCTAATGTTCAATTATGTTTTTAAGTGAACTTCAACCACCTAATCTGTACAAAGGCACCAAGTTATAATTACTGTTATGGAAATATCATTGAAGAAATAATGCCCAATTGCATATTTCAATACTAGATTTCTATCAAATAAACCTTAATTCTTTTCAAATTAAATTATTTGTTAAATTATCTAATTGTAAGTTCCTTATTTATGGGAGCGGGCGAGGCCGCGCTGGGTTTGTTAGTAAAATATAAGTCATTAGAGTGCTATAAATTTTGTTTTGTGTTTTTTTTTTTTGTTTTTTTACATTCATTTCTTTATCTTTAATTTTTTTTTTATTATTCATACAGATGTATCTGTCGATAAGCCATGTATGATGTCGCTTGTTACAGTTATGGTGTTATCATAAATGCTATATGTGCCCTCAATGGGATGATCCGTTTGTATTTTAATCCAATAATAACTATGAGAACCAATAAATGGTGAGACCACGCCCAGTAGAAAGTTACTGTCTGTGGGGAATACGTGATTCCAGACAGGTTGGCTACTCATGATGGCAGCGAAGGACAAGGTGGATTCCTAACTTGTTTTGGATTTTTAACTTCTCTTCCTTTTTTATTGATCAAACCTTAAACTGCTGTAGATCCTGACATTGTTGAAAGCTATATTTTTTGTTTTTTATTTTTTATGATTTTTTTTATTTGTATTTTTCTTTTTCATAGCCCCCTTTTTCTTTTTATGTTACTCTAACATAAACTTTTGCCTTATCTCCTCTTACTTTTTCTTAGCATTTTAAGGAGCCATATTTTATTTATCATTAAATTATTTATCTATTGGTATAGTTTAATTAATAATAAGGTGATGGAACTATGACTATATATGATTTTTTTTTTTTATGTTTATACGCCTTACACTCTAAAATAACCTAAATCTATACTTTCATATTTAAAATAGTTTCTACTACCGTTTTAATTTCACTCCTGAGCGTGAAATTTGGCTGTTAAGAGGGTTTGAAATATAATGTAAGGTGGCCAAATAATTTACTGTACTTTACCAAGTACTTTACTGTACAAAATCTAATTAATTTTTTTTTAACACTTTAGTCATCGTTTATCTTTGATATTTTATCTCGTTGAATCTTAGTACCTTAAATAATTTTTCTCATTATTCCATTTTGGAGTGATTGCTGTTGGTTATTTGTTGTTTTCTCCAAGTTTGAAAAAAATGGTGCCACATACAGCAGAGTTGTATTAGTTTGTAATTGAAGGGTATAGGGTAAAAACAAGGATAGTCACAAATTGATCATTTTGAGAAAAGCTAATTTTTTAAGTTGACATTGTGAAAATTTTAAACTAACATATTTTTCAATTGTTAACATTTTGTTAGAACCACTGTTATTTCTTTAGGTAAATGTCAAGAAAGTAGGTAGAAATTAAAATTTTTTATGAATAAAGTAATTCATTTTTCACAAAAACTACAAACTTACAGGAATAAAATAAGGAAAGTCACAGTATTTTTGTTGGCTAAAATACAATATTTTTCTTGCTTTAGCCTCATCTTTCGCAAAGAACCTGATTCGCTATCTGTTATGAAAGAAAATTCATTGTTGGTATGCACTAATCAAAACAATATTTGTTGTTATGAGTAAAGAAAATATCATTGATGAGGCAACTTCTCGTAAAATTCTTGGTTTTTTGGTTGATAAAATTCTTTCAACACTTGGAGATCGTCATATTTTGGTTTAGACAACAGGCAGGAGATGTTTGTATGATGTTGTCGGTTCTCCCGATATTAAAATTCTCCCGATTTTAATATTCCTTGTGGTTTCAAGGATGTATTTTTCTTGTTTCTAACGATGATAGAGTGGCTCTCCCAAGCACCATTATAAGTGCTACGACGATGGTAAACGAAACCTGGTTTGTCTTAAGACAATCTCAATTCCCTCACTTTTTGATTCGGAAAAGAGCACTTTGGAGCAAATTTATGTTCAAGAAACATCATCCAATTTTTTATATTTTTCTGTCTAACAGGGACAACTTTAAATGGATCTGGTTTCTGGTTCTGAACAATCATTGAACATTGCATCTTCAACAGCCAGATGAGGTCTGCGTCTAGCAATAGGAACCGTAGTAATTAATCCCACTAAATAGCAACTCTGAGCTTCAACGGATAGCAAAGCGTTGAAGGCACCAATAATATGTTTGCTTTCCCCACCTGTGATGTTTTGGAAGCATTTAAGGCGTTTGCATTGGCAATCTGGACCCAACTCGTGGGATTGTAGCCACAATTTCTTCATTATATCAGCTACTCTTCCCGTTTTCTTTCTTTTCTTAAATCTTCTTGGTTCGCTCATAACGCTGTCTTCATCATTCTCACCTAACATTGTTTTATCTCCAAACAATCCAATGACTAAGGAAGTTGAAAACAGGATGAAAACAAACTGTGAAATGGTTTCCTTATTTTAGCCTTAATACAGTGTTATCAACTGATAGTACTCGTAAAGACCAACAGAATGCGCCGAAAAACGAAAAATCGGAATAACATGGACTATTCTTGTTTTTTCCCTGTACCCTTCAATTGTTTGTTTTTTAATATTCTTATTTTAGTAACTCTTTATTATGTGAATAAACTTTTTTTTTTTTTTTTTTTTTTTTTTTTTTTTTTTTTTTTTTTTTTTTTTTTTTTTTTTTTTTTTTTTTGGGGTCACCCTGTACCCTTCAATTGTTTGTTTTTTAATATTCTTATTTTAGTAACTCTTTATTATGTGAATAAACTTTTTTTATTTTCTCGCTCTGTTTTTTCTGATGGATATTTCTCGGCACACTCAGTAGTAAGAAATAAGCTTAATAAATACGTGGTATCGTGTACGTTGTTGCAATGTTGAGCAGGAAATCTTCTTGGTTCTGACGTTATGTCACAAATTAAATTGTTATTAATTCGAGTGTTGATGCTGATAAGAACGGCTACCTCAGAAGTATGATGTAATAACATATTGAAGAAGCGAAATAATTATAGGTTCACTTATGGAGTTTCCCATTCTATTTAATTGATTTTTTTTTTTTTTTAAATCTTTATCATGTGTCGTCATACATTATTATAGATAAATGAATAAACTAAAAACGGAAATTCATTATTTCGTTACAAGACTTTACAAAAGTTATTTTGAAGAAGGCAATAATTCTTCGAAATAATTGTTTGCAGGTCTGTTAATAATATCTTAGGAGGGGATAGTTTCGTGAGATTTCATCTTTCATGTGCAACTTTGTATTTTAATTTAATATCAGCTAATGTTAGTACCGCTAATTAGTGCATTTAATTAGGCTATTTATTATTGCACATGTATATCGTCAGGACTTTGTAAAACCAACGAATGTGAAAATCGCTTTTTTTTTTTTTTTTTTTTTTTTTTTTTTTTTTTTATTCCGTTCGTTTTATACAAGGCCTTATATACATCGAATATGATCGGCACTTAGAAGACCGAAATCAATAATGTCATTTTTACGAATATCTGATATTTCAACACAGACAGACCTTGTTGAATACAACGATAAACAAACGAAATAAAAAATTGTGGTTTCTCACATTCGTTAGTTTTACTTAGTGGGGACGTTATTAAAAAAGAACAAAAACACATTAATATTCTCTAGTTTTTAATATTGCATTAAAATCTCGATAAAGTCGAAGTTGAAGGATGAACAAATTTACTTTAAATATTTATTCGAGTTATCGACTTTTTCTTATGTATATGTGTTTTTGCGTGTGTATAACGGTAATTAATTTTAAATAACTTAATGTTTGAATGATTAATGAATAATTTTTAATGGTTAATAATATATTCTAAGAAAAAATAACAGAAACGGAGATATTAATGCAAATAAATTACATAGTTTAAAATAGTATGAACTATGCATACATTTAGTAGTGCGACGATCTCTATTACTCGTTCATTTGTTTGAAAATCTGCTAAGACGTCAGCTGGTACTTATGATTTCTATAGCTAATAAATAACAATAAACACAATAATTCTCTGCCTTGTTCCCGAAATGAAACAGTTCTAAGGATAAGCGAGGATAGGTTTGAGAAAGACTAGTTTTCATATTTATGGTTCAAGGAAAGTTTTTCTTCTAGAGCCTCCTTGCCTGAGGAAATTTGACTTATAGAGTCTCGGAAGTTGTCTAGACAAAAATTTTACTTCGAGTAAATGAATACTTTATGATCAAATACTTGACATCATATAAACGTAATGAAAGAATGAATATTGTTTATTGCTTTATGAATACAATTTTAGAGCATAGAGTTGTGAGTTGTTATACAATTAAAATTATTTAAACAAAAATAAAATAAAATAAGATAATTATTTACAAACTAAACGAGAGATATTTACCTAAAATTTGATTTAACTATATGCATGATAAATTAGTACAAAAATAAGAAATAAATGACAAAACTATTAATACATAAACAAAAAATAAATGACAAACTAGTAATAAGTTGAAGTAAAATATTTCTTAATTTTAGGCAATATTTCATACAAAAAATATATATATATATTTAAATGTTTTTCATTATCTATTATCAGCCACATAACATAACTGAAAGTCATCATTTTCTGTGGAATGAATTCTTCTAAGAAACCTTTTCCTGTATATTTCATAAACGGAACAGTACATTATTAAATGGTGAAGAGAATCTGGTACCGAGTTACACATCGGGCAGGGATTTTCTGTATTAAAGTTGTAGCTTCTTCTGTTGAAATATATTCTGGAGATCTTGGAGCTAGCTAAACGGAGTTGTGCGATCAATCTTAGTTTCTGGATGTTTGAATTCACGACCAAATACTTTTCACCACTTGCAAGAGAGCTAAGGGGTCTGTAATGAGTGTTGTAGTGGGAGTTGACTATGTTCAATGTCCATAGACAAATAAAGATTTTCAAATGCTATGTTTAGGCTTGTGATAATTTGCTTCAACAACATTTGCATCCTGTTTATTCCATATATCCAATATAAAAGTAATGACGAGTTTCGACTTATCGAGTTTTGACTGTAATTTTACATTTTTTTATTTATTGAATGAGACTTTTCTCATATTTGAATCTGTTTCTTACAAATAATGGAAGTTTAGAGTGAATGTTTATAGTAATTAGATACTTCATCGCTGATAAAACGGACGGGGTAAAATTTCTTTTTTCAACTTAGACCATCTTAAAAAGTGATGTAATAAATAAGACATGTAAAACATGAGGGAGACCAGTAGCCATCGATACCTTCTCCTGGTATTATGTAATGTTCGTTCGTTGTAGGGTCCCTCTTCGGGCTCCTTTTTAGTTTTCGGTACGTATTGCCAGTAATATTTATTTTAGTCATGTTTTGTATGCGTCTGCTGTACGGTCATAGAAATAATAAATGATTTGCAGATGCCCATTCTTTATTGTAACTAACGTTTCGCACCAAGATCGACTTCAATTTCAGTATTTCAGTATTAGTCACGTATATGGTTGGCACAATTGTTATGTGATTAGTGTTCGTGAGGTTTATGTGACAGGACTATATGACTCTATAGAGGTGATTTAACAATATAGTGCCGTAGGAATCAGATTTATATCCAAGATTTATTGGTTATAAATAAGGATACTTGTGGAGTGGAACGAGTAATATTATTTCCTTCTCTGGCTCTCTCTCACCCTCTCGCATATCGAAACATGGAAACCATAAGAGGCAAGACCCTACCTACTATCTCTGCATTGTATGTCAAGATACGTTGCACGTATGGTTGCCCCAGTTGTAGTATATTTAAATACCCTATTATTTAAATGTGATTGCAGTTTAACTATAATTGTATTTCTAATATTTTTTATTTCATTTATTGATATTTACAACTGCACAAAATAATATACAACAAGTAAATGTGTTGACAGTGAATTCAATGGCATGCAAAAAACTTGTGAAGAACTACTCACTAGTAGCACTTCAATAAAATCTACAATAAAAGGTCTCTAGGCCATCTTCTTTTCAGACGCCTCGGAGGATTATCAGGGATGGAGGAGGAAGCAAGTTGGGAGACTAGTGGATTGGAGTGGTTATGGAGCTTACTATGGAAGGACAGGTAGGTTGGATATGATAGGTTTTAATAGAGACCTATAATATTGATGGCTGAAAGCATTTAAATAGCTTTTCAGAAAGTATCTGATCTTCTAAAATCATTTTCATAATAATAAAATTATAGTTGACTGCTAACGGAACCAACACCTCCAAGAAAAAATACTATAATTGTGTGCCAACGTTTCGACCTACCTTGCAGGTTTTCTTCAGGGTTATAACGTACAAAAAAACTAGATCTGACAAAAATAAGAGACAGATAAACAAATGACAAATGGATAATATAGAATTACATGGGAAAAAAAAAAAAAAAAAAAAAAAAAAAAAAAACTTTATTTTATTTTAGGTTCTAGAAAAGGACAGATAAATAAAGCAGTGAATCAAAGAAGTAACAAATGACAAATGGATAATATAGAATTACATGGGGGAAAAAAAATAAAAAAAAAAAAAAAAGGTTCTAGAAAAGGACAGATAAAGAAAGCAGTGATGATCAAAGAAGTAAGGATAAGGACAAAACATAAATGATAAGGAGAAAAGAAATTGGTTTTGTTCGACTGAATCCCTGATTATCTTCTTCTCCATTCATAAAATCATTTCCGTTTTTAGTCAAACTAGAAAACGAAAACAAATAATTTCTATGTTTGACCTTTAGGCTTTTGTTATAAATTACCCAATTTTAGTTGGACAGTTAATTCAATTTACATTAATAACATTGAATACTCGCCCCACATATTGTGAGTTTCCTCTCTGAATTGGGAAGGCGGATGTGTGCGTATCGCAGTTTATTTCTGGTATAATTTAATGTAAATTATTCAAGACTATATTTTTTTTATTTGATTTAAGCTTTCCCACGATAGTGTTTTTTTTTACTGAGTTTGTTAAAAAAAAAAAAAAAAAAAAAAAAAGAAAAAGAATTAATTATAGAAAAAAAACAATTTATTCAGTGAGATTGCAATTAATTGAACTGTTTTGGGTTTTTCCTTTATTCAACTCTACTTTCGCCATCTAACTCTATAAATGAATTTAAATATACCTGTATGTTATAATTATTGTAGTAATCATATTTTCAATTAATATTTAATTATCTGTTCATTACTAATATACTATTCTAAGATTATTATTATTAGGTAAGAAACTATATTTAATATTGTTAAAACGTTCCTTGCAAACGGTTTAAAAAATTCTGAGCAACGTTTCACGACCAAGCCGTATTTTCAAGTCCTTCAATTATAACAAAAACAATTTCACAACAAAAATTTATATGATGCTACTCAAAACACAATATTTTATATCTATGAACATCGTAACATTAATTACATTTTTTAATACCCATGATTCTCATTTTTTCACAATAAGACAATATTATTTTTCTGAAAACAATGAAAATCGGTATTTTGCTTTTAAATATATAATTACCTTATTGAATTTAGTTGAGAAGAAGATATGGGTTTTTCCTTTTTTAGTTTTATATATGACATTTAATTATTTATATTTTTTATTTATTAGACACGAAACACCACCTTAGTATTTCTACGCGACTATGATGTAGGTTTCTTTTTCTATTTTTCTTCTTGGGTCATCTTGGCCTGAGGATTTCTCTGAACTTTTTCCTCCTTTATTCCATCCAGGTCTTCTTGGACAGCAGTTTTTTTACTATCCACCAAAAATACCGCATTTTTCTGGAATTTATTTTCATTATGTTATTTTCTATTTGCCGATACTTTTTTATCCCAATATTATGATAATTGTTTTTCTGAAAAAATGTAGGACAATCAAACTAAAATGACAGTAATAGAGAATGAAGATTCCAAATTTTGGTGTTACTTAAAATTTTTCTTGAACCTCCTCGGTGTTTTAAAATAAATTAATTTCTTCTTGGATTTCAGTATGAATCGGTTGAACATTATCAGTATCTCTAACAAACTGTCTTATTTTCTGCCAGCCTTCGGTCCTTTGTTGTTTGTGGGCAATTAAATTAAATTTTAGTACCGTTGTTAATCTGCGAATCTTCTGCAACGGCACAAAAGTGTCCATCAAAACTATCTTGAATTGAAATGTTATTCTTCTACTCTTAGAAAAAAAAAAAAGGTTTCTTACAATGTTATATTTTATAAAACATAACGTATTATATATTATTAACTGTATATTTGCGATTGAACTGTAAATTTATTGAAATTTACAACTGTATAAAATATGTACAACAAGTAAATGTTTTGAAAGTGAAATAACATGTGAAGAACTATTCACTAGTAGCACTTCAATAAATTCTACACTAAAAGGTCTTTAGGCCATCTTCTTTTCAGATGCCTCGGAGGATTATCAGGGGAATAGGAAGCAAGTTGGGAGACTAGTAGATTGGAGTGGTTATGGAACTTACTATGGAAGGATAGGTATCTGGTGTGGGCTAAATCAGTAACATATGGGACATTAAGGTCTTTATGGATAAGTTTATTTGTAACAAAGTAAGGAGCATTAAGGATTTTTCGAAGGATTTTGGATTATAAGGATTGGATGCGAGAAGAATTAGAAGGTTTAGTTGAGCCCCAGAGCTCAATTCGGTATGTCCAAATAGGTCTGATAACTGTCATGTAAATGAGTCTTTTGTAGAAAATCTGGAGTTTTGAACATCTGTCTAGTAAATGTTGAAGAAGTCGAAAACGACGAGCAGTTTCCTGTCGTTTAAGTCTTGTATGAGGATCCAGATCTGTGCAATAGGGATCAGTTGGATATTGTTTAAGGATACTGGAGGACAGGAAGTCGTAGGTTATGGAGCAATGGATTATAGGTCATGCAATGGATTATAGGTTATGCAGGAATGGTAAAGGTTATTTGGTGAGATTTGACTGGATTTATTTTAATTCTCCATTTCGACCAGAACCATTCTTGGAGATTGGAGTGTTTGGGAGGCAATGAAGGGATCATTATTCACTGATAATACACATGTGTCATCAGCATACGTCGTGAGGATGGGTCGGGATATCAGCTGTATACACCGTGTAAAGGATGGGACCTAGGATACTACCTTGAGGAACGCCAGCATTTTGGACAAAGAGGGAAGAATAGGAAAAGCGATTGAACTTAAACTCATGAATTCGCTATCCTTGTGCTCTTTCTCTTCATCTCCCAAAAACTCTTCATCCTCTCGGAATGCTTCTTCTTCCGTACATTTGCCCACTTTTCCCAGGTTGTCACGATATTTTTGGTTCTAACTTCGCATTTTTTATTTTGTTATGGCACTCGGTGCGGTCTTCGAGATTTTTTATGTTAATCTGTGTTGCAGGTCCCTTTGCACCTCATTTAGCCATTCTCTGCCGTATTTATAATAATTTGTAATAATGTCGTGTGTTTTCTTTTGTAATCTGGATTTATCCATCTTGTAGATGTGTGTGTAAAATTTTGCTCGACGTTTTCTGATTTCTTTTTTTATTGTGGTTGTTTTTTCATGTAGTTCATTTTAAGGCCATTTCATCCAAAAAGCCTCATAAATTTTCCTAAAAAATATATAATATAATAACTATGTACTTGGATAGTATGATTGTATTTTTACTTTTTATTTTATTTCACCTTATACTTTCTACGGCTAGAGGTTTATTTTTATTGTAAACATCTTATGAATAGATTAATCATCTTAGATATTAGTTATCGACCTTGGTTGAGGCAAATCCTTATATTTATTCAATAATAGCAGTTTCATATCTGAAAAAAAGATTAAAAAGCCTATCGTTACGGACTACTTCAAATATTTAGTACACAAACGTTCAAAGCTTCCAATTAATTACAAAAGACTCATTTACACTGTGATTAGACCTATTTGGACGTACGGGGTTGAGCTTTGGGCTCCACTAAACCATCCACATCATCTCGTATCCTATCATTACAATCCAAAATCCTTCGAAAAATCCTCAATGCTCCTTACTTTGTAACCAATAAACTTATCCATAAAGACCTTAATGTTCTATATGTTGCTGATTTAGCTAGCCCAGACCAGACCAGAATCCTTTCATAGTAAGCTCCATAACCACTCCAATCTACTAGTCTCCCAACTTACTTCCTATTCCCCTGATAATCCTCTGAGGCATCTAAAAAGAAGATGGCCTAAAGACCTTTTAGTGTAGAATTTATTAAAGTGCTACTAGTGAATAGTTCTTCAGACCAGACCAGAATCCTTTCATAGAAAACTCTAAAACCACTTAAATCCACTAGTTTCACAACTTGCTTCCCACTCCATCCCCGAGGCGTCTGAAAAGAAGATGGCCAAGAGGCCTTCTAAAGTTTTTATTAAAATGCTACTGATGCGTAGTTCTTTTCAAGTTTTGACCTGTTATTGTAATCGTTATCAACACATTTACTTGATGTGTATAATTTTACAGTTGTAAATTTTAATAAATTAATATGAAATTGAAAATGATTTGATATATGAAAAAATAATAAAACGATTTTTTTGAATTTTTTATCTGATTTTCAGATTTAGTTTGAAGCTATAGTTAATGACAAGTATAAAACGTCTCTTATAATCCACGTATTGGTTGTAGTCATTTTCTAAACTGATCTGAACATAAGTTTGTTACAATAAATGGATATATTTATGATTTAGAACTGATGAATGTTTAAACATTTGAAGCTAGTCTTCCAATAATTAAATTAGCAATAGAAGTGTTAATAATTCATTTATTCCTAATTGTATTCTGTACCATGATGGGTACCTCAACTCAAGTATAAGTTTTCTTTAGCATCTGCTCAGTCAGTTATATTTTCTTTTACTCTATATTCTATAAAATTGTTCTTCTTCTTCTCTAGAACATATTACTTAATATTTACAATATGTTACCTTAGTACCTTCTTCTTCTTCTCATGGCACTACAACCCGGAGACGGGTCCTGGCCTCCATCAAAAGCCTCCGCCAATCTTCACGGTCCTGGGCAGCTACCATCCAGTTCCTGACCCCCAGGAATTCATTTGCATCAGCCGCCACTCCGTCGGCCCATCTCAGTTTCGGCCTTCCTCTTCTTCTTGCTCTATGGAGGGGCTCAGTTAGTATTTTCTTTGGCATTTCACCCTCCATTCGGGCCAAGTGTCCGGCCCACCGCAACCTGCCCAGTTTAATGACCTGGACGATGTTTAATTCATTAAAGTGATTATAAACCTCTTGATTTTTAAGTCTTCTCCATACACCATCTTCACATAGTCCACCAAATATCCTTCGCAGGATCTTTCTTTCAAAAGTTAGAAGGTCCTGTTCACTTGTGTTTGTCAGAGTCCAGGTTTCTGAACCGTACATCAGAACAGGACGAATTGTAGTTTTATAAAGGTGGAGTTTTGTCTGTCTTGAGAGAGTATGTCCAATTATAAGTTTTTGTAGGCCAAAATAGCATCGGTTGGCAGATATTATTCTTCTTTTTACCTCAGCTCCACCATCATTATCCTGCGATACCATTGATCCTAGGTATATGAAGTCTGCAGTCTTTTCAAAAGTATACTCTCCAAATGAAACGCTTTCATTTGGGTTCAGTTTATCTCCCGTCACCATATATTTAGTTTTTGATTCATTCACTTTAAGCCCGAGTCTTCCAGCTGATTCCACCAGTGCCAAGAAAGCTTCTTTGACTACCTGGAAGGAGCGTCCTACGATGTCTATGTCATCGGCATAGGCTAAAAGTTGAACTTGACGGTTAAATATGGTGCCACCGGTACCTTAGTACCATTTTGCCTAAAATCATATCTTTTTTTATTTCAATTTTTTCAAAGCACCATTTTTAACATTATAGGGAAGATGCTGACCATGTTCAGTTGCTCACGATGGTTCTGAATGGTTACTTCCTTTCATTGATGATAATTCATTGATAGAGATTCCTCAATGGAATGGGATTAGCCCTGTCGCCATGATATAGGCGGTTTACTCAAACGCTCAGCTGTCATTGTTCGATTCATTGAGCTAAATAACTTTAACTATTTTATCTACTTCAATGTTTTCTGTCATGATTATACTATTTTTTGTACAGAATCTACTAAACATTGTAAGCTCTTTCTGATAAGGATAATCTCAGGAACAAGTAAATAATTCCACCAGCAGGTTTAACATTTGACAATCGTTTTTATCGTTTTCTGTATTAGCACGTTACAGTAGGGTTGGGTGATAGTCGATAGTTAGCACTATCGATAGGCCGATACTATCGGTTGAGAACTATCGATTGCTATCGATTATATCATAGAGATGAGAGAAAAAAAAAACTAATTTATTTGAATTTTAAAAAAGTATTTACTATTTACATTATTACAATAATAATGAACAAATGAAATCTTCAGAAAACAAAAATAACGAAATAGTTAATTTCAAGAGTCAAGTGTGCTCCTTGAGCCACATATTTCCCGAAAGAAAAACTTGCATTTCTGCTTTACTTTGGCTTAATCTTTGAGTGAACCCTTTAGCTCTAGGAATTCCGAATTCAATTTCAAAAGAACTAACACTGGACAGAGACAGATCAGCATAATTCCGAGAGTTTCAAAACTTAAGGTAGTAAAAGAGATATATCGATAGTCGATATATCGCTAGTAACTATCGACTATCGCCCAACCCTACGTTACAGGGTTTGAAATACTAATTCATAAACAAAATTAATTCAATTTAAAATATTATTTAACAGTTGTAAAATTGTATCCATCTTTTAAGATTATTATTGAATAAATTAGTTTAAAAATTCCTTCCACAATAAATATCTCGTATCCAAAGTTTTTTCAATATTTTTTAAAATTTTATCTTAGGTATATGTATATTCTAAATTGTAAAAGAAATAAAAAAATTTAACCTTTATGTATTTAATAACTTTAACCAGCGTTAAGATGGAAAAATAAAATTTGGGATCGGACAAATATATGCGGAGTTACAGCAAAAAATGTTTTTAAAAAACTTGAATTTCACAACAGTGTTTTAGAGTGACGAGCATATGTATTTTAAGGTACACGATTAATAGTAAATTCAACCAGCTTTAAGATGGAAAAATTAAATTTTGGATTGGTCAAATAAATTCGGAGTTCTAGCCACAAGTGTACCGATAAAAGTCTTTTTGCGGAGAAGTGACCACTAGTTAGCCAATTTCTACAATGTTCCCAAGGCCACAATGATCCGATTTCGATATTTTGTTTTTTTATTTCGTACGTACTAAATCCTGCCAAAATTTACTATATAAAGACATTCTTCGAAAGACCATTCGTTGTCTTGTTATAGGTGAAAAACCGGCAATAACCGCTATTTTAGGCGGTAATTTTGCGATTTTGGATATGAAGCCGACAGATTCAGCATCCCAAAAATATTAAGATCCATTGAGAAAAAGTGTTAAGGAGTTTTTCCCTGAAAACGGCCTTCTGGAACCTTATTTTGCTTTTTGCCTCCACCTGGAACGTGTTTGGAAACGGTAGCAGTGGTTTTTCTTACATAAAGATTAATGATCTTTTAGATAAACTTTGATTTTTTTGGAGACTTATCATGACAGGTTTAGCGTCTTCGGCTGCTATATTGTATAGGTACAACTTGCTTAGCACGGCGCAGTTTAGGTGTGTATATTTAATATAGATCCTTTTCTATGCTGGAGGGTTCGTTTATTTGTTTTATAATTTAATATAAAAAACTATCAGTATTTTAGGCATTTTTTGTTTTAATCATTAGAGATGGTTGATTTTCTTTATGATGACAAAAAAAGGTACTTGTCTGTTTTAATGTCCGTTGACACCAGCGCTCAGGTGTCACTTACCTCAACTATTCCCCTACTGTTATCGTAAACTTCCCTAGGTGTTTTGTATTGTTATTTTGTGTGTGTGTATCTATTTTAATATGACTTGGAATTTAAAGAAAATTTTTCGCACGGTTGCTGATGAAAAATCAGCTGTCCTATTTTTTCAGGAGCGGAATACCATTCCGAAGAAAATGTCTTGTGCAAACGGGCATAATATAAAGCTTCGATTCGGGGTCCTAATTAGATAGAAATGTCATATTAAAGGATGCAAGATATTGTTTTCTTGTTATTTGTTATTTATATTGGAAGATATTGTTCTTTTTAAGGAATATTGTTTGAAATAAATGTTTTATTTTTGTTCAAGTAGATTTTTCTTCACCCGATTCTCATTTATTTCATTTCCTAAAAATGTGTTGTTTGATAATGAAAGGCAATGTCTATTTCAAATTTATTGTAGGCATCATAACTTGGCAGGGGTCACCTGTGGTGTAGTGGTTAGCATAGCAACCTACTATATCCAAGATCGCGGGTTCGCAGCCCGGCAGATGAAGGAAGTAAAACATCCTTAGCTATGCCGTCCTTCGGAAGGGACGTAAAATGGGGGTCCCCAGCCTGTGCGATGTCAGGCACTCGTTAAAGATCCCTATCTTAATTATATCTGGATAGGCAAAATTTAGGACTCCCACCGTAGCATCGTCCGATTAGCCATAGCATTATAAAGTGATGTTAAACGAAATATACAACTTGACATGGTCGAAATAGTTATATATTAATACAGACAACTACCAAAAAAAGGTTTAGAAAAATCTTTGAGTATGGAATTATTTTTGTATTTGCTTCTATTATTTATTTTATATATACTTATAATATATTATAACTATAAGATATGGTAGATCTATATTTATACCAGCTACGCACAATGAGGCTGTTGTTTATCGTCCCGCCAAGGTCGGCTTCTGTCTCCTACAATTACCGCTCGGATCTCTGCAAGTAACTCCCCAACGTGATTGTCATCTCTATTAATTTGACTGTCACTGCTTCCTAATCCTTGTCTTCATCATGCCAGGAGTAAAAATATCTTTTAATTTGTTCGTCGGAGCAGCTTGAGTGAAGATTTGCTTTTCCATGTTATTTTTTTATTTATTTTCTTCAGCCTCTAGAAATAATAGTGTTTTGTTCATTTCTCACGAATAGATAAGTATATTTTTAAAATGCGTTTAATTCTGGTTAATTGCGACAAAAATTGGGGATGCGATATAAAATGCAAATATAAATGTTAAACATGAAGATTCCTTATTGTATTAAATGAGGCATATCCTTTATTTTCTGTATACGTTTGTTGTAATGTCCGTTGAGTTTGTCATGATTTTTTAATTTCAATAAAGTGTGGCTGTGTAGTCCAGTCTATGAATGGTGAAATGAGGGGTATAGAGTGTATGAAATAAATATCTAAAAGTCCCATTCCTTGGGGAGTGAGTTAACGTTAGCGGAGAGGGGGAACGTCCCATTTTTGGGTTTTTCGATTATATCTCGGAATCAGTGGACTCTAGAAAAATATAAAATAAAAATTAAAGCTAATTAAATTTTCTATAAAATTGTTTATATACATATTTGGCGGACTTATAACCGTTTTCGATACACGTTATTGAAAATCTATAATTTTTACCTCACTTTTTGTCAAACATTTGTTCTAGTGTCTTCCACGATCGTTTCTTAGAAAAAATGTCAGAATCAAAGTTGTAAAGGATTAAATTTACTTTAATTTCATATATACGACACTTGAAACAAACGTATGCGAAAAAGTGAGATAAAAAAATGATTTTTTTTTCGAACATCATCTATTTTAAATAACGTATATCTCGGAAACTGTTGGAAGTTCAATAAATACGTATAGAATCAATTTTATTGGAAATTTAATTAGCTTTAATTTTATTTGTTTGTTTATTTCGTTTAACGTCACTTCATGCTGCTATGGCTAATCGGACGATGCTACGGTGGGAGTCCTAAATTTTGCCTATCCAGGTATAATTAGGATAGGGATCTTTAACGAGTACCTGACATCGCACAGGCTCGGGACCCCCCATTTTACGTCCCTTCCGAAGGACGGCATAGCTAAGGATTTTTTACTCCCTTTAAAAAATCCTAAGGTCATCTGCCGGGCTGCGAACCCGCGATTTTGGGTTTAGTAGGTTGCTATGCTAACCACTACACCACAGGTGACCTCTTCCAGCTTTAATTTTTATTTGAAACATAATTTTATAGAGTCTACCGTTTTCGAGATATAATCCAAAAACCCAAAAATTGGACCTTCTCCCCTCACCCCCGAGGAGCGGGGACTTTTAGTATGTTTATCTTCTAACTACCATACCTAACAAAGCCGTGAAGTAAATAATGTTAGCATATTTCATGGACTCCACAATATGTTTATTGGCTAGGCTAATGGTTCTACACAGTTTATGTCATTATGCGATGTGTTGTCTCTGAGGAACCAGAGTTGGTTTGTTTAACTGAATTTTTCATAATTTTTGGTGGCTTTTGATCTCTAGCAGAAAATTAACATGTTATTACGTTTTGTAGATTTAAGTGGGGTAGCTACGTTAAAGCACCGAACTCTTAGCTCCTGTCCCAAGTTCTAGTCCGGTTGTTGCCATAAAATATATTTACTTTTCTTTTAGTCATAAATAGATTTCAGAGAGGCATTCCTTGACCACACTTTACCTCAGTGATGATGGGTATACTTATTTGGGGGGGGGGGGGGGGCGAGGGAATCTTTCGGTTGCTGACCACATTATATCAGTATAGAACCCTTGCTCACGAAACAATATTTCCTTACCAAATAGTAAACCGGATACTTCATGAATTGTAAGTGGTACTAAGGAAAGTGTATGTTGTCTTAAGAGTTGCGAATATTTCATGCCAAAAGTGCTATTTCCTATTAAAACAAAGCAGTGTGCCGATGGCAAGATTTTTTTTTATGTGTTTGTATTCCTGTTTCTAGCTTCTGTATAGTAAATTAAAAAAAAGACTGTCTCCTAACCCACACATTGGTGTAGTCTCCGCAAGGACAACTGCTTTTCAAAGATGTCTCGTTCTGTTAAAAATTTTCCTTTGGCCATTTTTATTTTTTATTTGTTAAAGTTGGACCGATATGGGAACAAAATACTCACGACTAAAGATATTTTTTGAATTATTTTCATTATTACCTTCTATTAAGTAAATACTAAATATTGAATAAATAAAATGGTGCTGTATTTTTAGAATTAATATTTTAATATCTATAGGAGTGATAAATTATTTGCCAAGTCTATTACATATTTTTTTCTTTATTGAAATACTGGTTTCAAGTGTTGAAAATTCATCATTAGTTCAAAAATATACAAAACATTCTTTTTTGTTCAGTTCTTCTACAGTAAATAATGCAAACTATAATAAACTATAACTCAAAACATTTTAAGATGAGAATTGTTTTTATGGTTATTGCGGGGACGTATAGTATTCTTTGTAGCTGAAGAGTTTAGATCTATAATTACTATGCTAATGCCGTGTAAACATCGCTGGTCATGTCACGAATCGAGGAAGGTCGCTATCAAAAACTTTATATTCACAGTTTATTCACTCGTGGGACATATTATTAATATTATTTATCAATATAGTATATATTATATATCAAAAATTCTATATATATATATATATATATATATATATATATATATATATATATATATATATATATATATATATATAAAAAAAAAAAAAAAAAACCTTCAGTTAATACAAACAACGTTAAAAGAAAGCTTAAATAATCATAAAAATGTACCGACATTATTAAAGTATTTTTTTCCCCTAAATATATGAATATATATTTTTTATAGTTTAAGTAAGATTGTAAATATGTAATTATATATTCTCTTGTGTAACTGTATAAAATTTAAAAAAATACATATAGTAAATATGCGGTATACACTACGATATAATGACATGTTTAAAACTTGTAGGGGAATTACCCATTAGTGGTACTCTGATTCATTGATATTAAAGATTTATTTTTATATATTATTTTAAAGTTGGCTACCATGTTCAATCCTTGATTTGTTTTGTTTTTTTCATTTCTTTTAATACTTTATTTTTTGCCCAAGTACATAGATGTGTACATATACAGAATGATTCCCTCTTAGTGTAAAAATAAAAAAATGAGTGAAAATAGACAAAAAATGACGCTGACCTCACCTTGATTTTTATTCCAATTCGTTGCAGATTTTTTCAATTCAAGATAATTCAAAGATTTTTTTTTTTAGGAAACCACGTTTTTTTACACACAAAAAAAAAAAAAAAAAAACTGAATCATCACTTCAATCAAATATTTTTCAAATATTGACATTTTCGAATTTATCATTAAATTTCATTTAAGACCAAAGGACATGTAACCTTTAATTTTACAAAAACATGATGTCTTCATTTGGCATACAAATGAGGTAGTTGGGTTAATGATACATTATGATAATGAAAATCTGTATTTTAAACAAAATTAACTCTTCATTGGAATAAAAAGTAACGAAAAAATTTATTGTTTATTAAGATGCCATTGAGGTTTTACGAAAAAGGATTATGGAGGCCGGAACCAAATTACACAACGTCGTCTGGCGTTAGGAGTGATCTTAGAGATTTTAAAAGTAAATTTCTCGATGGAATTGACACGGTGTCTTTAATTTGATCATATTTTTCATGTGGTTACTTGTGCTTTGGTTTTATTTGAAATTTAATGCTAAATTCGAAAATGTGGTCAAAATTTCAAAAATATTTGAATGAAGTGTAGATATTACAGTTTTTATGGCAAAAAACTAGGTTTCCTCGAAATAATCTTTGAATTATCGTATATCTGTAACGGATAGAAATGGAAATGTGAGGTCAGCGGCATTTTTCTTCATTTTTGTTCTAGTTTAACACAAATTTTGTTTTTTAGACTTAGAGGAAACCACCGTGTATAGTTAAGTTTCAGATCAATAATTTTAATCAATTTAGTATTAATGAATGCACATTACTTGTAGTTTTTTTCTCCCCGGTTAACTTAAAGTAATAAAAAAAATAAAATAAAAAATGAACATTCCTCCGGGGTAAACGGGTAAACACCGCCAGCAGAGTGACTCCTCCTCGCTCAACATAAAAGAAGGAAGACCATCCGTCAATAGAGTGGATCCAGCAGCTGCCGAGGACACCCATCTTCAAATGCCGCAAGGCAATCCAAGATCCTAATATATATATTGCATATTATATTGTATGTATTGTAAATAAATGGAGGATTAAGAAAAAAAAAAAATCTCTGGGGTAAAAAGAAATCCTCAATAGGAAAAACCCCTCCCTTATTACAGTACTTATTCTGCTGTTAAAAAAACCTAATTTTAAGGAGGTGCGGTAGCTGAGGGAATAGGACATTTAAATTCTGGGCTGCCGTGTACGAAGTTAGGTCCGGCTAAAGGTAAAAAGGAAATTTGCGTTCTTTTATTTCAGCCGTGGTTCAACTTCGAGATCGGGAGACCCTCTTGGGAAACCCCAGCCTTTATAATGTAGGGGTATACTTAACTGGGGAAAACCTAACGGTTGATGAGTGATGTCTGCCAAATCCCCTTTGAAAACTATTGGAATGGAAATAGTCAATCCTCACCAACATACTGCAATCTAAAGCCGCGCTACCCCAGAGTTGACAACTAAGTTTTCCACAAACTAAGTTCAACTAAGTTGCGGCAATTTGTTGCTTTTCCTACTAAATACAGCAACTATTTCTGTCACTTGTGGAGAGACAAGTCTTCCACTAAATTCTAGTTTCCCGCGGAGTGTCGGTAAGTATCAAATAAAGTTGACAACTAAACGTGGAAGATTTGCTGCTGCACACTTTTCGCAAGCTACTTGTGGAAAACTAATGGAGGCGAGCCCCGGACCTGACGTTCAGCTGACGGAGAAAACTATTGGTTCCCTGGTCCAAATCAGTAAAATACATTGGTTTGACTCTATACAGGTCTATAAAACATACACAGACCACATAAATGATAAATTTGTAATTACTTACACAAATATCTAAATTAAGTCCTATAATTAAAATTACATTATCTATTATATATTTGTCAAATACCACTCACTCACTTAACACGAAATCTCAGAAACCACTGAACGGATTGGAATGAAATTCGATATGTAGATTCCACTAGGGCCGTAGGTGCTCGCTAAGAAAGGAATTTTAAAAAATCGGCCTGGATCGCGGCTAATTTGCAAAAAATGCGATTTCAATTTTTATTGGGTGAATAATAAAAGATTAATTATCATATGGTATTTGGATATAAGCTAAGTTAAAAAATAGGTTAGATCTTTAAGCCGCAAACTTTGACCACCGTTTAAGTTCCTTATAGTTGTAAACAAACAAAAATACGATCGATGTCGAAACCTTATAATATTGGTACTTTCTGTGAACTCATGGTAGCTGCAGAGGTTACTTACAACTTACAAGTTTGAGTTGTTTCGTGAAGGGAAGCTATTAAAAGACTTATGTTAAAGAGGATCTTAAAAGACTTATGTTCTCTGGTGATGACATGTAATGCCAGTTCGATGTAGGGAAAAAAAACAGATAACAATCAATAGTTCTACCAAGTGTATGATTCTCTTTAGTATCGTATCATATTCTGCCATGGAGAAGAAAGGTACAGTATTAACATCCCTCAGCGTGACCCAAACACCAATACACCACTTAAGAAAACTGTGTCTGCAGCTGATTTTTACGCCTAAATGTTAGTGGAGCGAGGAAGGTGAAGGTGAAGAACCGTATTTACTTTAATTTCGTAATCTCCTCAACCAATTTATGCTTGATAAGTATGCTAAAATAGAAACAGAAAGACTAAACTTTCTTCAAAAAAGTTGAGAAGTTGAGACTATATTCACTTAAAGTATGCCATAAGAAAAGCTGATAGTCTGGTATCAGAGCTGGGTAAGATGGTAGTGCTGCCTCGAAGCTTCACTGGAGGGCTATCAAAATAATATAAAATTAATTTTTGCAAATTGTCAAATTTACTTATTGAAATTATTCTAAGAATGGAATTGTTCAGGTTTATTTAAGTAATAATAATTATCAACGTTAAGCTTAACTTTTACTAATTTAAGTTGTCTTCATCCTAATGATATTAAACCGTAGCGGAGCAGGGTACTTTCAGCTAGTATTATATAAAACAGGTATTTGATCCCGGATAATCCTAGGGTAATCAATTATTATCCTTGATAAATTAAAATATGAACAATGCTTCACGTCTACGATCAAACAAAAACATAGCTTGGAAAAACAACAATTTCAGAAAATTCCCTTATCAGAGAAATCGGTAATTACAATAAAACATCACTTAAAAGATATGCGCATAAAATAACGAAACGTGTACTCCTCACTTAATCTAAACCTTTCGTGCCAATTCTTTGACATGTTTTCCACTTGTTGTGAAATTTGAGAAGAGCAACGTTTTGTTGGCAACTTTTTGTTGTCAACTTTGGTGTAAACGCGGCTTAAGACCCTTCATAAGTTGTAGTAATTCATTTTTTTTTTGTTTTTAATTAGTTATTAATTTAATAATTTCTAATACTTTTTAATAATTTATCATTTAACAAATGATTGAAAATCCGTTGTGTGTGTACCTTGATATCATATGTCTTTGAAGGTCTTTTAGGAAGTATAAAGAATTCTATTGGTTTTCCTTCTGTTGAAATAGGTAGAAGGCTTAGTGACCCCCAAGGCTGGTAGCCGACACCAATAATCTCTTATCACTCACCTCCCATCAAAAACCCAAGTCTCCAAGATCAACCCTGACGCAATCTTCCCTTCTACGTTTCGGTCTTTCACTCGGTCGCTTACCCGACAGCTCAAATCTGATCACTGATTTTGGAATTGTGTAATGTTTAAATCCAAAGACTTTTACATGCCCTAAATATAAAAAAAAAATATCAGCGAGATAAAGGAGGTATGAGGTAGGATTTATCTTATAGGAAAAGTTATTTTATCACAGCAATATAGAAAGTTGTGGTTTGTTTTTAGTAACTAATCTAGTGTTAATCACTAATCATTAGGTTACTTGCAATGAGATATGATTCAAGCACCGTTAATTGCTGTCTATAGTCCAAAATTGCAATTACATTTATAAAATTTTAGTTATAAAAACCAATTAACTGTGAACTTAAAAGTATTGCAGTTGATAAAGGTTTTAACTTTTATTTAAAATGATTGAAGAATTTTATAAATAGAACATTTTAAAAAATGTTTTATTGCTTAGCTACGCGGAGTGGTTATTATATGTAAATTCAAAGCTTTTGATTATGACATGGCTGGGATTGTTTTTACGCGACATTTGCATAGTGATTACATCCTTCAGTCCACTATTACAAGCAATATTTTTTAAAACACATTATAGATAATTATTATTTCCGCTTTAAACTTCCACAATAAAATTTAAAATACATTTAAAAATACCACAAGTTGAAAAACAAAAAAAAAAATCTTTTTTTATTAGAGTTCACATATTTAAATTGTAATAATAATACATGACAGTACGAATACTCCTATCAATGAGTGCTAAAATGAGGGATTTCGAGTCCATGAAATATCCGATTATATTACTTCATAGCTTCATTAGGAGTAGTTAGAAGGTAAACATACGAAAAGTCCCCGCCCCTAGGGGCTGAGCTAAGGGTGGGGTAAAGGGGAAAAGGTCCAATTTTGGGTTTTGGGATTATATCTCGAATACGGTTGAATCAAGAAAAATATGTTTAATATAAAAATTAAAGCTAAGTAAATTTCATATAAAATTGTTCATAAACATAGTTGTCGTGCTTCCAACAGTTTTCGAGATATACGTTATTGAAAATTGATATTATTAAAAAAAAAAAAAGAAATTTTTTTACCCCACTTTTTGCCATTTGCTTCGTACCTTATGTTATGTATTGTATGTTTCAAACCAAATTTAAAGATCATTAAATTTCCTCTAAAGTTGTAGAAAATTAAATTTATTTCAATTTCATATATACGTTTCTGGCACTTGAAGCAAACGTTTGACCAATAGTGAGGTATACAAGTATTTTTTATTTTTCGAACATTATCGATTTTTAATAACGTATATCTCGAAAACCGTTAAAAGTTTGGCAGATACGTATAGAAATAATTTTATAGGAAAGTTAATAAGCTTTAATATTAATTCGTAGCATATTTTTCTTGAGTTATTATCAAAAACCCAAGAAAGAGACCTTCCCCTTCCCTCTCCCCCCACCGTAAGTTCACTCCCCAGGAGCGGAGACTATTATTATGTTAACTAATTATTAGACTATTGTTATTAAACGGCAGACTCTAGAAAAATATGTTTGAAACCAAATTTAAAGATCATTAAATTTCCTATCGATAATAAATCGATACATATTTGTCAAACTTCCAACTATACGTTATTTGGAATATTTCCACGTTTCCTAGATATACGTTATTGAAAATCGGTTTTCAGAAAAAACGTCAGAATCAAAGTTGTAAAGCATTACATTTACTTTAATTTCATATATATATGTTTCTGGCACTTGAAGCAAACATTTGACAAAAAGTGAGGTAAAAATTATTTTTGTTTTAAAATTATCGATTTTTATTAACGTACATCTCGGAAACCGTTGGAAGTTCGAAAAATATGCATAGAAACAATTTTATAGGAAATTTAATAAGCTTCAATTTTAATTCGTAACATATTATTGTAGAGTCCACCGTTTTCGAAATATAATTGAAAAAACTCTAAAAAGAGACCTCCCCTCCCCCCACCGTTAGCTCACCCCCCAGGGGCAGGGACTTTTAGTATATTCACCTTCTAACTATTCCTAACGAAGCTGTGAGGTAACAAATTATCGTCTGTTTCATGGACTCTACAGTATGTTGATTGACTGGACTAGAACAGGAGTTGTACTAAATTTTTCAGCTGTTGTGTTTTCGAATATTTATCAAATGAAATTATTGTAGGTTTATAGTTTTAAAATATAAATAATAAAATAAATTATCTAAAATATTTTTATTAATCAAAATTGTTTTCCATTAGCCTCAATACATTTCTGCCAACAAGTCAATAACTTTTATATGTCCTGTGAATAGAAGTTTTTATCACTATTAATATGTTGAGTGCTAAGCCCAAAAAAAGTTTTACCCCAGTGGCTCAAAAAAAATTTTTTTTTTTATGTTTTTTATACATTTTGTTTTGTTTTCTGGCCCTATTATGTGAAATATAAGGCCGACCCACCGGTGGGTCGTGCGCCTCACCGAAAAGTACGAGTTGACTGACTCTTACCTTGAAGCCCTACCGTGAAACACTTACCATGTTCACTATTTATTTCGTAAACATTTTACCTCACGAATTTTAAATAATAATCGTAAATAATTTAATAAATATAAAATTAATGTTATTGGCATAATATACACTCAAATAAAATCATTGTGAAGAATAAGGAAAAATTAAAACAAAACTCAAATGTAAAATTGTATATTTACACATATATATACACTATATGAACACATATATACACCATACACTATACACTATACAACACTAAAACTATAAAAATTTTAAATTTTATTGTTAATAATTATTATATGCTATTATATTAATTACTCACGAATTACATATTTTCTATTATACTTACTACTTATTGCGTACAACACTACGTTATAAATTACCCAAACAAAAATACTAGAACTAGGAATTTGTGATTTTTTTTTTTTTTTTTTTTTTTTTTTTTTTGAGCCATTCTGGTACGAAAATCAAATCTGTGTTGATCAAAAATTAAATAATTATTTCAAAACATTATCAAGCTGGTTAATTAAGTTAATAAATTTGGTATGTAAATATTATTAATGTGGTAAAATAATAGTAACTTACCTAAACAGCCCGGCAGATGAACTTAAGATTTTTTAAAGGGAGTAATTTAAAAATCCTTAGCTATGCCGTCCTTCGGAAGGGACGTAAAATGGGGGTCCCGAGCCTGTGCGATGTCAGGTACTCGTTAAAGATCCCTATCCTAATTATACATGGATAGGCAAAATTTAGGACTCCCACCGTAGCAGCATAAAGTGACGTTAAACGAAATAAACAAACAAACTTACCTAAACAGAAGAAAAATTTCAAGTGACGAATTTCGTGAATTGAAAAGAACATTTTCCCAAGGCGCATTCTACCTACCTGTTGACTAAACCTTTCTAAATAATGGTGGAAATGTTTCCAAACGCCTAGATTTAAAAGTGGGGATCTGTGAGAAGGTGATTAAGACGGGCCGAACTGCGTAGTAGTCTAGGCCCACCGGTGAGTCGTCAGCACACGAGTGAGTACGCTTGGGCCCACCGGTGAGTCGTTAGCACAGGGAGTGAGTACGCTTGGGCCCACCGGTGGGTCGTCAGCACTCAACGTGTTAACAACTCCTAAAAACTCAGTTTCTATTTAGATTTAGATCATGCATTTTTTTATCTCTTAGAAAGTGGTTCAGGTGTCTGAAAAATGGTAGTCGTTTGGCGTGAGTCCTTGAGAGTGGGGTTTATTTATTTATTTATATTTATTTAACTGTGACCTAAGGTCAGGGTATTATTTCTAAGAAAAGAGAATAATTTTAATCTGGTATAAGAATGTGTTTTTCCACTAGACTATCTGTTTACATAGTATGTGCTATGACTATCTTTATTATATACACTTTCATTATTTACTTTTATTGTTCTTATACCAAACTTTAAAGACAAGAAACTGCTCTCTGTCCGACTACTCCAATATTCAATAGAAAAGTGTTAAAAGCTCCCAATAAATTACAAAAGACTTATTTACATGACAATAATTTGACCTATTTGGACATAGTTGAATTTTGGGGTTCTACTAATTTTTCCAATTCTTCTCTTATCCAATCCTTACAGTCTAAACTCCGTAAAATCCTCAATGCTCCTTATCATGTCACAAACAAAATTATCCATAAAGATCTTAATGTTCCATATGTTGCTGATTTGGCCCAAACCAAATACCTAAACTTTCATATAAACTCCATACCCGCTAGAATTCACTAGTCTCCCATCTTGCTTCACCTGATAATCCTCTGAGGTGTCTGAAAATAAGATGGTCTAGAGACCTTCTAATGTAGAACTTTTATTGAAGTGCTACTACTGAGTAGTTCTTTACATGTTATTGATATAATTTTGATCTTATTTACCGGTTGTATATTAATGTATTCAGTTGTAAATATCAATAAATTATGATAAAAGTAAAATTGATTGTTAAGATGAATGGAGAAGAAGTTAATCAGGGATGCAGTCAAAGAGGAACACCACGTCTAACTAGAAATACTTTAATTCTGTGCCAACATTTCGACCAGCCTTGCATGTCTTCTTCAGGGCTATAATGAACAATTTATTATAGTCCTGAAGAAGACCTGCAACGTCGAAACGTTGGCACGCAATTAAATTATTTCTACTTAGAGGTGGTGTTTCTCTTTGACTGCACCCATGATTAACTTCTTCTCTATTAATAAATTATTAATAGGATTGTAGAAACTTCCTGCCTGATTTCATTTATCTGTGGATCCACCTTTGCGCGTTAATGTGGGCACAAAGGTACTTGAAATCACTTACCTTTTCCCTTGAGAGTCCATTCAAGTGAACTATTTTGCCACTTCCCCTATCTCTCCATCCAATTTTTAAAATTTTACTTTTTTGACATTCATTTTCTGTTTATTTTGGAACATACGAAAGGTTTCGCCTATTACTCTCTAAAATACATTAATCAATCTCCTTTACCAAAGAATGTGTTAAGGTATTAGATGTATGTAACCCAATTGATAGGGTTTCGTGTTTTGTTTTGTTATCCAGTGCTATTATAGAGAGTAAGAGACAGAGACTACACCCTTGCAGTAGAAAAACGGAAATTAATAATTATTTTCATCTTGTATAACATTAACAATAATGAAAAACTCTGGGATTCTGTTACAGAATATTTTATCTATAACTCTTGAAAATTTATCTATACCGTTGTATAATATGTTCTTATTACCTCCTCAGTGATTGTCAAACAGCTGAAGTAAAACTAGACATGCCCCGGTGACAGGACTACTTTCCAATAGATCTATATCTAGTCCAGTGATATTTTCACATTTATTGCTAATTTGCGAAACTATTTCCAGGACGCTGACAACGAATCCTGAAAATGCCCCTATTTCGCAACTAAATGTCAAGGTTTTTCATGAACTTGGCTAATAAGGTAAAACTTGACATTTTTAACTCGATACCTTCTTGAGATTAATGAAGATAAGTGCTATGCTTGTTTATGATAAGATTAATCTAATGATAAAATCATTAGTTAGCCTTCATTTGAAAATATGATGATACATATAGATAGGCTTTTATTGTTTGTTTTTTTTAAAGATAAAATATTGGTTTGGTAACTTAAGGTCAAGAATACGTAAGGTAACAATAGTTTCTCATCTCCCTCATACGTTACCTGCCATTTATATGTTATAATTTTTATTTAGTGATTTTAATGTCGTGTTAGTATAGAACGTAGTATGAAATGTAAATATTCTTTGTTCGATATTTTTTAGCAACATTATTTATATTGATTCTTGGTTCTAAAATTTTCATTAAAAATTGGTACTTCTTGGACTGTATATAAAGAAAAAATTTCCATTTAGTATTACACGGTGCCATCCAATTCATTTCTTATCCAATCCTTGCAATCTTCGTAAAATCCTTCGTAAAGATCTTAATGTTCCATATGTTGAGTTAGCTCAAATCAGATACTTTCATAGTAAGCTCCATAACTGCTCAAATCCACTAGTTTCTCAACTTGCTTCCCACTCCATTCCCGATAATCCTCCGAGGCGTCTAAAAAGAAGATGGCCTAGAGTTCTTCTAGTGCAGAATTTTTATTTAAGTGCTACTGATGAGTAGTTCTTTTCAAGTTTTGTTATTGTAATCATTATCAACATATTTACTTGATGAAATATATATATATATTTGTACAGTTGAAAATTTCAAGAAACTTATATTTAAAAAATATATGTATTTATATTACACGGTAAATCAAGGAATTTGTCCAGTAAAATTGAACATTTTGATATTAAAAAGGTCGGGTAGTTTTGATATTTTTTATATGTTGTTAGTTTACTAAAAACCAAGTTTTGGGCAATTTGGGTTTTCTTGCTTTAACTCGCTGATTGGTAAAGCCAAAGCGTCAAAAATACCGACCTTTTTTTTTACGTATCACCAAAATATATACTGCACGGTTTCTGGACTAAGAAACACTTGGTAGATTCAAAAGTAATCTAGAATAAATTTACTGAAATTTGATGAGATGCTCAGAGCAGTTCTGTATCTTAAGCTGAGATATAGGCTTACACAATCTTTGTAATGTTGTTATAATTTTTTTACGGTTTGGCGCTACCAAATAGCAAGCAGCACAGAACTTGGATTTTAGTATACAATCACAACATTAGCAACACTTATAAAAATCCAAACTCCCGGACCATTGGAACCCTAAAATGTACCATTAGACTGGACTAATAATGATATTTTTTTTAAATATCTAATTATTCAAATTTACAACTGTGCAAAATATATTTATCAAGGAAATGTGCTCATAACGATTACAATAACATATCAAAACTTGAAAAAGAATTACTCATCAGTAGCACTTAAAGAATAATTCTACACTTGAAGGTCTATAGGCCATCTTCTTTTCAGATGCCTCGGAGAATTATCGGTAATGGAGTGTGAAGCAAGTTACGAAACTAGTGGATTGGAGTGATTATGGATCTTACTATGAAAGGATAGGTATCTGATTTGGGCTAAATCAGCAACATATGGAACATGAAGATCTTTATGGATAATTTTATTTGTGACATTGTAAGGAGCATTGAGGAATTTTCGAAGGATTTTAGATTGTAAGGATTGGATACGAGATGATAGTTTTGTAAAGCCCCAAAGCTCAACTCCGCACGTTCTGATAGGTCTAATCACAGATATTTATATGAGTCTTTTGTAATTAATTGGGAGTTTTGAACGTTTGTCTAGTAAACGTTGAAGTAGTCTATATCGACGGGCAGTTTCTTGTTGTTTTAGTCTTGTATGTGGATTCCAAGTGAGACGTTTGTCCAAGATGAGTCCTAGGCAGCGGACCTGTTCAACTGGGATTAGTGGAATATCATTAAAGGATACTGTAGGACAGGAGGTCGTAGGTTTACGACGTAGGGTAAAGGTTATTTGGTGAGATTTGATTGGATTTATTTTGATTCTCAATTTTTGACACCATTCTTGATGAAGGTTTAGGATATGGGATTGGAGTGTTTCGGAGGTAATGAAGGGATTATTGTTTACTGATCATCAGTGTACGTGGTGAGGACAGTGGTAGGATGTGCCGGGGTGAATAATAATACTTAAATATTTTTTAACCAGCTACTTATATGGAAAAGGATTGGCTGCAGTTACAATATATTGTACTCGGTTTACTGCAAACTAACTCATATTTAAAATTTATCGGTATGGAGTTTGGTCTAAACTTGTTGTTTAGTTAGGACATATAGAGCAAAAACCGCAACTAAAAAAAAAAATCACCTTTTCCGCTACTTTTTGAGAAAATCTGAAAGCCTGTACCTCAGTTTCCATTTATTAATCAGAACTTCCCAACCTTTTGCACGTCAAACCCTCTTTTTTTACAGACTTTCATTCAGGACTATATGTTTCATCTTTCACTTGAGTATTTTAGCCTTTCATTGGATACGTTTTCCTCCGTCATTTACCTGAAACTAGATCTCAGGTAAATCTCTTTACCTAAACTAGAGGATCGACAAAACGATTTTTTAATTTTAGTTTTAAGATCGATTATTAGTTTTATTATTCTTATTTTCAAATCGATAAATATATAATCGATAGAAACGATTGTTGTAATGTCGTATACTAAGCTGCAGTTGGCTACATTCCTTCTGGTTCCTTATTAAACATATCGACTGGATTAACCGGTCTGTCGTGGCCTTCTAAAATCATTTTTAATTTATGCATCTAAACTTGCTTGGAGCACATAAATGCGTGCGCGTTGGTTGTTTACAAAACATATATTAAACTAAATACCCCAGGCCTCCAAAAGCCATTAAATGCTTTAGAGGTTAGGGGTGAGGCACTTGCACAACGAAGGAGTAATATAATTTGCGGTTTTACGGTATTTTTGTTAGGGAGTCGTCAGCATTATGCTCCGACCTCTTGATGTATACTATAACTAATGCCAGGTAGATTTTTCAATAGGTTTATGGTTTTGACATTCATTTTTGTCATAATAGTTCATTCCTAAAATTTATTCCTTTTTAAGTTTCCCATTCAAGACTAAAACGACAAGAAACTGCCTGTCGTTTTCGACTACTTCAACATTTAATTGAAAAACGTTCCAACCTTCCAATTAATTACAAAAGACTCGTTTACATAACAATAATTAGACCGATTTGGACATACGGAATTGAGTTTTGGGACTCCACTAAACCAGCCAATTCATCTCGTATCCCAATCCTTACAATTCAAAATCCTTAGAAAAATCCTAAATGCTCCTTACTTCGTCACAAACAAACTTATCCACAAAGACCTTAATATACCTTACGTTTCTGACTTAGCTCAAACCAAATGTCAATCCTTTCATAGCAAACTCCACAACCATTCAAATCCATTAGTATCACAACTCGGCTCTCATTCCATTCCAGATAACCCTCCGAGGTGCCTGAAAAGAAGATGGCTTCGAGCCCTTCTAATATAGTACTTGATTATATAGAACCTTTATAAGTGCTACCAATGGGAAGTTGCTTTAAAAACAAGTGACCTGTCATTTTTATCTGTCATCACATTTAATTGATGTATTACATTTTTTATTGTGTATACACAGTTGTAAATTTCAATAAATATTTAAAAAGAAAAAAGTTTCCCCTTACTGTGAGTTTAACTATTGTTATCCTTTCACTATATTTCAGAATACATATTATTAAAAATGATTTGTTATTTACTAAATAAAAAAATAAAAAATAACTGTATGTATAACCTCTTAGGAACTAAATATTGATATGTGATTATGTTATTAAAGGAAAAATGAACTTCTAATTCGATATTTATTAACAGTTGAGACATTTTATTATATTATTTAAGTAATTTTTAGTAATTTCCTAAATTATTAATGTTCATAAATACATATCCTCTTCCGTTCCAACTACTGCTGGGTCTGGATGTTCACTACGCCTCTCCAACGGGGACGATATTTCTTTTACTTTATTATAAATGTATTAAATTGAAAATTATGAATTAGTAATTTGATATTTTGAAGGAAACATATGCTATATTATATTAACTGTAGGTTAGTAGTCGGTTGATAATAATTTGTTTTCTATCTGAATTATTGTTGCTGTTGGTTTGTTTGGACTTCAATCAGGGAAGGTCGAGATTCATTCCCTGGATTTGCCAAAAAATAAATTTTGACTCGCCCAGGGATTCGTACCCACGATCTTCTGCCCATCGCGATCGGACGAGTTCCCTTTTTGCTATTTTTATAGAATAAATAGTATTAAGCCTTATTTTTTAATGGTATATTTTTTCCATATCATATCGTTCAACTTAATATTTTCTAATATGTTATGTAATATTAGATAAATATTTCAGTGTAATATACCGAACATCCATTACTACGTCACCCATAAAACCAGCCAAATTTGCAAAATTTCATTAATAACATTCTAATCATCCTAATATTCTTGTTCAAGCCAGCTTTACACGCCGTCATAATTCTCCTCGCAGTTCAAAAAACACAGAAACCTTTTAAACTATTGTAAAATTCGACAACGGAGTGTTGGCAATGGCCACCTCCTCCAATCATGTTCAGGGTCTTAAAATTCTAAGCGCTTTCTTTATAACACTATTGACCTTATTGTGGGAGATTTTAACAATGGGCGAAAAAGAAGATTATATACATAAAATAAAAGTTAAATATGTCACATTTTCTGATTGTGAAATATAGTTGTGTATATTAAAAACATAGACATGTTTCTACAACAAACAGCGTGTTAAATGAAAGCAAAAACTGAAAGAGGATGAAGGTCTCACATGAATTGCAGCGCCATATTGGTGACTTGTTTACTGATGACAAGTCAAGATTATAGGTTACACGTGTTTGGCGTCGAATTTGAATCAATTTGTGTATGCAAATACTCGAGTTTAGTGTGTGTACTTGTAGAGCAGGAAGTGTCAGTTATTTTCCATTTATCTACCAACAATATATGCACTTCATTAAAAAGGTGGTGGTTTAAGAACTATCGATTTATTTACAATTTAATATAAATAGAACTAATCGGTTCTAATCATTCTTTATTCCTTTATTTCAAGTCTTACTGATTGCCTACTACATTTTTCAAATCAACCGCGAACCAATCTGCACCAAATTTTCACCACATCATCTTTATAGTTCCAGGATGCTTTAAAAATTAACAAATCTACTGATTCTCCATAAATTCTTCATTAAAAAAACAATAATAAGCGGATAAACGTGAAGTTTGAAAATTGGCCGATTGGTGGCGAGCGCCATTCTACATGAGAGGTTACAAAGGTACTGAGTGTTATATTGAGCCTGACATTGATAATGAAATTTGCTTATTTTAAATGAAATAAAAATTAAAAAAGCTATTAATTTGGTGGGACATGCGTAATAATAAATTTTACAATAATAAAAATTTTAGTGTAGAACGCTAAGTGGTAGAAACGAGGTTAGTCTTAAGTGAATTCAATTCGTGTTTCTTTTTAGAGCACCTAAATCCTGTGCATCCTTGCGTTATTTTCCATAGTCCTTCAAGGACTATCATTCACTGGATACTTTCCTTGAATCGCTGCGATGACTGATACGATACGCCCTCAGATGCCACATCCAGATCCCAGAAGGTCGCTTTGGATGGCACTCCAAGTTTGGACTGCTTTCAGGTGCACTTGTCACCAAGTTTGGATCCCCGTCCCGATTCCAACGTTCGTCCTTTCGTTACTAGGGCGGTGTACAGTTTAGCCTGGCCATATACATCTAAGTGTACTCCTACTGGTTTCGCAATAGTCAACATCAAATAAATAATATATCCTACGATTCTTCTACATCAATAAATAAAATTTCTTTTCAGTATGTGTACTTAATGGCTATGGAATCATTTAAGAACGTCATTATGTAGAGATTTCACGCTCCTGGTGGTATATATGCACTTAATGATAATTATAACGAGTCATTAATCAGGCCGCCGTCACGCGAATGTCACGATTTATGAACGATAAACAGTCTATATTAAATGGAATGGAAGATAAATTAAATTAATAACGGAAACAAAAAAAAAAACTCAATTTCTCCCTAACTGGGAAAAACAATAAATCATGGACATATATAATCTATAATCTATTGCTTTTCCCTATTTATAGTTTAGAATTAAAAGGAACAAATTACCCCAATTAATGATTACGCGAAACAACTTGTGAGAAAATAAGGGTTTCAAAAGTATCATTTTTCATTCAAACATACATAGGTCTTAAACAGTCCGAAATGTTATATAACAATGCGAAAAATGCTATATAACAAGAATTATTCTCCATTAAATTCTTAATCAGGAAATTGTCGTCAAATTTTCTATTTAAGTGTTTCCAACAGAGCTAGAGGGTGTCAAAAAATTACATTTTTGAAGGTGAAAAAAAAAGGTTTCACAAAAACAGTTTATATCAGGGTTTTAAATCGAAAATTAAAAAAAAAAATAATTAAAATCAAATCCGATCAAGATTTTTATCTGTAATTTTTAAAATCATTTGATGATTTTTATTAAGATCGATTTTTATTTTTGATCAAAAGTGATAAAAATCAAATTCTGATCATTATTTTTGAACAAAATTTTTACAATTAATAATAATAATTTTTGAGTTATCCCTTTTCTAAATCAGAAATTAAATTTTTAAATTAGTTAAATTTTTTTAATTATCTCCAAGATGTGTTTTGAGTATTTTGTATACAAACATATTAATCAATTTGTGTGTAAAAGGTGATTTTTATTTTCTGATTAACATTTTTTTATCGCAATTTTATCATTATTATTTATGCAATACTGATTGCAATGAAAAGCATTAGCCCATATTACATATTTTAAAAATAAATTATCAAAAACATAATCAATTAAAATTATTTATATTTTATTATATAATTTTCTATTTATATAACCATTATGTAATTATTATAATATAATTATTATAATTATAATCCTTGTATTTAAAATTGTTACATGAATTTTAAATAAATTTATTTTGAATTGTACGGGAAGAAATTTTGCCCGAGATATATGAATAAAATTTATTTTTTCTTTCGCTATCTAAAGCACTCGAACTATTTTTCGATGTTTTTGTTTTTATTGTATAAGAAAACATTGTGTTTGATTGGTATTGAAGAATAAAAGTGATTAAATTATTCCTCTTATTTTTAAAAAACAAAACTGAATTTAGATGTGATTTCATAAATCAGATGATCTTATGGAAACAGGTAAAACGACTTCTTTTGTTGTTATTTCAGTTGTTTTCCTGTTGTGGATAGATCCTGTAATATTTGCTTTTATTAGGACATTCTTATAACTTTTTAAAATAGAATAATTTATGAACACGTCTAATGGTTTGTTTTCCCTTCATGGTTTGTCATTCAAAGAAAGTAACCTTCAATATTAAAAAAGACATATCGTTAGGCTCCGCTGGTGACTCCTATTTATTCTGTTTTCCGATTTTCTCTTTCCCTTCTTTGTTAAAAAAAAAACTCTATAGTAATAGAAATTTGAAAGACAACAACTTACAATTTTATGTAATTTAATTATATTCTTCAATATTTCAATATAAATCCTATTTATTCTGTATTGATTTAAAAAAATATTTAAATAGATTTTTTTTCCAAAAAAAATCTTTAAGAGTGTGGGAATAGTTTATTTTCGGTAGCTATTTTCAGCGTAACATCTTTGAAAAACGGATTTAATAATACATGGACCCATTTTGAAGACTATTTTTCAACCGGAAAAGTTGAATCTATTTAATCAGCATTACTTACCTTTACATAGATTGTATAAATAAGACAGCAGCAAGCCTTGAAAAAATAGAAATTTTTAAACAGTTCTTGAACGGTTTGGAACCCTCGGTATAGAGAAGTATACCGTCAAACGATCTCAATTAATCGATTTATTTTTAATATAGAATTTAGAAATAGAATACCTCTTTTTATGTATTGAGCTATAAATCAAAGACAAAATTAAAAATTACCAAAATCAATCATAATTCTCATGAAAAATAGCTATTAGTTTGGTGGGTCATTCCATGTCAAATCAACCATTTCTACATTAGATTTAGACCTTGACCTCTCCGATTGCTATGATTTTTGTTATAGAAGTCTTACTTATGGTACCAAGACTAGTAAAAATGTAAAATATTTACTCGTATTTGGTTTTTGATTTATAAGCTTTTAAAATTAAAAAAACTTCTGTTTTCGATCCTCACTTACTATATTCAAAATTATGCCATTAAAAAACTATAGCTCTCAGAGAACTCAAATTTAGGGCATTCTTTTCCATTTTAAATGCCGTTTAATTTGATATATCACTTGATATATTTTCAGTTTATTTTGAATTTTTTCGAAACGTCCAAAAACGGTTTTCGTAATTCCCAAAATACGTACCCTTTGATTTTTCGAAGAAAATATATGTGATTTATACCATCACTGTCTGGATTAACTGTAAATATTTTTTTTAATCAAGAACCCATTTCCGTACCATTCTAAAATTATGTCCACATGTACTCAGTAACAATATAAAATGAACCGAAAATATATCAAGTGAAATTTTAAATTAAAGGGCATTTAAAATGGAAAAGAATGCCTTAAATTTGAGCTCTCTGAGAGCAATAGTTTTTTAATGGCATATTTTTGAATGTAGTGAGTGAGGACCTAAAACAAAAGTTTTTTGAATTTTAAAAGCTTATAACTCAAAAATCAGAAGTCAGGAAAATGTAATATTTTACATTTTTACTATTCTTGGTAAGTAAGACACAACAAATTCCAAAAACTTCTGTTTTCGGTCCTCACTCACTATATTCAAAATTATGCCATTAAAAAACTATTGCTCTCAGAGAGCTCAAATCAAATTACTGACTACATGTGCACAAAATTTTAGAATGGGACGGAAATGGGCTATTGATAAAAAAAAAAAAAAAAAAAAAAAAAAAAAAAAAAAAAAAAAAAAAAAAAAAAAAAAAAAAAAAAAAAAAAAAAAAAAAAAAAAAAAAAAAAAAAAAAAAAAAAATTTTTTTTTTAATAGACAGTTAATCCAGACAGTAATAGTATAAATCACATATATTTTCTTCGAAAAAATCGAAGAGTACGTATTTTGGGAATAACGAAAACCGTTGTTGGATGTTTGGAAAAATTTAAAATAAACTGAAAATATATCAAGTGATATATCAAATTAAAGGGAATTTTTAATGGAAAAGAATGCCGCAAATTTGAGATCTCTAGTATACAGAGCGAGGGCCGAAAACATTAGTTTTTTTTAATTTTCAAAAGCTTATAACTTAAAAACCAAAAGTCAGAAAAATGTAATATTTTACGTTTTAACCAGTGTTGGTAAGTTAATAGTTCAAGGTCCAAACAATTGGTTGATTGACATTGAATGACTCTAGTTAATAATAGTTGATGTTTATTATATGAGAAAAAATAAATTACATAGTTTTAGAAAAACCTATTGGAAGACTGCTAAATAACAAAATAATTCATTTGTAATTTATCATCTGTAATAATATATGAAATCCTAATATTCGATCTTTTTTTGTTTCAGAAAGCAGCTGCTATACAGCAACAGCAAATTGCTGCTCACAGTAAGTTACTCATCATACTTTATTCAATATTATTTTTATGTTTTTAGTATTATATATACTATTTATTGTGTAATAATAAGATTACATATAAGAATAATAATAATAATTACATAATAATATGTTAATATTCTTAATATATTCCTTTAATTTATTTATTTTACAAGGTTATTTGTCGATAAGGTCAACTTAATACTGTTATGTTTTCAACTTAACATTTTTTTTTTATTTAAGTATCCAAGCTTCTGAATACGATAACATATTCGGTCTTAGTAAACATTTCTGAAACGTAATTTTAAACGTAAGCATAGTTTTATGGCTCTTCGACCTTGTATTGTTTATAGTCTGTTGATATGTTTGCGTGCTGAACTTTTTTTAAATATATTTATAGATAAGTGAAAAAAAACAAAAAAAACAATTTCGGCGTATTTGTTTAAAAAGATCTAACGGCTAATTCACCGAAACATTTAAGTTTATTTCTGTACATTCTAGTTTCAGTTGAAATATGCGATAATTTTTGATTTCATAGCTTCGTTAGGAATAGTTAGAAGGTAATCATACTATAAGTCCTCACCCCTGGGGGGTGTGCTAACGATGGGGGGGGGAGAAGTTCAATTTTTTTTGTTTTTCAATTATATCTCGAAAACAGTCGGCTCTAGAAAAATATGTTACAAATGAATATTAAAGCTAATTAAATTGTCTATAAAGTTGATTTTATATAAATTTGTCGAAATTACATCGATTTACGAGATATACGTTACTGAAAATCGTTGATTTTCGGGATAAAACAAATGTTACTTGTCTTTTTGTCAAACTATTGCTTCTAGTACCTTCCACGATCGTTTCTCAGAAAAAATGTCAAAATCAAAATTGTAGAAGATTAAATTTACTTTAATTTCATTTACATGTTTCTGGCATTTGAAGCTAATGCTTAACAAAAAGTGAGGTAAACATTTTATTTATTTCTAGAATTATCGAATTTTAATAACGTGACTCATTGACTGGACTATAACCAGTTAGTTAGCTTAACTCAGGCTCGTTGTGTCGGCTTTTGACCTGCTACTGATATTTATTTCGTCATTAAGTTAAAAAATTTGTCTCTTTAACTTTACTGACTAGTTGTGCGCATAAAGTGCATGGCGTGTATTACATATAATTAACAATGTAACCACTGAAATACGAGATTAAATTATTAATTATCTTTATTTTGGGACACATCCTCCCCTAAGAATTACAGTAATGTATAATAGAATAGCTCGAAGTGGTGAACAGCTTCCAGTGCCTTGGATCTACAATAAATGATCGTCTGGATGAGGAAGAAGATGTAAAGAAAAGGATTGTGATGTGGAATAGAGCATACTTCGGCATGTCTAAGATTCTGAGGAGTAAGCCGATCAGTAATACCACAAAGATGAGGATGTATAAAACACTGGTTAAATCTGTAGTAATCTATGCTAGCGTAAACTGGACCTCGAACAAAATGGCAAGCAATCTACTGGACCGGTCTGGGAAAGGAATACTTAGGAATATTGTGGGACCTGTACACCATCATGTAAGGAAAAATAAGGACATATGCAATAAATACAATGACCTTAACACCACAGCCAGCATCAGAATCTTGAGATTGAAATGATTTGGTCACCTAAGGAAAATGGAGGATATTAGAATGCCAAGGAAAATCTATAAAGGCATACCAGATAGAAGAAAGAGAAGTAGGGGGAGACCCAAGGGCCGCTGGAGAGGCAGTGTACTCCAAGATATACGGTAGATGAAAATTAATGGGTTGTGTGCGATGGATATGGATAAATGGAAGGCAGAAGTTGAAAAAGCCAGGGTCTGCTATATGTTGTATGTTAAGCTAAAATAAGAAGAAGAAGAAGAAGATAATAGAATGGTGCTATCGTCAAATATTTTAGTATTTTTACTAAAATACCTTTTACTGCAACATATATATTTTTAAATATATTACCGAAAATTGAGGAAGTGGAGAGGTAAATGATAGTAATAGATAAGAAGCTAAGGAAGAAACTTTGGGAATAGGGAGGGCATGGAATTCCAGAAGGAGGTGGTATTAATAAATCAATTTTCCAGTTCTTTTTAAAGGGTTACAAGTTCGAAAAGTTTCTGATCTCACAAGGTGGAAGTAGGAACGTAGTGTAAATCGGGACAAGAATATAGAAAAGGGATTTTGATTTTTAATGATTATAATACAAAATCTAAGAGGAAGTATTAACCTTGGAATTAGGAAAAAGCAATCCTAGTCCAGGCAGGATACGTAAGACCGCCTGGAGTCTACGAAAAAGAATCCTAGGAACAGTTCATTATTCTCTCCACTATGCACCCCGGTGATTCTCAGATTACGGGCAATTTTTACTCCCTTAAGATTATTAATAAATTAACAAAGTCCTACCTTAATTTTTGCCCAATGATATTAGGGTGGTGAAACATTTTTTCATAATAAAATATTAAGCATGAAATAAAAACGAGTAATTTAATTTGAAAATTGCTTATAAACCACGAAAATGTCATTACCACGGAGTGTCCCACTCATATTTTTTTACTAAACACTCGCCACTTTGGTTTCGTTAACTATGGCGAATGGTAGTGAAATTTATTTCCTCGCATTAAGGATAACCTAAAGATCCTAAATGTTTTCATTTTTGTTTTGTTTTTTTTGGTAATAATATAGTAAGTTTATTTTGCTCCAAACTTGGTCCCATCGCTATGATGTCATTACCAAGCAAGAAATAAATTTGTAGAGAAATAAACTTTAAGAAATGGAATAGTGGGGAGCTTTTTTCAAAATGTAGTGGTACACCTTTTGCTGAACCAGCAATATCGGCGAAACGATAGTCAGTTTGGTAGATCCCTCACACATGTTTACAACCTGAGAAGTAAGTCACGTACTTTTATTGTTGTCATTACCACGACTAGTATTATCACTCTTGCTTTTCAAATCATTTCATTGGCTTTGTTTTAATTTTGACTGTCATTTGTTCCTAAACAGTTGGCACAAGCAATATTTTTTTTGCTTTAATCATAGCGGTTTGTGCCGAACAAAATGCATACAAATGTCATTACCAAGTTAAAAACCCATGTCATTCTCACACCCGAATTATTAGCGCGGTAATGACATAAACTTTACGTTAACGAACATTTTTATTAATTTTTAGTTATTTTTTCTTTTAACCAGGCACCCAACGACAAAATGACTCGTCCCAAGTCGAAATTGACCGCTACCGAAAACAAAATGCTATAAAAAGTTTTGTAGACAGAGGATCCCTAGTACGAACTGATTCATTTTATTAAGCCTTGTTTATTTAGTTTGTCTTTTCTACAATTGCACTTATTTCCTCTCCTAAAATATATTTTTGATGGAATTGAGTTCAAGTGATTGTCATTACCAAGATCCAGTTTGCCATTACCGCACTTTATTAATTTTAAAATTCTAAATTTCTCGTGAAAAATTCTGTTTTGATTTTGACCAATTGTATTTTTCAATAGCTGAGAGGCAATAGAAGCCGTCGGTAGTTATAAATTTTAAATTTAATGAAGTCTAAATTCGTAAAAATTTGATACTCGAAATTGCCCGTAATCTGAGAATCACCCACCCGTAATCGAAGGATAGGAGAATGAGAAGGGATACCAATAGTTGACGCGTCTTTCTAAGAAAGGAATCTCAAATTCTTGGGAGTTTCCTTAGATTTAGGAAACATTTTTTAGTGATATGGGAAATAGGGACGTTCCATGATATGTGTTATTGATCAATTGTGATTTCGCGGTTATAAATGGAGTTTTCGCACTGAATTGGAAACTTATTGAATATGAACGTGTATTACCTCGAAATAAGATCATTGGGGCCTACCTCCTTCACATGCGTAAGTTCTGATCTCAACTAATAATTCCGGTTATGAAAGAAACACCTACAAAGTAAATAATCGGTAATAGAGAAATATGATATATCCCGAAGTGATGATCTTTCAGGAAGACAACATTGTGTGTGTTATGTGGGAATTTTTCCTTAAGCCCGACTGATGAGATATCGATTATAAAAAAAAAGTTATAAACTCCCTCCCCCCGCAAAGCTGAAAAGCTCTTTTCAATGTAAATATCTAGAGAAAGGAAATAATTTGGGGAGAATGATTGGGAAGGAAATGTTTTTTTTTTTCTTTTTTAATCACTTTTGATTTTCTAACAAAAAATAACCGTTTTGCTTAGCAACCGTTCTTGGTTTAAAATAACAGTTTTGCTTAGCAACCGTTCTTGTTTTAAAATAACCGGTTCAATTGGAACTTTATAGTTAAGAAAATTACTTTTTGTTCATTAAAAATAATTTTTGTTCGAAAATTAATGTATCAGATTTAGAAATTATAGTTTTTTTATAAAACGTGGTCTCGTAATAGCATTATTCTATTATCTACTAAAAATTCAAGGGTGCCAAGTAATATTTTTTTGTTTACTCAAATCTTATCTCTATGGAAACATTTATCTCTACTTAACTAAATTATACTGAATTTTCGCTGGAACTATTCACTGTTTTTAGAAGATTGGTAGAGATATGACGCTTTTTTTCCTTTTTATTTTTATCTATGTTATTTGAAAAGAATAAATCAAATGGTGAAACAACCATAAATGAAGTGATGAGTGAAAATCTCTCAAAGGAACTCGAATGCTTGATGGCTATCTACAAAAAGGTCATTCTGCAGTGGATTCCGGGACACTGCGGACTCACTGGAAACGAGAGGGCGGACCAGCTGGCCAAGGAAGGAGCTTCGAATGGGCAGTTCGAATGTACCCTCAGTCTCGAGGAAGTAAAAACGCTCAACAAAGCCGCAGTCAGCCAGCGATGGATTGGGAGACATCTACATCACGATCCTGGAGATGCAATCCGAACTCACTCGAAAAGAGCAGGTACTCATCTTCCGATTGCGAACGGGACACAACAGGCTCAGAGCTCACCTGTTCAAAAAGCTTCATATTGGTTCCGGCCCCCTTTGCGAGTGCGGAGAGGGTGAACAAAATGCTGAGCACATCCTTCAGACCTGCAGGCTCTATTCTGAGCAAAGGAAGCTGATATGGCCCTCTCCAACCGATGTGCGGACCAAGCTCCATGGTGACCTGGAGGACCTTAAGAGGACCACTGAATTCCTCATCTTGACCCCCGACCTGGCCATCTAAGGGAAGAACGCAGAAGAAGAAGAAGAAGAAGTGATGAGTATCGTAGTCATTGCTTATTATTAGGAACCGGATTTTTGTGCAGTAAAAAATCAAAAAATGTGCAGTAAAAAACTCAAAACGTGTATTTAAAAACTTAATACATACAGTAATCCATTTATTTACACAAATATGCAAAACTTAACCAGCCTTGAATAAACTTGAGGACATTTCGACAAACTTTCGTTTTAGAGTCAATTCAATCTAAAATACTTTTAAATTTGGGAAAAAAAGGAAATGAAAAAAATTGTTAATTAAAAGAAATATAAAATATCCTTATTAAAATTTCTTTTTACGTGGAATCAAAATATAATTTAATGTTTTTGAAAAATAAATTAGTTTTTAAAAGTTTTGTGAAAATGTACATTATAAATTCCTAAATATTTCTCAGTAAAATGCGCCTGTTACTTAATAAAATGTTCTTTAGCAAAGAAAAGGAACGTTCTACATCTATGGACGTAATAGGACAATTTTTGTAGCATGTGATTGTGGATGGATCCAGATTATCAGCTTCTATTTCCTTTCCGTTGATACAATAATTTAATTTTTTTTTTTTTAACGAATGTAGCCGTAGTTTTTCTCAAGGATTTACTCGATTCTTTAAAACAAACATCTTCCTTTTTCGTTTTAAGCTTTCTTCGAGAGTTTCAAACAAATATCAGCTCTGGATATTCATTTGTCCATTGTTTCAATTTTGTAAAAACACTCGCGGACGTTTTTAGCACTATCAAGTTTGAAAGCCCCCTCCACTTGTTTATAACTCCATGTCGTCTTGATTATGAGTCAGAAATGGCTAATTCAATCAAAAAAATGTGACGTACTAAAAGTTTTAGATCACAACATTTTGTACAAGATAGGATATTTAATGTAAAAATTTGCCCATTCCTACTGTAAGATTTGTCAAAAAAACAAAAATTGTTGGTTGATTTTGGATAAAATGTATCAAAATTTAAAACAAATCACGCATATTTAAGGGAAATTAGCTTCGAAACTTGAACTCAAAAAATTAAAATATCTGACTGCTACAAATTGTTCACCACAGTTAGCTTTTTAGTTAGGTTTGCTATAAAAGCATGTTTTTCTATTTTTTCTTTTAAACTATAATGTTTTTATTTCTAAAATTATCGATTTTTAATAACGTATATCTCGAAAACCGTTGGAATTTCGACAAATATGTATAGAATCAATTTTAGAGGAAATTTAATTAGCTTTAATTTTGATTTGTAGCATATTTTTCAAGTTTTATATTCTAAATTCCATTCTTTTAGGTACACTGTTTTTTCTTTTGCGGGTAGGTATGTTTTCATTACAACAATGTTAGATTTACTGTAAGTGACATTGGCTGTTAGTATTGAATCAATCCATTTCACAGCTATCGGTTTATCTTGTTTAACCACTTGCAGCAGCGCCTTTAAACATGATTTATGCCCCGTTTGCTCAACCATCCTTGTAACATCGATTGTTTCGAGAATTTGTTTTCTTTCATATTTTGCAACACTCGTCATAAGTTAGTCCTGGACAAATGCAAAGTAGCCGTCTCGTTCGTTTCCTACATGCATGACGCACATTATAGCCTGGACTGAAATAATACGCTCTAACATCGCCCCAGAGGTGACGTGAATGCAGATTGAAGAGATCAGTATGCAGTGCCCTCTTCCAGGTCCACTTGCTCAAATTATTTAGTCTGTTAGCATCTAGCCAATCGCTGCCATTATTTCTAGCCAGCATTGTAAACATAGTAATTGCTAACTTGCGACTAAACTTACTACTACGCAACATTATCAGGATGTCTTGTGTCAATTTATCCTGGAAGTTGGTTGTTAAGGAACCTTATTGTACATTGGTTGTTAGTAGGCTAAATTCAGCAACTATAGTACCGTAAAACGGCGTTAACTTTGTACCACTTCTGTTGAACTTCATTCTTTAACTACCTATCAATCATTTTTAAAATGCATGTATTAAAATATTTGCTTTGAATAATTAGCTTAAATATGTTGTTGATTCATCGCATAATCTTGAAATTGCAAAATTTACAAAACTTATAATTAATTTTATTGTTTTTAAACTTTGGTGCAAAGGCAACCGGATACCCATGACTTTGCACCACCATATTTTTTCAATTAAAAAAGCATTAGAAACGTCAAAGCAAAGTCTAAGCTTCATAGTAGTTATGAGATGCAAGTCATTTCTTGATAGTGTTTGGAGATTAGCCTAGTGATTTTCACAAAATACAATATAGAAACAAAAAACGACTTCAGACATTCCTAAATAACGTAAACAACTATAATTTTGGTAAACAAGGAACAAAACGATACCTATAAAATAAATTGCACACAGATTCTTGGAGATACGCTTTTGGAAAAATGCAATCTGAAATAGTTAGAAATAAATTGTTAAAATATAAAAACAAACACTATGACTAAAAAAAAAATTTAAAGCTATAACTTGGCAAAATTCTAAAAGCATTCGTCCATATACTTGCACATATATGGCAAAAACCTTATTAATAAGAAGAAAAACGCTATCCCAAATAATTTGGATTTTAACCAGCCTATTAACTCTTTAACTTCAAAATCTCGTTTATTGATTTTTTTAGGAGTAGCAATGCTGCTTAAGACTTCTTCCCCCAGGAAGGTCACTTTGCGCCAAAATATACTTGGTACAAAGTCATTCCTAATTCATATAAAAAAAGGGATTCTATTTTATTTTCAAATACCATGACTTTGGCAAATATTTTGGACAAAATGAATATCATATATTTAAATTACAATAATTACAGAATAAAATTAATGCAAAAACTAATCGATTTGAGAAGTATTGAATTGTTGAAAGCAGTACTTAATCCCACAAAGGAATCACACCAGTTGGAACACTACAATCAACTAACTGTTATAAAACATGAGAAGTAACTAGGATCAGCGTGAATATTCCTTTTTTGACCAATGGCCCAATCAGTGTTTTCATAACTAAGTAAGAAATATAAAATATTCCTCATTTAGACAACAGCAAAACACTTTCTCTTCAACTGAAACGTTTTAGTGAGCTTAGTGCAAATTTAACTCACTGGTGCAAAGTCAGGCCGTTTTACGGTAGTTGTATGAATAAAACCAAATTTATACTTCTTTACCTCTAAGTTACCGTAAGGCGTAGAGGTTTTTCCTCGGTACACTTTCTTCAAATCGAATTTTGCGATGTGATAAATTTACATTTCGGTGGTCGCCGAAGTTCGGTGCTTTTCTTCTGGTCTAGCTTCTAACTATATTTTAGCTTTTCCGTCATCGCCCAATCTAATTATATGCCGAAACCACACCAGTTGACGATACTCAATTGATTCTCTGACCGTCTCGACTCTAATTCTGGATTCACACCGTTTCCAGTGTGACCATCCTGAGTGATTCATCTGAAGTGAATCATTCATGTTCACACATTTTCATCCATTTTTCAGTTCAACGTTTAATTTTATCTAGTGCTTTGGCCAGAACTCCATTTTGTAGTATCTACAACTTTTTTTCCAAGATTAGAATCTTATCGAGTTTTGCCATGTACCAAGTACGAACCGTTTTAATTTTATTTTTGTTATCTGTGATTGGTATTAATCGAGGTAAATTCTGCTGTTTCACTATTTCGAAACGGGCTATTAGTGTATTTAGTTTATTTAATATTTTAATGACATATGCCTTAAAGAAGCTAGTTTTATAATTATTTTGTTATTTGAAAGACACGACAACGACGAAAAATAAAAAATCTAAAAAAAAAATTCTTGGTACTAAAGACAGAACTCTGGAGGAATTGAAGATGAAAGGCAGTTTACATTTGTCACTTTCGACGATGAGGATACCCCACAAGAATATCATGTTAAGTCAATATACCAGTACCCAAAAAAATTATAAGAGTTAATATACGCATTTACGAAAGTATTTCAGTTTCTTTTAGGGTGTTATGCTGAGAGACAGTCTAAGCCTACTATTGTTCATCATAAAACTAAATACCGGTGTTAGTCAACGGTGCAGAAAGGTGGCCGGTTCAAGGTAAGCAAAGTGACTCCAGCGGAAAGGAGGTTTCTCGGAAGGATACAGGAAAAACTCGAAGGGAATGAATACGCAAGGAAAATATTTGGGACAATTTTACGGCCCGTTTATACTTGTGAATTAGAATGAATTATCAAAGCTTTTTTAACATTTCTTAGACTATTTCTCCTAATGTTCTCTGGAAGATACGGATTTATACGTTATATTATCGGGTATACATCCGCATCTATATTATAGTATCGAAGATTTTAACAAATTAGCCTTTCACCTTATTTGAATTTGAATTTTAACAAACTTCACACTGTCACCGTTGGATTCCCTTTTGTTTTTTTGAATGGTTTTTTTTAATGGGCACGAAAATATTCTTTGGGTATTTTATCCATATTCTTTAGGACAGGGTCTTCAACACTATAATCATGTTCTGCCATTAAAGTAGTCATTTATATTTTGTGATATTGATTTCCGGTTTGTAATATTTCCCCTCTTGGTGTTAAGACCAAAAAAGACTTCCAGAAACTGTAAATTTTTGAAAGAAAGGTAATAACACGAATTTGCGGTGCAGTACACGAATGAAGAAATATACCACATGTTAAAAAGGGAAATATTGTAAACTTCATTAAAGTAAAGAGATTAAGGTGGTGGGCCATGTCAGAAGAATGACAGCAAATAGAATGCCACAGAATCAGCTAGATATGAGAATGGCTGGAAAGAGAAAAATGGGGAGACTGCGAAGCAAATGGGAGGATGAAGTAACAAAAAATGCCGCAAAATTATGAATAAGAAATTGGAGAATGGAAGTGGAAGACAGAGATAGATGGAGAAGAAAACTCTAGGAGGCCATGAGTCACCCAGACCTGTAGTGCCGAGGAGTAAGTTAGTAATATTCCCCATCTGGTTGGATAAGATGATGATTATTTTTTAAACATAATAGTGATATGAAAGTACCATTTTTTTTTTTAAATTCTTAATTCCGATGACAGATTAAAAAAAAATGTTATTACTAAAGATAATCCACATAAGAGCTTAAACAAAAACAAAAAACGAATTGTTGTAACTTACTATAACAGGTTAGAACTTTCATAGATCCGCGTTTTACCAACGTTGTAAAAGAAAAAATTCTTAGCGGAAGTAGTGAGTTCGTCAAATAACCAGCCAATCATTGCTAAAGGGTTAATTTTTATACCACACATTGACCTCAGGGAAACATTGGAAACGTTCCACGTGTCTAATTATTGGTTTATATTTCTATTTCTGTAATCTTAACAGCGGCATCTGTTTACATGATTGCTAACAATTTTTTCCAATCTCAAATCACAATTGAACTCGGAGAATGGCAACTCTACCTTTGAACTACATAATCTAAAAAATCGGAATTATACGTTCCTACTCTTTTAACAGTTTTCCAGTCCCTATTGAAAATTGGATCGGGCCTTAAGTGAAACAGGTTTAACTTTCTTTCCATCTTTTTTTATAGGATTTTTTTCAGTGAGTAACCCACTGTAGAGTAAAATCCTAGCTATCGGATGAGATGAGCAAAATTTAACTGTGATTAAATAATTGACAACTGATTTCCTTGACTCAATCATATAATGTAATCATGATTTAATTGGATCATTGATTTTAGGAAATTAGTTGTCAAATATTTAATTATGATTAAATTTCAACTCTGACTACCGGGCCCGGGTTTGAGAATAGCAGTAGGAAGCAATTTATTTTATCTTTCATTATATTTCAGTCGTGAATCGACCTCAGGAAAGGAATACCTTCCTGTGGCTCACCCAACCTCTAAAATTAAGGGAAAATCTGGCGGTTGTGCGTGATTTCGGCCAAATATCCTGCTTTCACAGCTGTTGGGTCATAAACCGTGGGTCTTCACCAAAGTACTGAATCCTAAACCCTTCATGGGTTTGAAGTAGTATTTTTATTTATTTTTGCCCTCACTTTTTTATGTGTGGGGTATCCATCTGTATGCCAAATATTTAATTAAAATATGCATTTATTTTCGTCAAATATGTGATTTTCTTAAAATATTTTCCGAAATATTTAAGTAAAATGGACATTAATTTTTTTTTTTTTTTTTTTTTATGAAAATTTTTTTTTTTTTTTTTTTTTTTTATTAAAATGATTTATACAACAAAAGAACATTTTTACAATTTATAATAATAAAAGATATGTTAAATTTTTTATTTGGAAAACTTCACTCTTCTAAATTGTTTGCAACCACATGGAATTTCAAATGCTGGAACGTAAAGCGACGACGATCTGGGCATATGCATCGAGGCATCAAAGATTCGTGAAATCGAAGAATGGTTGCTTTTTCGAGATCTTCAGAGTTAAAAAAAAATGGCTTTGAATCTACATCACTGTCAAGTTTTACAATAACTGCATTGGAAATATACCTTCCTCAACGTCAGTGGTTACATCAATTTACACTCAAATCGGTCCATCTTTGATATAATATTGAATCTTGGCTAGTGTATATTTATATATACAGTAGACGCCGCTTATAAGACTCACTTTGGGACCAACAAAAAGTGAGTCTTATAGGCGGATGAGTCTTATAGGCGAAAAGGAAAAAAAGGATTAAAAATTTCTTTAATTTACGAAAAAAATTTATTTTATCAGTTAATATAATATAGCGTGTATGAGTTGAAGATAATGCTCTAACATAATTTACGTTGGTTTTAAAAATTACGTTTGTTTTTTTTATTATTTTCTAGTATTTCAAGAATGTATCGTTCGTAATCATAATGCTTTTCAAAATTGGTCCCTTGGTGTTGGACAGCTCTCCTCAACACCCCCAGAGCCCATAGAACCTCAGAGTGTGAAGGTGGAAGCGTCACTTCATCAGTTTCTTGCTTGTCAACTTCGTCACTGTTCGTGACATTCGACGAACTGCTGCTCCCGGCTTATCTCATGACAGACTCACAGATCAGGTCCTCAGAATACGCCTCATTGTCATAAATTCAGACAGAATATTTTAGATAGTTTTGAAATAAAATTGATAATGGCTTAACATCAAGTCTTAATTGTAAACATATTCCAGCATGAGGAAAGGAACGGTTCACGTATGCATTCATATGAATCCATAGTTCTGATGATGATACTTTTTAGTGAAATCTCAACTGCCTAAAAAACGTGAGTTTCTCCGTAAATGAAGGAGAATAACCTTTTCCCTCGAATAGTAGCGACTAAAACTGGTATTCTGGGCCCGCGTAGGGGTTGGTGACTGTCTTCTCCACCGGTACCTGAAACGCGAGCATCCCTATCCCCAACTTTTAGAAACCATTCACGAGCATTCAGCATTAGAGTTCTTTCTACCCCTTTTCCGTTTCCGACTCTGAGATTTATATTGTAAAGCTTCACTTTCGATTTCTGGTCTAATTTTTCAAAATCCTGCCCAATACAGTTTGTGAAACGTTACTGTTTTCTTTTTTTTATTTCGGAGAAACTGAATCTTATATCCGGAGTGGCGAGTCTTATAAACGACTTTTTTTGTGTGTATTTGGATACGTCCGGAACGTTCAAGTCGATTCTGAGTCTTATAGGCGGTTAAACCTTATAACCCATGAGTCTTAAAAGCGGCGTCTACTGTATCTTCAAGGCAGTTTTTCCCCAGTGTTCAGTCTGTGGTTCACAGTTCCTGCCAACCACCTCCAAATTATGAAAATATACTAAAAATGAAAATATGTGGAAATATGTACTTATTTTGATTAAATATGTGAAAATCTGTATTTATTTCTATCAAATATTTATAAATATGCAACAACATCCAAATATTTGGAAATATGTGAAATAAAAGTAGGCTCAAGGAACTTAAAAAGTGTCAGTATGAACACTTATAGTTGAAAAACGTCTGTGAATTGCCTCGAAAAAAATATGTTAATACATACGAATCCGACCCCTAGTGATTAAAATCCATTTTTAACTTGAGAAAACATTTAAAAAAAAAAAAGAAATGAGAATTTTAGCTTTAACAGAATCGTTTTATGTCAAAATGTTATGTCATACTGACGTCTTTTCGGGTAAACATTATGTCACTCGTGTTTCAAGTAGGTTCAATGTAAGTTTTCATAATATTTAAATGTTTGCAAAGTGTGCTGTTTGCCTTTGGTCGGTAGGGAGTAGATCCTGTTTCCTAGTAGCAGATAAGATTGTTGCAAATATATAACTGCCATAAAGATAGTAAAATTACACTTTACATATTTCCATCAAGGACAACTTTACTGTCTTTAACAGCTTTCCTTTTTTTTTTTTTTTTTTTTTTTTTTTTTTTTTTTTTTTTTTTTTTTTTTTTTTTTTTTTTATTTTAAATTTTGGCGAGGACAGTTTTTTTAAAAAGAAAACTGAATAACTTATCATTTTTTTAAAGTTATTTATTTCTTTTAAAATACTGTCTAAATGATAGGTGACTAAAAATGTTTTTCACTGTCGACAAAAAAAACAAACAAATTGTTTAATTCATTTTAATCAATTTATTGAAATTTACAACTGTACAAATATACATCAAGTAAATTTGTTAAAACGTTTACAATAACATGCCAAAACTTGAAAAGAACTACTCATCAGTAGCACTTCAATAAAAATTTAAACAAGAAGATCTCTAGGCCTCTATAGGAATTGAGTGGGAAGCAAGTTGAGAAACTAGGGGATTTGAGTGGTTGTAGAGCTTACTATGAAAGGATTGTTATTTGGTTTGGGCTAAATCAGCAACATATGGAACATTAAGATCTTTATGGATAAGTTTATTTGTGACAAAGTAAGGAGCATTTAGGATTTTTCGAAGGATTTTGGATTGTAAGGATTGGATACGAGATGAATTGGATGGTTTAGTAGAGCTCCAAAGCTCAACTCCGTTCGTCCAAATAGGTCTAATCACAGTCATGTAAATGAGTCTTTTGTAATTCATTGGGAGCTTTGAACGTTTGTCCAGTAAATGTTGAAGTAGTCTGTCGACGAGAAAAAAAAAAAAAATTAAAATTAAAAGGCATATGATCTTTATATAGATTCCCAAAAGGTTTACGATTCGATTGACCTTCTGAATTTTGATATTTTTATTGAGCTAGAGATATCAAACGACTGGGTTAATCTAGTAGAAATGTGCTTCTCCAAAACATTTAGTTGAAACTGTTTTACAGATCTGCCAGGATCTAACGATTTTTTGAGGCCGAAGGACATCCTTGGCCACTCTCTCCATCCACAATTAGAATTAGCTTTTTCGTCCTTAAGGATTGCTGTTTTAACGGTTTTTAAGTTATGCTATAAGGACACTGTTTTACAGATCTGAGGATCTGACGATTTTTTTGAGGCCGAAGGACATCTTGGCCACTCTCTCCATCCATCCACAATTAGAATTAGCTTTTTCGTCCTTAAGGATTGCTGTTTTAACGCTTTTTAAGGACACTGTTTTAAGATCGCCAGGATTTTTTTTGGAGGCCGAGGACATCCTTTGCCACTGTTTCCACAATTAGATTAGCTTTTTCGCCTTAAGGATTGCTGTTTTAACGCTTTTTAAGGACACTTACGATTTTTACGATTTTTTGAGGCCGAAGGACATCCTTTGCCACTCTCTCCATCCACAATTAGAATTAGCTTTTTCGTCCTTAAGGATTGCTGTTTTAACGGTTTTTTAAGTTATCCGAAGGATAACTTCCTCCATTGTTGTCCTCCAGGATACTGTTTTAAAATATTTAACGGTTTTAAGATGGCGGACATTAAAAGGACACTTTTTTTTTAAATATTAGACTATTTAACTGTTTCAAGATGGCGGGAGGATATTAATTCGTTGTTAACTCATTCTACGGGAGGCTGGAGAGTGGCGGTGGGGGTTTGGGGCGGGATTAAGAGATGGCTTCTGTTTTTAAGGACACTGTTTTACAGATCTAATATGTTGACGATAGTCTTTGATGTACCAAAATTTATATTATTATTATTATTAAATTTATATTATTAGCTACGTCATCAAGAAGGTAATGTATACGGGAAACAGTTTTAAAATGGCTGATAAAATACCGGTTCTTGGTTACGGTGATGATTTGGTCCTGTTGGGTGAGGAACCTATTAAAATAAACACAACCACGCTCATGAAAGATGGAAAAGAAAGTATTTAATAAATTACCGATCAATTAATTAAATTAATCAATTAACCCTATTGGTTAGTAGATAAATCGGTGATAATTTTGGTGATATAGGTACATCTGGGATTAAGTTTAAATGCGCAGAGCAGTTTTAGTATTTTGGAATTACAATTTTTAAGGAATGTAAAATTAATAAGGAAAGTAAGGAAAAAGTAATGGCTTGTTATTTTTCAGTCACAAAATAACTCAGTTTCACTCACTAATTAAAAAAAAAATTAACAAGTCTGTTTTTCTACATACAGTTCTCTATGGGTGCGAAACTCCTTTTGGTTTTCAAAAGTAAAATATTGCGTTTATAATATTTAGCCCACAATTGAATGAGAAATTTGTAGATTAAAAGGTGGATGGGAAGATGGTGTGATAGCTGTTCTTGTCGATTTGGGTTTGGATTGGGTGGGTTGTAGGTTGTGGTCGGCATCAAACCTCTAGGATCGCTTTTATTTTATTTATTTATTTATTTATATATAAATATTTGTTTTGATGTATAAATTAGTGCTACGATCTGTTAGTTTTTGAAGGGTTATTGGATGAAAAAAGGTGTTTGATCTACAGTATGTCTTCATTTATTTATTAAAATATATCGTCTGCTGTTTTGATTTACATTTCAATTTTCTAAATAAGAAGTTTGCAAGAAACAAAAAAATTAAATTCTTAAAATATTCAACCCTCTCTGTTGGTTCTTAAATGAATTGATATTGAAAGAAGAACTTATTGCTTAGCTGAAAATAAGCTTGAAATATACTTTTGGGAACAACGTATTTAACGTGTTTTATAAAAGCAATCTAATCTCCTAACATTATTTATTTAAAAACCATATTATATTAACAATCATTTTCTAAAATGGGCAACTTTTCATGGCTATTGCCATGCCCTATAACAAGCGAAAACATACATGTACGACAAATACGAATTAAGTACTGATAATGTGAAATAATATTCATTTCAGTCCACAACATATATAATTAATGAATTACCTTTCATGTCCATTAATATATGGACCCGTCTGATGAACAGACTAATATATACTACAATTAGTAGTATATATTGTATAAAATATAACGTATTTACCTTTTTATTACTTCACTAATGTAACACAGTAATTACTTTTTAAATGGAAAAATGTCAATAAAATATTTAAAATAAGCCAATATTAATATGGTAATTTAAATTGCAACTTTTATTTTTTTAATTTGATTTATTTTATATTTTTTTGAGGAAGTGTAAAAATAATTGTTTTACAATTTAAATCCAAGTTATATGTATTAAAATAATTTAATTGAAAGCAAATTATAATACTTTTTGTCATTGTTCTTGTCACGACTGGTGGACCGTTTTGCTATTCATCATAGAGTGACGCATTCGCCCGCATAACACGTTGCGTCTGATTTAATTGCCTCACATCATAAAACTCCTGTCATTGCTTTATTTTATCTCAGCTCAAAACCTGTTATTTCTATATGTTTTTTTTTTTAAGTTTATCATAATCGGATCTCATCACGGAAAATTATGTTTTCTTAACGATTTTTGAAAATTATTAAAAAAAAAAATTTCCATTGAAAATGCTTCATTTCACAAAATTAATTTGGTAGTAATCCTGCTTCGATATCTTAGTACATGGTTCAAAGGCAGAAATTTTGGAGAAGAGGATTAAAAAAACGAAGACATCTATAAAAAAAAAGAAATAATAATAATAATTCGCCAAAACCAGAAAACGAATATATGAATACGGATTGCAAAAGAAGATATGATGGTAGCAAATATACAACGGGATTCAGTGAGGGCAAATTTCGGACAGCAGACAACAAGATCGAATTTACAGAAGTGGTTAAGATACAAATTAATAGGCTGTGGTCAGATGGAAGGAGGAAACATCAGGCAGAAGTGATGTAGAAGTATTGGATGGAACGGAAAAGTAAGAAATAAATTGTTGAACCCCCTCCACAGATGACCGAATTCGAAAGAAGATGAATAATTCGTCGAAAGTAAATAGCTTGCTTTTTAGAGAGGTCATCTAATGAAATCATACATACATTTTTGGACAACCCAATTTATTGGATTGTTAGGCGTTTTTCTTTTTTTTTTTTTTTTTACCATTTATTTCTTATTGTACATAATGTATGAATGGTTCCATAACCATCCTTATTACTGATTGTTCTTATTTGAGGCAAACTTTAATATTTAATAAATAAAATAGAGTCGAACTTGGATAGGTGGAATCTCATGGTGACAGGATTTCAATCCCACTTATAGAGGTACGGTATTCCACTTAAACAAGGGCTTATCCAGGTCATGAAGGTTGCATGTATCACTAAAATAGGTTTTCAAAAGAAATTGTAATTGCTATAATTGTAAAAAATTATTACTTTTGCAAAATACTGGGACTTTTGGTTTATTAACGTCCCACCAACTGGTATATTTTTCCTTAGGCACTGCCGCAGCCATGTTAGGAGACATTTTTCTAACTCAGGGTATTCACAAACCCGAAATCTTTTAATGTCTCCATGCCCTTCTTAACACTTATCTTAAATTTTGTTTTTATTATTCACAATTCGGCTCAATGTTGATTTCGGCCCACCAGACTGTTTTGCGATCTCATTCCTTGACTTTCTACTTTCGAATTCACGAACGAAACTTAATTTTTATACTAATTGAAAAATATTTCAGATTCCGCGATATATTGACTGGGCGAGCTTAACTTATCAACTGGGTAGGGAAGTTAGCAAAGATTAAAGTGCTCAAAGAATAAGTTGGAGTGGAATACCAATATGCTTAATGTTTACAGTTTGGGGACCTGGGGAAATACAACTTATTAACATTTACACTTACTTGTCAAAACCCATCTGGACGTATGCATCGCAAATTTATGGACCGGCCAAAAGAACGCATATTCAGAAAATACAAACATTTCAATCTAAATTTCTAAGACTTACAACAGACCCCTCCTTATGTGTCAAACGATACGTTACATACAGGCTTACGTATTCCGATAGTTAAGACCCATATACATAAAATTCTTCGAGGATTTCATGAAAAACTACGCGGACACTGTAACAAACAGGTACAGAATATGGCAACAGTACAAATTTCTGACATGACTCAACGGAGGCTGAAAAGGAGGTGGATAAGGGATCTCCTAGTCTAATCCCTAGTAAATTAGTATTACGCCTGGAGATTGTACCGCTAGGTGCTGATTCCCTCATGCCTGATCATGTCTGTTGTTTTAATGTAACTTCACATTCACTGGTCGTAAAAAAATGTGTACAGTTGTGAATAAAATTATTATGTTAAAAAAAATAAGTGTCTCCTATTCATTTAGCTCAAATATCTCTGAATGTATTACTCGAACTGCAGTTGCATTATCAGCTAGGATGAGCAGAGCCGACCCCCCGACATTCTGACCCCAGACCCTCGGGGTGAGGCGGCGGTATAGTTGACTGCGAGGGCTCCTAAAAAGGCCGCCTGGGGTTGCGCAAGGTGGACAGAGATTAATACCGGTTGGTTCACTGACGAATGTTAATACGTTATTTGGTGTCTGTATTTGGTAGGGCTATAGCTCTTAGCAGCTGGTTAGGGTTCTATAGCATTCTATTTGGACATTGCTTAGTGAAACGGGTCACTGTGCTAATGAACAAGCAGCTTCGTGTACGAGTATATTACTCAGATCTAACTGAACATAGTGTGTGCAGCCTGGCCTACTCTAGCTGCTAGACCTTCGTCTTCTCCCTTTAAATTTATGAAAACAAGCTTTGCGTAGTTCAGTCAGTTTCCACTTGTTTGTATAGCTCTTGCAGCAGTAAGTATTGGATTATCTAGATGATTATATAAAAATTCAAACTATTTTTCTTATTTCATCACTAGGGCTGTGAATTATATGCAATAAAAACTCAAAAATATGCACATATATATGCAAATATGTAAAGTAAAATATGCAATTAAATTCCTAAAATATGCAACTATTTACATTACCTATCTAGAAAAATAAAAGAAATGCAATACATTTCTAATTGTATTGAAAAGGGAAACAATTCGAAGAAAACAATTGAAAAACAAAAAGACAAGGCGAATGTTAAAAAATAAAACACGTATGGAAGGGTATTTCAGCTGGACATAAATCAGTATCGAGACCAGAATTTTGTGAATCCAGTGGCACTTTGTGTAATAAAAGTTTTTTTTTCAAATTTTGATTTCTTGCCTTTGTTTTATAAGTACTTTGCTGTTTTTATGTGCAGTAGTTGATTTAACTTTATCAAAAGAAGCACAATATAAAATTTCTCCGTTGCACTTAAAAATCTTAATTTTGAGAACATTCTTTCCAACAATATCTTTTGTCTTTGCTGGAGAGGTTTTCGAGAAAAAATAAAAGTGAAGTTCACGTAGCTATTTTTTGGGGGTTTTATTTATATTTTATTTTTTTGTATGCTCAGAAAGTCAAATACTTGATATGCCGGATATGTAATTAAATATGCAATTACAGTTCAAAATATGTATTTAAGACAAAATATGCACAAATATGGAAAATAAATATGCCATATATTTAGATAAATATGCAGTTGAAGGTCAAAATATGCAAAAATGTGTATTTATAGCAACATATGCACAAATATGCAAAATAAAAATAACTCAAATTGATTCCAAATGCCTCAGAACATATACATTTTGACGATATTAGATGTTTTAGTTGGCTAGGAGAAATATGCAAATGCATATATTTCACAGCCCTAGTCATCACTAACCGCGCAAACCACTGAACTAATTTGTACCAAATTTTAACTACATCATCGTCATAGTCCAAGGTTTAGGTGTTTAAAGAGGAGTAAATGCTGTTATAAACTGAATTGAATAAATTTTCTTGTTAATTTAAAACGAATAAGATATACTTCTAATTTAACAATTACCTGTCATTATTAGTTATTCTTTTGTTCTTTCCTCTTTTAAATGACCCAATTTCTTTATTTTATTTGGCCCCACCTTTCTGATGAAGCCGAAAGAGAAGATCCGAAAACTATAAGATTAATTAAATTTAATTTGAAACGGGATAGCTAGAGGTGAAATATCGGTGGCTAATTATTCATGCAATTATGATAAACCCGTGGAAAATTTTACTTGTAATTTTAAATTCTATTACGTTTTTATATTTAAATTATCAAATTAATTAGTGCTATTAGTAATTTCAAATTTAATTATGTTACCCATTTAAATTCAACATCTTAAATTCAATTTATTTCTTTAATTTTGAAGTGGATTTATGCTGTTAGAAGCGCAGATCACATTGACGTCTATCGAAACTCAATCCGACAAGATCGACTCTAACACAATACTCCCATCTATGTCTCAGTTTACAACTCGGGCTTTTACCTGGCGGTTCAACATTTATTATTTTCTGAGGAACTCGAATAAATCCTACGAATTTACACTCCCATTTTAACTATCATTTAATTTTAACTAAACCATTAGAAGGCTTATAAAAGAACTGGCATCCGACGTCACGGCTTCGCCCGCTCTCATGAGTAAAGAACTTACAATTAGATAATTTGAACTAATAACTAAAGGTTTATTTGTTTATCGATTTACATCTGTTATTGAAATATGCAATTGAACATTTTTTCTTAAATAATATTTTCACGCATAGCAGTAATTTTTAACCTTGTTTATATTGCACTGATTAGGTGTTTCAAGATAACGTAAAAGCGTAATGGGACATTTTTTTTATATATACTTTTTTTGAAATTTACAACTGTTCAAATTTACATCAAGTAAATGTGTTGAAAGTGAATACAATGGCATGTAAATAACATGTGAAGAACTCAATAAATTCTACACTAAAAGGTCTGTAGGCCATCTTCCTTTCAGACCCCTCGGAGGATTATCAGGAATGGAATTTTAAGGATCTTTTGCTTAAAACCCAAATTTTGTTTACTAATTTTGGATGGGACAAAGCTTGTTTTTATGGCTAATACTCATCACATATTGTAGGGTTCTGAAAAACAAATCTAGTGATACTAAAAAACTCAAAAAAACATTTTTTGTGACAAAAAACGTTTTGAAAGTTACCTCCTCAGATATAGACTAACTCAACGAACATTCGTAGAATACAACAATTCGGGTCATTTTGTCTTCAAAAGAGATCTAGAGCCACCGATTCACTAATTCGTTAAGATGATAAATCTTTGATATTATTGAACAAAAAAATTTCATTTGTAATTTTTTTTATTTAAATATATAAATTTATTGAAATTTACAGCTTTACAAAATATATACACCAAGTAAATGTGTTGACAGTGAATACAATGATATGTAAATAACTAGTGAAGAACTACTCACTAGTAGCACTTCAATAAATTCTACACTATTAAATTAATTCATCAAACCTAAGTTTATTGATCCTTCTATAACATCATGCGTACTTCAAATCAATAGTTCTAAATTAAAAGGTCTCTAGGCCATCTTCTTTTCAGACACCTCGGATGATTGTCAGGAATGGAGTGCGAAGCATGTTGGGAGACTAGTGGACTGGATTGGTTATGGAGCTTACTATGGAAGGATAGGTATCTGGTTTCGGCTAAGTCAGCAACATATGGGACATTAAGATCTTTATGGATAAGTTTATTTGTAGCAAAGTAAGGAGCATTATGGATTTTTTGAAGGATTTTGTATTGTAAGGATTAGATACGGGAAGAATTAGGTTTAGTTGAGCCTCAATGCTCAACTCCACATGTCCAAATTGGTCTGATAACTGTCATGCAAATGAGTCTTTTGTAGTAAATCGGAAGGTTTGAACGTTTTTTCTAGTAAATGTTGAAGAAGTCGAAAACGAAATTTTTAGTTTTTTAATGTATGAATTAGTAATCCAGATGGAAAGAGACTATAAAAAAAACTTGCGGATAATGGACTGAATTATCAGTGCTTACAACTAAAGGCTCATGAATCATATTTTTACAAACAGTATAAAAAAGCATAGGATCGACATTATGATATGGTAAAAATTTTTATTCGGCAGAATGATTTCATCTGGTTGGGTTTTAATTGCGGAATGGTGCTAATGACTTATCCATCAATTTTTAAACTTCATGTTACGCCACATATTTATATCTTTTTTGATAGTTTAATTCTTTTCAACCTCTCATGTTGGATAGCGCTCGCCACCTATCGGTCAATTTTCAAACTTCACTATTATCTACATATTATTGCTTTTTTAATCCAAAAAAAATTATTGAAAATGAGTAGATTTTATTATTGCTTAACCTTCCTGGAATTATGAAGATAATTTCGTAGATAGTGATCATTAGGGTCCGGATTTATATGTATTTACATATTGTTTTTTGAACCTTGTATATCAATCTTCGATAGTTTTTTTTACGTTTCATACAATTTAAAATGTTATTGAAACATTTTTTTTTTTTTTTTTACATATTTGGACGAAATTTATATTTTTTACATATTTTACATATTTTTATCCATATTTAGTTAACAATGAAAATTGAAGAAAAAGAAACTCATGAAAAACAGAATTGTTTTTCCCTATCAATGTCCATTTTTCTATCCAAATTTAGTTTCATTTCATTTCGAGACTTTGTTATAATTTAGTTGTATATGTTGAAATGCCCGAAATCAAATCGACTTCGAAAGCTTTAGTCGCGAAATACATACAGCGAGTTTCCTGACGAAACTTGGTGATGTTTTATTATGTGATAGTTTTGGAAAAAAGTGTCAACAAACCAACGATTTCTAGTAACTTAACATATCTCAACGCTTTGGTACAAGGTTAAAAGGAAAAGAACAGGAATCTGAAACAAAGCTTTATTTCTTCTTTGTCCTCCTCAACTAGTAAGTCAAATTTTAATTCAGGCCCATAATGGGTTTGCATAGACGAAACAACGGATGTTGAAAATCACGGTATGTTGCCAATGCCATTGTGGGGAAAATGTCAAATGATAAAAACAAAACCAATGCTTTTAAATATGTAAGATTTAGAAAATTATAATATTTTGGAAGAATAAATCATTATTTTTTTCTATTTCCGTCTCGATGTTAACTTAAAATCACGATTTCTACACATATATTAAAATAATGTTAATTACCTTACTATAATAAAATAGATTAGTTTTTTTTTTTTTTTTTTTTATTACATGTTTCTTATTTTTACTTACATATTCATGAAAAAGTAAATCCATATATATGTACATATTTCAAGTTTTATTTGGCATATAAATCCGGTCCCTAGTGTGATCACAAACGAAAAATGGCTTGTCCTTTAATATAATAGGTCATCCCATCCAGATCCCTTAATAGCTTCCTATAATCTCCAAACCCACTTATCACTGATAAGACTGGTGTAACAGCTGGAGGATCAAAGTTAATGAATCGAAATGTACCACGTAACTTTTACCCTCCTCCGCACACCCTGCCCTCCTGTTTATATCAATAATATTCCATTATCTATATCTGACACAGTACGGTATCTTGGCTTCTACTTAGACAAAAGACTTACTTGGAAGCCTCACACTTGACTTAAAAGGCAAGAAATGAACAGACGCTTCAGCCAATTGTACAGACTACTAAATAGGACATCCCAATTCTCCACTGAAAACAAACTCCTCATATACAAAACCATCATTAAACCTATTTGGACCTATGGACTTGAACTGTGGGGGACAGCAAAACAATCGAATATCAAACGCATTCAATCCTTTCAATCCAAAGTCCTTCGAACTATCGTAAATGCTCCATATTATGTCTCCAACAAAACCCTTCATAATGATCTCAATATACCTTTTTTCCTTGACCTTATACTCTTTAAATTCTCCAAATTCCATCAAAATATTTCCAACAATCCCAACCCTCTGGCTCATTCATTATCCAATTCAATACATCCTTATAACCCACCTCGCAGATTAAAAAGGCAATGGCCCCGAGACCTATTGTAAATATTTAATATTGGAGTTCTGGCAATGGCCAGCTTCTCTACTCAAGTCCTGTGTGACTGTACCATAGCGCTCTCCCTCAGCCTCCACTGGATTTTACTAGTGACGCAGCTGATAGAACAGCGCTGGGAACTCTCTGTTCCCGGCTTCCTTAAGGGGGCGAGCTTGGATCAGGGTGTTCCCTGGAATGTTTGTAAATTTGTATGTAGAGTAAGAATGTAGTTATGATAGTTTCTTTTCTTCTTAATTTTTTTTCATCATCACCTATTTTATATTATCATTTATTTTATTATATTTTTATCTCTTGCTTATTTTATTTTATTTCTTGTATATATATATATATATATATATATATATATATATATATATATATATATATATTTTTTTTTTTTTTTTTTTTTTTTTTTTTTTTTTTCTGGTATTTTTTAAAGGCTGTTTATTATTCTTCATTGTACTTATTGTGTGAATGAGTCTCTGTCATCAATATTACTCATTGCCCTTGAGTGAGGCAGCTTGTAATTATTCTAATAAAAAAAAAATATATATATAATATATAATATATATATATATATATATATATATATATATATATAAATTGTAAAAAATGTATAAAATTAATAAAATTCAATATAAATTATACTATTCATATTTAGTCAATTAAATCGTATTTATAGTGCGTATAGAATTGATCTTATTACAGCTTAGCGCCTCGATATTGATTCTAAATCGATGTTAATGCAAATCGATATTACTCCCTAAATGGCAACTCCGCGAACTCCTTCAGACGCCGCATGACGACTATAGGGGCCCTCAATGAAGGAGTCTGTATTCGGTTAGGGTTGCCGCTTTGCCAATTAGATATTCACTTTAGTAAGGGCTTTGTCAGCAGTATAGGAGTCCTCTCTGAATGGGAATATATCTTATTAATATTGGTGATTAATGCATATTTATATTAGTGACGTTGGCGAATTCTTGGGGGGATCGGTGTTAGTTCTCGGTAATGGCGATACTCTTTGCTCATTATTTAATTCTAACGTCTCATGCTAGGTTAGCATTTACTAGGGCTAGAGAAACATTTAAAATTAAAATTCCCAGACACTCCAATCCCATATCACAAACTTTCAATAATTGTGTCAAGAATGGAGAATTAAAATAAATCCTATTAAATAACCTTTACCCTTCGTCGTTAACCTACGATTTTCTGGCCTGAAATCCCCTTTAATGAAATTCAACGAATCCCTGTTGAACAGATCCGCTACCTAGGAATCCATCTGGACAAACGTCTTACTTGGAATCCACGTTCAAGATTAAAACGACCAGAAACTGCACGTAGTTTTCGACTGCTTCAACATTTACTTGACAAACCGATTAATTACAAAATACTCATATGCATAACAGTATTTAGACCAATTTGGACATACGGAGTTAAGCTCTGGGGCTCCACTAAATCTTCCAATCCAAAATCCTTTAAAAAAATTCTAAATGCTCCTTACTTTGTCAGAAACGAACTTATCCACAAAGATCTTAATTCATCATACGTTTCTGATATAGCTCAAACTAGATATCTATCCTTTCATAGTAAACTCCATAATCATTCAAATCTTCTAGTATCTCAACTCGCTTCCCACACTATCCCAGACAACCCTACGAGGCGTTTGAAAATGAGATCTAAAAAAGACCCTCGGAACATTCTAATTTATAACTTTTTAAGTGCTTTCAATGGATAATTACTTTACTTGCAATTGTTATGTCATTACGAGCATTATCATCTCATTTACTAGATTTACTTTTATTAGATTTATATACAGTTGTAAATTAAAAGAAATAGCTAAAAAAGGAAAAAAAATATAATAATCTTTAGAATGTTCATTACCCCTCAATTAATTCTAGTAATTATACCTGTAAATACAAAACCTTAGGGTAAAGGCATAATAGTAATTACTCGCTCTGAAGTTACTGATGAATCCTTTGTACATTTAGAATACTTGTGTAAAAATAATGTTTGTACCGATTTCATACAATACAAATATAAATCTGTAAAAAAATAAATAAAAAGGATCAGCGAAACCGGAGGCTGGACCACCAACCTATGACCTCACACTTCCCTACTACCCAACTAATCAAAACCCCAATTCCCAAGGCAAATGCTCACACAATCTTCCCATCTACGCCACGGTCTACCCCTCTACCCCTCGGACGCTTCCCTAATCCAACGACTTTACATGCACACTTTATCCGTCTTGGTGATACTGTCTGAACTATAGCCACCTGAAAAGATCTAAATTCTCCCATATGTTCATACTTTTGTTTTTTAGACCATTGATTCACGCACTTTATTTTCGAAAAATAAGTAAGTCGTTGTCCTTCCCTTGATGTAAACGGCCACGTTTCAAAACCTTGAAAGTCTGTAGGTAGGGTAATAGTCTTGTAAATATTAATTCGCAGGAGTAACGCAATTTAACATACAGCTCTCTCCATCCCACTCTATCAAATTCCAAATCCACAAGTCCTGCACTGATTGAATCCTCCCATGTACTTCTTGTAAGAATTTTTGAGGCCGATAAAGAACAAGCGTTTCTGACATGTAAATCTTGACATTATTTCCTCTTGGAATTTAATTTTTTTTCCACGTATTCAAATGCAACAAATGTAATCTCTAATATCTATAACTCAGAACCAGAATAGCGTAACTCCAAATTTTATAATTTTCAGATTATTGCAGCATGGTATGGAGAATTTTATATTAAATTATGCCATAACTACTTATTTCCATTGAAAAATCGCTTTTTATATATTTTTTATGGTTGTAAGAACGTAAGCCTTTACCTATGATTGAGCCAGACAAACGTAAGTCCACTTTCGTTATTCTCCTGAAATGTTAAGTCTAGTGTGACTTAGGCACTCTGATTCTGAGGTACAGATATATCAAGGAAATCACTACCGTTTTCACTATATATTCCGGTTATTATACAAGGTTTTTGGAATATCGTTGGTCAAAGAGGTATTTCGGGTAGTGAGGTTCATTTTGAACCTATTTAAAGTCACTAACCTATATACAAAGTCTTACGTTTTTTTAAAAATTAATTTGTTTGAAAAAATGGCCATAACCAAACATTTATGCCGTATTTATGCCGTAGACTTCGTTGTTTACTGACATATCAACGCCACTTTTTTTGCTGTATTTACTTATACATTGTCCATGTAAAATAAAAAAGATTTGATGCAAAAAATAAATACAAAAAAAAAAACGGGTGATCGTTAAATCTTGTTAAAGGCAAAAAAAAAAAAAATTAAGAACTTTAAGTTTAGGTTAAAAAAAGGAAAAAAAAAATAGTATTGACTAGAGAGAAGTTTTTTTAAATAATTTGGATTTGGCTGTTGCGCTTACTTTATTTTTTTTTTTAACCTAATCTTGAAGTTCTTCTTTTTTTTTTTTTTTTGCATCAAATCTTTTTTATTTTACATGGACAATGTATTAGTGATTACAGCAAAAAAATGGCGTTGATATATCAGTAAACAACGAAGTTATACGGCATAAATGTTCGGTTTTGGCCATTTTTTCAAACAAATTCATTTTTTAAAAACGTAAGACTTTGTATATAGGTAAGTAACTTTAAATAGTATTACGGGCCACTGGGGGTATGACTAATCAAATCACAATTTAAATACTAAATACTAATTTATTTACAACTTAATAAATACAAATAGGTCCCTTAAGCTACTTAATCTAATAACAATTATACTTAGGTCTAATTACACTAATATGTATATTACACAATACTTATCTTTAATATCTTAATACTAGGTGTCACAATTATACATAAGGATCTATTACACTGACACACAGAGACTGTTACTACACTCACTGACACTGATAATCACTGTCACTAACTCACTGACTGAACTGTCACTGACACTTGACTGATTGATCGTTACTTGATCACTGACACATGGATACTGCCTCACTAGGCTAGAAGTCAGCCTATTTAAAGCTACGCCGAACATTCTAGATCGTTCTAGGCAGGTTACAGGTCTAGGCCCTTCTGGCCCACCGTGACCCTTCTAGGCCGGCCTTTCCAGCTACCTACGCCCGGGCCGCCCCCGGCACCCCCAACCTCACCTGACAGTAACAATAGGTTCAAAATGAACCTCCCTACTCGAGATTCTTCTTTGGCCAATGATATTGCGAGCACCTTGTATAATCATTCGTGTATATATAAATGATTTATCTGTAAATTCATATGCATCATTTTCCGGTATGTATAAAAGAGGAATGAAATCTTAGTGCCCGAGTGATTTAAGGTGTTAAACAGCTTGAATTTCCGACGGCCTTCGCCTTGCCGGTATGGATATCCATATGACTTGAATAGTTGATGTTTGTGGTGCATTTTGTTAGTCATCACAGAATAATTATCTATTCTTCCTCGCCCTTACTGAAATAAATTAGTGGCAGGCTGCACGATAAAAAATCTTAACTATCCTAGTTGGAGTAGATAAGAGTGGTAAGGTACATTAGTACATAAGGATATGTATTAATGAATAAATGGTTCTCAGGTTCTCGTATACTTGTCCCTTTTAGGCGTAAACACTTAAACAGTACTTGTGTATTCTTAACATGCATTCTTTCTTATATTATTAGTTGTTTTTGTTTTTGTTTTGTTTTGTTTTTTACCTTTTAAACAACTGACTGTTGAGATGCATCAGCTTACCCCTTCAGAAGTAGATGATGGCTGAATTTTGGCGCCCTTGCAATTGTACTCACTCGGCTTTACGAAGAGTTGGACCGAAGCCAGTGTACACTAGCCACTTAGAATAGGAATAACAGCTTCTATCCAAGTCAACAATAGATATGCATCGGAACTTGTTCTTTGAACCATTTATCGCTCTTGGTTGTTGTGGCTATGTTGTCTCGTGTTCCCCCCTCTTCCCGTCAACGGGTTTCCCTTATTAATAACTACGTAGCATTCTTTTAATCATTGCTAATTACTAATTAACCATGGTTAATATAATTTTGTCAGCTATTTTAGTCAATTTTTTTTTTCTTTAGCATTGTGTTTTCTTCTTTAATGAAAGGTGTCCTTGAATGAGAAGTGGCCTCTTAATTATGTAACAGCTATGATAGTAAACAATTGATAACGATTATTTTTCTTTAAACATATCTGATACGAATAATGTAAACTGTAGAACTAGTTCTTACAATTTAATTTAATTTAATATTTTAATTATAATTACAACCATATAACATATCGATTTTATAATTATTGAAATTTTATTATTACATTCTTGTATTATGTATTATGTTTTTTTTTAAATATAATTGTAAATCATTTAAAAAAAAAAAAACTTTTACTAAAAAAACTTATTTATTTTCTAGCGGCCTACTTAAAAGGTAAGAAACTAGTAATTTGGGCCCTGAAGTAGTGAAGTAGGATAGTAGTTTACAAAAAGTAGAATAGAGAATCCTTCACTCAAATTTCTTGATATAGATTAAATTTAAGCGTTTATTATTTAAAAACTTATTTAATTTTTTACTTTTGCTCGATCTCTGAATTTATTATTTTACTAGATTAATTATTTGGCATGATAAGTAGCCTTTGTAGATTGAAATATTTAGGGATCACTGGAGAGCATCTTGTGATGATATCTTCAACATCCACAACGATTATGGGAGAACTTTTACCCATAGGAAATAGTTAATTTATAAAAATACATTATAATTTGCTATGCTTTTAGTTTAAAACGTTGATCCATAATAATCCTTTATTTTTGTATTGATGAAATGAACCACAATTTTTATATTTATCTGCTGAGTATTGCACACTGTATAAACTAGAATATTCATAATGTAGTATCGCAATAGCAATTAATTTTATTATTTTATTCTGTTTATTTTTTTTTTACTAATATGGACATACGTCAGAAAAATATGCCGGACTGCAAAATATACTAAAACTATTCATGAATCCCCTTGGTACATCACAAACCATACATTTCACTCGAATATGCTCTTACCCACAGTAAACGAAGATATATTTATTAGTCCAGTCAATAAACATATTGTAGAGTGCAAGAAATATGCGATAATTTTTGACTTCACAGCTTTGTTAGGAGTAGTTAGAAGGTAAACTTACTAAAAGTCCCCGCCCCTGGGGGGTGAGCTTACGGTGAGAGAGAGGGGAGGAGGTCCAATTTGTGAGTTTTTCGATTATATCTCTAAAACGGTGGACTCTAGAAAAAACTGGTTTAAATCAAAATTAAAGCTAATTAAATTTCCTTTAAAATTATTTATATACATATTTGTTGAACTTTCAACGGTTTTCATGATATACGTTATTGAAAATCAATTTTTACCTACTTTTTGTCAAACATTTGTTTCTAGTGCCTTCCACGATCGTTTCTCAGAAAAATTTCAGAATCAAAGTTATAAAGGATTAAATTTACTTTAATTTCATATATGCGTTTCTGGTATTTGAAGCGAAAGTTTGACAAAAAGTAAGGTAAAATGTTTTTTTATTTTCGATAATTATCGATTTTTAATAACGTACGAGGGTGAATCAAATATAAACGGTAATTTTCAAAATTATATTTATTGAATAATATTATACAGAAACTATACCTTCAACATTTTTCAATGTAGTCTCCTGCATTATCTACACACTTCTGCCACCGATTTGGAAGCTTGAATATTCCCTGTTCATAAAAAGACTGAGGGCGAGTTTTTAACCATTCGCGCACGTGCTTTTTGACGTCTTCATTGTTTTCAAATCGTTTTCCTCCAAGTGATTCTTTCACATGTGATGAGACGTGGGTCCACCATTACACCCCCGAATCGAAAATGGCAAGTAAGGAGTGGCGAAGGAAGGATGAAGGCTGCCCAGTGAAAGCCAAAACTCGTCTCTCAGCCGAAAAAGTTCTTGCAACAATTTTTTTTTTGACTCAAGGGGAGTTCTACTCATTGATTTTCTTCACGATCAACGAACAGTGAATGCGGCTTACTACTGCCAGGTGCTACAGTCAGCAAAAACCAGTTACCGGAACAAAAGACGAGGTGTGCCCATTAGAGATGTCATCCTTCTCCATGACAACGCAAGGCCTCACACCGCATTGTTGACAAGGGATAAATTGGAAGAAATGGGCTGGGAAACTCTCGAACACCCTCCTTACAGTCCAGACCTGTCCCCTTGTGACTATTTTTTTTTTGCGCCCCTGAAAGAATCACTTGGAGGAAAACGATTTGAAAACAATGAATACGTCGAAAAGCACGTGCGCGAATGGTTAAAAACTCGCCCTCAGTCTTTTTATGAACAGGGAATATTCAAGCTTCCAAATCGGTGGCAGAAGTGTGTAGATAATGCAGGAGACTACATTGAAAAATGTTGAAGGTATAGTTTCTGTATAATATTATTCAATAAATATAATTTTGAAAATTACCGTTTATATTTGATTCACCCTCGTATATCTCGAAAACCGTTGAAAGTTCGACAACTATGTATAAAATTAATTTTGTAGGAAATTTAAGTAGCTTTAATTTTGATTTCTTAGATATTTTTCTACAGCCCACCGTATTCGAGATATAATTAAAAAACTCAAAATTAGGACCTTCTCCCCTCCCCCTACCGTAAACACACCCCTCCGGGGTGGGTACTTTAAGCATGTTTACCTTTTAACTACTCCCAACAAAGCTGTGATATCAAAAATTATCGCATATTTCAGATACTCTACACCCCTCATTGACTATTGACTGGACTAATAAAGACAATTCTTATTGTCTGTACTTGTACTTCTTTTGTTAGATTCAATATAGTGTCGATAAAGTTCAAAACCATATATATTTTTAAACTTTATACAAACAAAGCATCCTAGTTATTGTTCTTAGTAAAAGTCTTTATTTGCAACATTTCTAGGAAATTTTATCTTTTAAAATCTCTATAATATAAACAAACTTTTTATTTATTGGCAGGTATTAGTAAAAATATATTCTCTCTTTTCTTCTTGCATTCTCCGATCTGTGATCATTGGTACTGTTGTAAGTATATATAAACTAAGTGTTAAAAGATTTAATATTTTTGTTGATTTTATGAAAATATTGTAAATTTATTTTAAACTCGCCATTAGAACGTTAACAGCTGTTATTAAGAACTGCTTGTATTGTTGACAACACACTCATCTTCTTGCTGTAGAAGAGTTCCATCCGAACCTCATTTGTTTGAACTAACTCCGCCATTGTTGAACAAAAGCTGTTCAGAGGATACAGTATAAATATTCAACAGCTTGTCCCGGGCAAATACTCACAACTTTCTCTATATATTACTTTATCGTTTTTTTTATAATAATAAATATATTTATAGCCATCAGCTATTGAATTTATTATATAATTTGATGTTCATTGTGAGGTGCGCCATGCATCATGTTTATTGTTAGTTATATACCCATTGTAAGATACATATGGTCCTGTCTTGTTTACTTTATAGGGGGCAATGAACTCTATTGGGAAACCTTTTATGTTCCTGTCAGCTTTGGATATTTATTTATTACGCTGTATTATTAAGTTGATTTATGTTAGAATATATTGTGTAGGAAGATTTTAAAATGTTTTAAAAAAAAAATTGTATTATATTTCATTTATTATCATAAACTGGACAATGTAACAGACTCTCAGTTAATTTTATTAATAATATTTTTTAATGTAATAGTAAAGAGCGATATCAACGTAAATAGTAAAAATAAATAGTTAATGAAATCGTATTAGGTAAGGTAGCCATGTGGGGAAAAACACTTGAGATTCACTTCTATAATAAATATGTCAATAGATTGTATAATATGAAATTAGGTAATTGTTAATTTAAATAGAAGTGTGCTAGTCGGTTTGTTAATTGATTATTTAAATTTTAATAAATATAAAATATTATTTATATCTATAGTATATTATATATATAAGGATAGCAATAAATTATAGTATTAAAATCGAAATAGAAATTAAATATTTATTGAAATAGCAATCCCCGAAATTTTCTTTGGTTTCCGCCATGTCTTCTTCCTTTCATATGAAAAAAAGTTGCATAGCAAAAAAAAAAAAAAAAAAAATATCGAAATTAATGAAATTATAACGTATTGTTTATGATTTAATTTAATAGGAAATTAGGGGGGGGGGGGGCACAAAAATTTTTCTTTGGTTTCCGCCATGTAACTTCTTTCCTTTCAGTATCACAGAAAAATGTAGTTCTTGTAAAACGTTTTTTGAAAAAAAAAATTATTTTTATTCTTTATAGTTATTTAACTCCCCGTCAAAAGTATTGCAACACCCGTAATTCTCGAGATTTTCCCGGTTTTTACCTTAATCCATACTTGATTTATATTCATATTGATATTATTTATTAAAATTGAGACATTAAGGATTAGGCACATCAATGTTTTTCCCTGTTAATAACAAACGATGGAATTTTAGATTATTTTTTTTCAAATTTCCTTCAGTCCATGTTTAACATTCGTTTTGTTATTTACAAGTATGCTAAGAGTAGTGGAAGCAGTCAATCAAGCCAGAGGGGGCAATATGTCTTATTAAATATAAATTTAAAAGTGAATATTGGAAAAAGTGAAAATTTTAAAAATTAAGTTTTTTAACTTTTTTGTCAATTGGAAGAAATAGTGTAATTTATTTAAATAAAAATTGTTTATGTCTAGTTTAGGAGTGTTTATTATAGACTTCAGAACCTTTCTTTATTATGAAAAAAAAAAAAATACGTTTTTGTAAAATTCAAATATTTCAAATTGTTGCAATACTTTTTACGGAGTGTAGATAAAGCAGTTCAAAGTAATAGTTCAAGAACTTTGAGGTCGAACAGAAAGAAAAGAGTTTTAGGGTGTAGTAGAATTTAATGATGATTAAACATAAAAATTAGATAATTTGAAAAGTTTTCTCTATTATAAACTTAAAGATAAAATCAAGACTAATTCCATAGCTAGACAAGCGTTCAACGCTTCCAATTCCAAACCCATTTGGACATACGAAGTTGAACTTTGCGGCTCCACTAAACCTTCCAATTCTTCACGTATCCAATCCTTACAATCCAAAATCCTCAATGCTCCTTATTATGTCACATATAAACTTATCCATAAAGATGTTGATGATCCATATGTTGTTGATTTGGCCAAACCAGATACCTGTCTTTTCATAGTTAACTCCAAACCCATTCGAATCTAGTAGTTTTCCAACTTGTTTCACACTCAATTTCCGATAATCCTCCGAGGCGTCTGAGAAGAAGATGACCAAGAGACCTTCTAGTGTAGAACTTTTAGTGAATTGCCACTGATGAGTAGTTCTTTACATGTTATTGATATGTCATTGGAATAATTTTCCTCAAATTTATTTGTTGTATATAATGTATACAGTTGTAAATATCAATAAATAGTAAACAAATAAATACCTAAATAAAATAAACATATATTATGTTTTGTTGATGAAGTATCCATGAGGAATAATGTATATGGATTAATTCTAGTTTTTAATTAGTTAGTATAAGCGTGGTAAAGAAGTGACTCAAGGATAAATATATTTGGACCTTTATCGTCGGTGTTCAATGTTATCTAGATAGTTTTTTTTATCAAAATAACGAAGAATAGATACTTAACATAGATCCGTTATAAGAGTATGACAATTTTGTGTTTTTGACAGAATCGTTTTTGCCACGTTTATTGTAGCCTTAAGGTAAAAGGAATTGTGTAGCTAATTAACAGCCTTTAAATATTTAGTATAAATATTAAACAGCTGTTATGGAAGGAATTAGAACAAAAGAAAACTGACGACTGCCCGTACGCCCGGCTAATGGGCTATAGGTATGCTAATGTAGACCAACCTGGCCCACATCTCTACAAATATAGTGACTCTCTGTTGTAAATATATCTTAAGTTAGTGCCTTCACCTACTGTCCACCCCACCTCTCTTCCATTGTTGTTCTCTTCTCTGGACCAGTTCTAATCCTTCCCAGGGCTACTCTTTCTTCCGCGCCTCAAGGTCAAGGTCTCTTGTCCAGCGCGGTTATGAGCTTCGGTGCTATTTTTAGTACACTAGTCGATCGACTGTACTGCTTCTTACAAATGATGAAACGTTTGTTTTTTATGATTTGTATTCAACTCTTGTGACTTGAATTAGCCCCAGTCAATTAGAATCTTCTTCTTAAAAAATAGTTGCCTGCTAAATTCTACCTAATAATATTTTTCTTGAGGTACGCATGATGGTTTAGAAGAATCAATTCTGATTGTATTAATATTTGATTGAACATCTTTATCAAATACAAACTTTATCTTTCCGATTAAGTTGTTATGGATTATATTATGAAAGGATAGGTATCTGGTTAAGCCCGAATCAGCATACATATGTACATCAAGATCACCTTGGAAAAGTTAATTTGTTTCTTGTATCGGTCTCTGCCAAAAGGGCTTCATTCCATTATTATTTTTTTTCTTTTTAACACCCATATTGGAGCACTCATCAGTTATCATTATTATTTTTTTTCTTTTTAACACCCATATTGGAGCACTCATCAGTCTCAGTCCATAAGCATTTAAATCTTCCGAGCAACCAGAAGATTTGGCTTTCATCATTCCTCTAGTTCTCCCAGAAACGTTTCATTCTTTCTGACCTGTATACCCTTTGTTCATCGGTTATAGTGTATTGTCTCTGTTCAAATATTTTGAGTTTCAGCCTTATGACTCTGTCCTTCAGAATCATCCTCTCTTCTCTGTTTTTAATTTGTTTTATTGTTATTTTTAACTCTTTTAAATCATCCTGGACCTCTTTGAACCAATTGTTTTTAGTTTTATTCTTCCAAAAGTAGTCAAATAGTTGTTTCAATAGTCTGGCTTCCGTTAATCTTGATATGATGCAGAAAAAGGCAATTTTCCTTTTCCTCATTATGCCTACTATTGACTCACTCTTCTGATAGACCACTTTATTAGGTAACAATCTCCATTGTCCATCTACTTGGTGTTTCTTTTGGATGATTTTCCTAATGATTTTTCAGTACATCTTCAGCAGTTTATCTGTTGTGTATTCCATTATTTTTAATAAAATGTGAAAACAATTTTTTTTTCCTCAAAAAGTAAACCCACATTTACATTTGAAAAAGACTTCAGTCATTGAATGAAGTAATTTTCAGCAATGCATTAGACTGAAGTCTTTTCAGCATGTAAACGTGGATTTACCTTCAAAAAATTGTTTTCAATGCTAACTAATTGTATGAAAAAAATGGACTAAAGCTCTTTTTGCTGAAACCGATTCACTTGAGCTATGCCTGATGGCATACTTAGTGAAGAATCAATACAATCGGGATTGATGGATTATTTGTCACATCTTTTTTTTTTTTTTTTTTTTTTTTTTTTTTTTTTTTTTTATTTATTTTTATTTTTTTTTTTTTTTTTTTTTTTGTAGTCAAAGACTAGTTGTGAATATTAAACCAACATCAGTTCTAAAAACATACATACAAATTTTCAAAACATCAGCACTTCGCTGCATGGATTTTATAGGGTAAACCAGACAGTTATTGACAGCCTATCTTAAAAAATAGAAGAAAAAAAAACACAATTTAGCAAAAAAAAAAAAATCATAAAGTTCCTTTTAAATCCTACAACTCAACTGTGTAAAAGTTCTTTCAATTCTGTCCGAATTTTAAAAGATATATAAGGGTGTCAATAACTTATTTTACATTATTCAAATGCATTCCAGGAATAATGTTTGGTGTGAACTTTCTTTCTTAGCTTTAATTATAGCACCTAGGGAAAAATCACTGCAAATTTCAACTTTATTGGACTATTCTTTCTATAATTTTAGTATGAATATTCCCGAATCTTTCCTTAAGGGTGTCAAAAACTGCCTGGTTTACCCTACACTAATTGTTTTAAAAATTGTAAGATATTAGTCTGAAAGATATTGGGAACTAAAGTACACAGCTCTAGGACAACCCATCTAACCCTTTCTCCTGTTTAATCTCAATCAGCTCTTTTAAAACTTTCAAAAGTTCGGCCTCATTCAGTAAGTTTTAATGATAAGATTTGTTGTCTTACATTTTTAAAACTTTTGATATCAATTATCTAGCAAAAGTAAATTTTAAATAATTAACTTTTTAAACTAATTATTTGTAAGAAGCAAGAAACTCAATACAAATAAATATTGCTATTACAATTATGTTTATTGTATTTGGTGGTTAGGTGGTCTATGTAGAATTTTTAGCAAAATTCAGCCTTTTCTTGTTATTAACCAAACTAGACAGTGGCTTTTTCCTCGCCCTTTATAAGCTTTATAGCTTATTATGCTTCCATACCTGTTATCAAACATACTGCTACTCACATTAGGAGACAAAATGCTATGGCTTCTAAAGGATATCCAGTAGACATTTTATAAAGATGAAAGGGGATTTTTGGCAGTAAGGTAAATCCATTTTTGATCCCTACCTTTGTTAGTTAGGTAAATGGGCAATCGTTTGGGTTTTTCCTATGGCTGGTCAGTTTTTCTGTTCCTACTGGAAATAAATTAAAAATGATATTATTAGAAAATTAAATTTAACTGATCTGATTTGCTGCATCCCAGACACTCCAGTCACATATCACTGCCCTTGAAGGATAGTGTCATAACCGGAGAGTTAAGGTAAATCCTAGCAAATTCCAACAAATAACCTTTACCCTCCATCGAAAACCTACCTCATCCTGTCCTCCTGTATCCTTTAATGGCGTACAGCTAATTATTGTGGAACAAATACGATACCTTGGATTTTATCTGGACAAGAGACTTACCTTGAACCCTCACACAAGATTGAAAAGACAAGAATCTGAATGTCGATTTTGGCTGCTACAACACTTAATTAACAAACGTTCAAATCTCTCAATTCACTATAAGAAACTCATCTGTATAACTATTATCAGACCTGTTTGGACTTACAGTATAGAGCTATGGGGATCCACGAAACCATCAAATTCTTTCCGCATCCAATAACTCCAATCTAAAATCCTTCGAAAAATCCTTAATGCTCTTTACTTTGTCTCAAATGAACTGATCCACAATGACCTTAATATTCCATATTTCGCTGATTTGGCACGAACCAGATACCTTTCTTTTCATATTAAACTCACTCCTCATCCAAATCCACTGTTGCACAACTTTCTTCCCATTCCATTCCTGGCAATCCTCTGAGGTGTCTGGAAAGAAGATGGCCTTGTGATCTTCTTTTTTAGGTATTTTATTAGAGTACTACCAATGGTTTGAGTTTCTCTACAAGTTTTAATCATGTCATTATATAGCATTGTACACTGCATATTTACTAGATGTGTTTTCTAATACAGTTGTAAATTTCTTTTAATAAAATTAAAAAAAAAAAAATCTGGTAATTTCAGAAAAAATCTAGATTTTATTATTTTTAATAAAGTCGAAGAAGAAAAATATTATAAATAATAAAATTGTTTAAAAACCAATCCAGATTTTTGTTTAAATTACCAGGTGAATAGTCCAATTTCAAATTGTTTCCATTAGGAACAAAACAACCGAGTTCATAGGTAAAACTCAAATTACTTGGGGTAATTAATTAGTACATTAATTAATTAATGCCCATTTATTTACTTGAATAAAAAATATAAGGATGAAAATGTACGAGTATGTGACTGGACTGGTCCTTGGTCCTGAGTCCCAGTCCAGCTGTAGTCAGAATATTTATTTTCTGTTACAAGTTCGGGAGGCCCACTCAGCCTCTATAAACTGGTTTAAAAATGCCCTTATTTGCGGGAAAACCTGGAACTGAACTCTTTATGGGTTTTAGTAGTACAGGATATTGTTTATCATTATTTTTTTTAAATACTTTCAATAATGGATAGTACCCTCTTGTTTTCTTTGAGACCATTTTTTCCTCACTTCTTGGTTCATTAATTTTTTGTAATAATTCCCTTTATCCCCTCCAGTTATCATTTAGCATCGTAAAAATTATATTATATAATGAAGTATAAGGAATATAATGGTGTTGGGGAGGTCATGTTATCTCTCTGATATTGTTCAAAACAAATAAAATAGGTCTAACCTGATATCAAAAACAAAATGTCAATATTTGCTAATACTTAACCTAGTCTGATTATTATTTGATATTAAGTAACAGCCATCGGCTACCGTCGATATCACTTAATATATAATCATGATGAAACATTTATCACATGTTTTTTCTTTTGTATTCGGTTGGTTAAAATGTCTTGTGAATATGTTACTCTGTAGCATTTCTTAACCTCAAAAAGAAACAGCTAAAATTATCTAAAATCGATTATTTTATTTTCTATTATATATTAAAAAAAATATGTATATATGTATGTAATATAATAATATAAATATGTAAGCCTATTTCACACATCAAGAAAACTTTAAGAAATGACACAATTAGATCCTGGAACACATACTGGCAACAAACAGACAAAGGACGACCGGTTCACAAATTTATACCAGACATTAATCCAGAAAACTACAACAAATTGATAAGTACACATTACAATCTTACACAATGTCTGACAGAGATTGAACCTACCAAATACATTTTTAAACGTTTTCACCTTTCAGATAACAGAGCATGTCGCTGCAACAGACATACAACATAACCATTTAATCATACATTATATAACTGCCCACTATTTGATTAGGACAGATTTTTTATTAATCAAACAAGTCATTCCAAGTGGAGAAGAATGGCCAGCATCAGACAAGAAACTCCTCAAAAACTATATTTCTAAATTGAAAAAAATTATCCAAAGTGTTGAACTTTAAAAGAAGAAATGAAAAAAATATCATGGTAAATTGCATATATTGGCATACACTTTTGTATTTTTTTGTTATTATTTGTTTTTATTTCATTATTTTTCTTTGTATTTTTGTTTTTTATTATATAACTGATTATAATGTAATTCATTAAATTTTGTATTCGTAATAAGAAAAGCACACAACATTCAGCTATATTTTGTATTTGTATTTGATAATAACTGTTATAAAGAAATGATATTAGCCTTCAGATATTTCATTTTCATTCTTCCTGAGCACATTTTCAAAAATTCATTTATCATTTTTTTTCCCCCCCCTTCAAGACTTGTTAACACAAGTCCTATATTGCCAAATCTTATCAATGAATTTTTTTCTCGACTATTTTTGTTACAAAATAAACAATTCTCTTTTAGTTTCTCTTTCTCTTTCTCTCGACATTTTTAGCCCCATAAGATTATAACTGATATTAACTGATTGAGATAGTAGTAAGTAGATAGAACTCACTCCACCCCTTTAATTCATACTTTTTTGCTGGGATCAGGTTTTATCCTGTTAAACTGGTTTGGGCTGAGGGAACCAAATCAATTCATTAAGGAAAGCAATCATTTTTTTTTTATATCTATGTACTGTTTTTTTTTTTTTTTTTTTTTATATGATATTTTAAAGTTTTTGAATCATAGTTCTTAATTCCTTTGTTTTTCCTTTTATTAGGAAACCAAGAAACAATGATTATGATTTAAAATAAAGAAAGGCAACATATTCTTAAACAATAATCTTTGGCCCATGTATATTTTGCGATTAGTTTTTCATTAGTCAATAATTTAATTATCTGATAAATAAATATATATTAATTTATGAAATAAATAAATCAATTAAGGCTGATTCTTATATATTTTTCAATTTCCACTTTAAGAATCTTTTGTATCAATAAAATTAACATTTGTTGATAAACTGATGGAATCTATTTATTTTAGAAATTTGTATTGTATTATATATAAGCACAAGCACAAGTGAATGTGGTAATTATAGGCCAATTTGTCTCTCCCAAGTCGTATATAAAATATACACCTCGATTCTAGAAAGGAAGCTGAGGCCATTAGTCGAAGACAACCTGGAGGAAGGGCAAGCTGCTTTTCGCCCAGGGTGCCAAACACAAGATCACATTTTTGCCCTAAGAATGATAACTGAGAAAGCCTGGTCGAAACAGAAGCCTGTACCTTGCTTTTCTTGATATAAAAGCAGCGTTTGACTCAGTGCCAAGAGAAGAAATATGGTGTGCCCTAAGAGCTAAAAACGTCCCATCAGGTCTGATTGAAGCAATCCAATCAACGTACCAGGCTTCTAAAGGCATTGTAAGAATAAATGGCATGGAGTCAAAGTGTTTCCCAATAGAAAAAGGAGTTAAGCAGGGAGACAGTCTAAGTCCCCTACTTTTCATCATCTTTATGGATGAAATTATTAAGATTTGCAAGAGAAGAACAGCAAGGGCGGTGATAGGTCATTGGAATATGCGAACAATACTGGCACAAGCAATGGTATATGCTGATGACATCGTGTTAATTGCTGATTCTGCACACAGCCTCCAACAAACCCTAGTAGAATGGGAAGCAGAACTCGCTAGGAAGGGCATGAATATCAATGTGTCGAAAAGCAAACTCCTACAAGTAGGACGAGAGCCCGAACAAATCCATCTGACCTGCAATAATAAGGAGCTTGAAGTAGTAAATGAATTCTCCTACCTAGGAACTGTGATCTGCAGAAATGGAACATTAGAACAAGAACTATCCCAAAGGATAGCCAAAGCAAACAACATATATTACTCCATCTGCAACACAATTGTGGGAAAGAGAGAGATAGGGAAAGATGTCAAGCTCCGCATTTTCAAGGCGGTATATATGCCAGTTCTGCTATATGGAGCAGAGAGTTGGGTCCTTCCTGATAAAAAAATGGAACCGAATAACTGCTGCGGAGATGAAGTACTTACGCAGAGTGGCTTCCAAAACACGCCGGGATAGAATTCGAAATGAAACAATTAGGGAAGAATTAAATATCCCCGCAATGAAAGAGACCCTGGAAAAGAGGCAGCTGAGATGGTATGGGCACGTATGCCGGATGAGCCCAGACAGAGACCCACGAAAATTTATGGAGGAGAGACCAGCAGGTACTAGACCTAGAGGAAGGCCTCGGCTTACCTACAACAGCTACATATCCAAGTTGGGACAAGCAAGAGGAAAGACACTGCAAGAGATGACAGCTCTTGCGAGAGACAGAGACGGATGGAGGTCCTGGGTTGGATCAACTCTACGCTGAAAGGCACAAAAGAGAAAGTTAAAGAAGAAGAAGAGAAGTATTGTATTATACTGATAAAGATATTTTTCATAACTCATAGTTAATTTTATGGTGTTTAGGTATTAAAAAATCACACAAAAACCTACAAAAAAAGAAATCTTTATCATTCTTGTTATAATTTCAACTTAAAATTTGAAATAAAATATTATATAATATTTTATTATAATTATAATAAAAAACAGTATAATAAGTATAATAAATATAATAATAAGTATAATAAGTATTATAATATTATAAATAAATTATAAATTATAAATATTATAATAAGTATAATAAAAACAGAAATTTTAAAATTCTTTCTTTTACAGTTTTCAAAGTGAATTGCAGGGTTTGAAATCAATAATTATTTTTCCCAAAAAATCATATAATAATTATTATACTTGATTTTTAATTTAAAAAGCATTTGTGATTTATAAATAAAAATTTAAATTGATTTTTGATGTTTATTGATTTGATTAAAAATTATGATCACTCACTCAGTGATACGGTATTGCTTAAATAATAATGATTAAATATCGATCAAAAAAATGTTGATCAGAAAATAAAAATCATCTTTTACACACAAATTGATTATTATGTCAATACTCAAAATACATCTTGGAGATAATTCAAAAAATTTAACTTTCTGATTTAGACAGGAATTACTCAAAAATTATTGTTATTGTTAATTGTAAAAATTTTGTTCAAAAATAATGATCAGAATTTGATTTTTATCTCTTATGATAATAAAAATCTATCTTAATAAAAATTATCAAATGATTTTAAAAATTCCAGATAAAAATCATGAACAGATTTGATTTTTATTATTATTATTTTTAATTATCGATTTCAAACCCTGGTTAATTGTTTGAAAATTAAATCGTTCAAAATTAAAAATTCAGCACGGACATCTAGCGGAGAAGTTGGGAGTTACAGTAGTACAACAGTTTTGCCACAGGTAGCGCTGTAGTCTCAACTAACATCTTGGTTACCATTAAATATTTTTAAAATGCGAATCATTTCATATTTTATTTTAAAGATATTAACTGCTAAAATTTAATAGAATAGTTTATAGAATCAAAGTAATTATTTATTGGAATATTATTGTTAGAGTATCATGATTTAATATAAAAGAGTTTTAAGATCTTCAAAAACAGGTTATTTAATTTTGAAATTATTTAACCCATTAATGAGTAATTTAGTTTAAATATTTAATGAACCAATGGATTAATGTACACTAAATTATATTATTTGTAATATTTGAATGTTCTAATATTACTCTAACCATTATTAATTAATGGTTTATACAGATGTTTTTTGTTTTTTAAGGTTAAATTGGTATTTGTTTTGTACTAACTCAGAATAAAATAATCTTATGTCAATATTTAGTAAATCTAAAAGAAAATAATAAAGCTAATATTTTTGTTGTTCTCCATTTGATAAGTTGATTTTGAATTTTAAAAAAAATTATTTTATTTTTTTCTAACCCTATTTATCTGCCTTAATACCAATATAAATTTTTCATTTCAAGTAGAATAAAATTATATAATATCCTTAAATATTAAAATTATAACTATGTAACTATTGAAATTTAAATTTTCTTAACATTTTATGTATTCTAGAAAATTTATGAGCTGTGCAATATTGTAGAATCAATTTTCTATATTTGTTTACATTGGATTATTTATCATGTGTTATGAATTTTACACTTTTATTAATTATTCATTGATACAAATCTTCTTTGGTGTAAAGCTAGATTTAAATCTATTGCTTATTTTATATAATTTGTTGCAAATGTAATTTAAACTTCATCATGTATCTTGTAGGTAATCCTCAAGTCTAAACACTAAATGAAATTCTTTCTCTTATAATTTTAGAAATGTAGAGAATTTCATGTGAACCATTTACTTTTATATTTACAAAAGGTGTTATTTTTATTCTATTATTAGACACTTTACCTAATTGTATAATTACAACATTTAGAAAGGAACTTCCTCATGCAAATAGATCTAGAAAATGTATGACAAATGTTTCTCTGTCAGTCCTTTGATTAATTAATTATTTGGAATGAGTTGAGTGCTTCTTAGATCTGTTAGCCAACCAGAGCGCATACAAGAGCTGTCAGTCGGAATGATAGTATTAAGCCACAGTGGAATGCTCATTTCCATATACCCATTGGCCCCAATCACAGACCTTCTTCGTCAGAAGTGTCTGCTGCCAGCTATAACACTCGAGCTGTTTCAACAGGAATGGAGTATGTCATGTTTAATGTAAATCAAAGGTACAATACTATTAAAATAACTTTAAAAAGTTCATTCATTTATTTATTTGTATTGAAAATTATAATTCATTTTTTTTTTTTTTTTTAATAGAGGAAAAGGTGTATATATGAGCACCCTCTTTTGTTTTTGATTTAAAGTTACTTTTATTTTAAAAAATCTAGATTTTTGTCTTTCATTAATGACTACAACAAATTTCTCAAATGCGAGAAGGCAAAAAAATTATTTCATTTCAAAAACGACCATTTACTAAAAGCTTTTAAAATAGCACCAGAAAAATTGTGATGTAAATACAGGCCCTCTTAAAAAAAAAGTCTCCAAAAATAGTTTAAAACATGATAACACAATTAGAAACGGTAGAGAGTTTATTTATTACTAGAAAAAAAATTATTTACCAAAATCGCTATCATAACTGGCTCTTTCAGCCAAGGCACGATCTATGTTCCCACATTTGGGAACATTTTATCCACACCTCTCTCCGAGTGTCTTCAGGGAACTTTCTATCACTAAACATGCAAGTTGTGATCTTTAATAAGAGTTATGTCGAAGTTCCCGGAGAAATGGGTGTCCATATTTAGACCAAGAAAGAGTACCTATATTTACACTAACTCCAACTAAAAAGATGTAAAAGAACTAAAAAAGATCACATGTAACCTAAAAGCGTGCGTGACTAAAGTTATGCTTCAAAGAGTAGCTTAAGATATCTCCGCTTTCCAGATATCATTGTGAAATTATTTTTAAATAAAAATAAGAACATAAAACGAAAACGATTTCACATATCTTTCAAAAGTATATAGTCCAGAATGAACACCAATTTGCACAATAACTCTAGTGCCTCCACACTAGTTGAAAGAATGGTTCCAACTGCTCAATGATGTCTTATATTAGCAAATGGCTCCATAGACATTATTAGATATATCATAATTAATTTCAATAAATATATTTCTAAAAAACAACAATACTTATTCTTATAATATTTATTTCTGTTTCTAATTTTTACTCCAGTTAAGATTGCCTTATGAAGAGAGGGACGAGAGATAAGGGTTGGCCCTAGATAAGAACTGGCTCCTAACGACCTCTCCACAGTAGGCCCTCCACTACTAACTCAATAATAATATCTATCTTATTTAAAACAGTATTTATGTATTTTGTCGTCTCTATTGGACTTTAATTATCCTATTTATATGTTAGTTTATTTAAATTTAAAACTATAACTTATTATTAGTTCTTCAGATCTAGACATGTTTCCTAAAGTGGGGTAATTTTACCGTATGCATTTCCTTAATCAGGATAAGGGCTAAGAGGTAGGCTTAGCTTAGACTTTCGAATAACTGTTAACCCATTCATTTATTTATTTTTTGTATATATAATTATATCAAATTTATTTATTTATTTGAGATTTTTGAGCGTAAAACCCCTAGGGCCATCAACGCTCGTATGTTCTTAATAGAAAGTTATTGTCTATATTTTATGTTATAACTTTTCTCTATAAAGGAGGACTATCACTTTTTCAATTATTTTTTCATCGTTTCCCAGCCCCTTTGAGATGTCTCGAGGTATTCCTGACTCAGTTAACCTGTTGTTGTAGTACGGGCACTCGGTAAAGATATGGTATATTGAAAAACCATTGCTACACATTTCACATTTGGGAGGAGCCTCTCTGGTTATAAGGTGAAGGTGTGTAGTTCTCGAATGGCCAATTCTTAATCGCGTTAGGATCACTTCTTCTCTGCGATTAGTGCGGCAGGAACTATTCCATAGTCCTTTCTTAATTAACTTGAGTTTACTTGGTGGGTTGTGATCCTACAATGCCTTCCACTGTTGGGATATCGTCTCTCTAAGTGGGCGTGCGTGCAAGTTCTGATGCCGTCGGAAAGGTTTTGCCAGGTCCTGGGAGGGCTAGAGCTTCTTTTGCTGCTTCATCAGCCATATCGTTACCTTTTATACCTCTTAATTTATTTAGGTAAAATCATATACATATATTGTAATACTCGGTTGTAGCCGACGGTTTGAACAACAGAATCAGTTGAGATATAGAAGGATTAATACAATTAGGATTAATCTATGTAAGTGCCATCCATATAAATTGTTGACCTCTTTAATGCAGATTGTAATATTTTCTCAATATAATGTTTAAAAAAAAACAAAAACAAAATGCTGATGTTTTGAATTTTTTTTTGTATGTTTATATAACTGATGATGGATGTTTAGTATTCAAATAAATATAATTCCAAAAGAAGTGATAAAAAATTCATTAATTCTAATCGAACACCTGAGTTTCATTCATTGGATTCATTTAATGATCAGGTACCCACTTTATATGAGCTGAATCCCGAAAATGGTATTCCTATTAAATATTAATATAACATTAATAAAAATTGAGAATAGAATTTTTTTAATTTTAATTACTTGCAATGAAGGAGACATATTTCTTTATGAATTTTTCCAAAAGGAATCGTAACGCCCTCGATATTTCGGCAGTTTTGTTTTTACCCTTGCTTTTCAGAGATTGCCCAATGTTTTATTTTAAAACGCAATATTTTGTAAATTTTGTTTGTTAGCTCTTAATTTATAAATATATGACTTCGTTTTAAAGGCGGTTGCCTTTGTTGATAGTTGCGAATAGAAACAATTCGCTTCTTTAGAAGTCAGTTGTTTCAGATTTCGTTTGTTCGACAAGATCTATTCGTAGATCCTAACGGAAGGAAGTTCCTCTATAAACGAACTGTGTCTTGTATGTTTGACATATTCCACACTTGTTTTTCTTTGAACGCTATCAGCATTTCATATATATTCTGTATTATTTGCTTCAATTTATTTGTAAATTTTCCTTGATGGGATTGCTTGACATGTTTTTATTGTTCAATGTTTATAAGCTGTTATATGTTTTTCCGCCAAAGTCTGGTTCATATTTTATATAACAAAGACTTAGAGTCCCAAGACTTGTTTTAAGATGTGACGTAGATTTGGACTTAATGCTAAAAAAAAAAATAAAAAAAAAAAAAAAAAAGATAAAAATATATTTGAGTATTTGTGATATAAAACAACTTGATTTGGGTTTTAATGGGGTGCGATGGAGGGAGATGTGTGGCCGGGGTTTGGTGTTGTCAGCATCAAATCTTCGAGTTCGCTTAGCCCTTTATTTATTATAGTTTAATTATTATTTATTTTAGTTTATTTACAATTTTTTTAAATGTTGATTTCAAACAACATTTATTTTATGTTAATTAGGTATTATTGATAATTTTGTATGGTATATATTATATGGTATTTATTTGTGGTTTCAGAGTAAAGTGTGCACAAATTATTTTTCAAATATCATAATTCATAATTTTTCTAAAATCATTTAATTATTGGTTGAGAAGATAAGATGGCCAGGGATGTAGTCTGGTTGATAAATTACAACAAAAACACTTTATATCAGAGTGTCGACATTTCGACCTGCCTTGCAGATCTTCTTCAGGGTTATAAAATAACAAAACTTTGATTTGACCAAAACGATACAGAATAAACAAAGTAAATTATTTTACTAAAGAATTAAGAGTTAATTACATAATTAAAAAAAAAAGAAATTTAGTAATTAACACTCGAGATGAAGCGCAGAATGAATTCCAAATCCAGATGTCTACTTTTTATAATTTTTCACAGCTGCTGGATAAAGGTAAAAGGTCAGACTGAATTTGGGAGGGGAATTATTTTTGTATGGCCGTTTTCAATGTGATTTAACCACTTTTTTGAGAAAACCTTTCACCTAAAGATAGTCTAGTAGAAAAAATATTCAAAAAAAAAAAAGAAGGAAAATAAAGGAAATTGGACTTAGCTGGTTTTGGAATTCCACGCCTCAAATATTCTTGTAATTGTATAATTAATTCTTAATTCTTTGTTAAATTAATTTAATTGGTCATTCTGTATCATTTTGGTAACATCCAGTTTTTGTTATTTTTAGCCCTGAAGAAGACCTGCAAGATAGTTTGAAACGTCGTCACTCTGTTATGTTGTTTTTAAAACTTGGATGTGTAATTCATCAACCTGAATGCATCCCTGACCATCGACCATCTTCTCAACCATTATTCATACAGTCAACTCTACTATTTTTATAATTTAATTATTTATATTGGAATCATAAATATTTATTCGATTAGCATTTGTTGGCTGTCTTTTTAGTTTTCCAGTTTTTCAATTTCTTTTCAAATTTAAAAGAAAAATCCCAAAATCAATTATTTTGTACTTATAGCATTAATAAGAGTCGCATATATATGGTAATCACATTTTTTTTCAATTTAAAATAAATAAATAAAATTTTATTAATTTTACGGAAGTATATTTGTTATTTTTTTGCCCTGTGGGTTTCTCTAGAATGTGGTCCAAATATTGGGTCTTTTTCACATTAGGGCTGCCAGTTACTTGCCAGTTCTCAGCTTTCAGTCAACATAGAGAAATCATTTTTTCACGTAAAATTGTAGTTTTGTATGCTATCTCTTTACCACAACCAAAATAAATAATATCCCAGGTTTTGTTAAACCCCTGCATTAATTTCAGGATAACGGGTTTTGGTTGTGGTAAAGAGATAGAATATAAAACTATCAATTTTACGTGAAAAAACCTGATTTTTTATCTTGATTCCGTAAAATTAATAAAATTTTATTTATTTATTTTAAATTGAAAAAAAATGTGATTACCATATATATGCGACTCTTATTAATGCTTTAAGTACAAAATAATTGATTTTGGGATTTTTCTTTAAAATTTGAAAAGAAATTGAAAAACTGGAAAACTAAAAAGACGGCCAACAAATGCTAATCGAATAAATATTTATGATTCCAATATAAATAATTAAATTATAAAAATAGTAAAACGTTATTTTCATATTTTTTTGTTTTCTTGGCTTCCAATGCTCATTGGCGGTTATAACTCTAGTTTTGACTACTATAGGTCCCCACTACCACAAAAAAATCGGCATTCAAATCGGTGAGGTACAAATCACAGCTGAGAACTGGCAGTCTTAATATGAAAAAAAAAACCCAAATATTTTGTTCTCCTCTGTATTAAAATTCTTCACATAGACTTATCTTCCTTTAGCCTAGGCATGTTGTTATAGTCCAGTCAATAAACACATTGTAGAGCGCATGAAATATGAAATATATTTTTGACTTCACAGCTTTGTTAGGAGTAGTTAGAAGGTTAAAAAGATAATTAAAAGTCCCAAAGAGCTAAGGGTGGGGGGAGGGGAGAACGTCCCAATATTGTTTTTCGATAATATCTCAAAAACGGTGAACTCTAGAAACATATGTTACAAAGCAAAATTAAAGCTCATTAAATTCACTACAAAATTAATTATATACATATTCGTCGAAATTCCAACAGTTTTCGAGATATACGTTATTAAATATCGATCATTTTAGATGATAAAAGTATGGTTGACTGGATGATGAATGGAGAAGAAGATAGTCAGGGATGCAGTCTTTTTTTTATTTTTATTTTTATTTTTATTTTTTTTATTATTTTTTTTTTTTCTTCTTCTTCTTTTTTACAGATGTGACAAAAATAACAGACCGATAAACAGATGACAAATGGAATACAGAATGGCATAGATAAAAAAACAATATACAAAAACCGCATAGAAAAGATCAGATACATAAATAACAAAGAATACAAAGCAGCAAGGTAAGAATAAGGACAAGACAGGACAGACAGGTTCTGTTTTTTTGTCACTTCTGGTATTTTGTTCATTATAGCCCTGAAGAAGACCTGCAACGCAGGTCGAAACGTTGGCACGTATTAAAATATTCTTCTTTGACGTGGTGTTACTTTGCATCCCAGACTATCTCCATCGATCATTTTAGAAATAAACAAAATATTTATCTCACTTTTTATTAAACACTTGCTTGAAATACCAGAAATATATATATATATATATATATATATATATATATATATATATATATATATATATATACGAAATTAAAGTAAATTTAATACTCTACAATTTTGATTCTGACATTTTTTCTGGGACACGATTGTGGAAGGTACTAGAAACAAACGTTTGACAAAAAGTGAGGTCACATTTGTTTTTTTCCGAAAATCACCGATTTTCAATAACGAATATCTCGTAAACGGTTAGAACTACGACAAATTTATATATTGTCAATTTTATAGGACATTTAATTAGCTTTTATGTTTATTTGAAACAAGAAAATTGAACTTCTCCCCTCCCCCCCACCGTTAGCTCAACCCCCCCCCCCAGTGGTGGGGACGTTTAGTATGTTTACCTTCTAACTATTCCTAACGAAGCTATGAAGTCAAAAATTATCGCATATTCCATGCACTCTACACCCCTCATTTCAGCACTCATTGGCTGTACTAAAGAGTCTTTCATAACATGTGTATTTCTCTTGATGTAGAAGTTTATTATCTTTATGAGTAGGTTTTATTAAAATATTCATTCGATCGACCTCTGCCTTATTTATGAGTATCGCAATACTGCCGAAACGGGGGCCATAAGGTCAAGTATTGCGAGCCCTAGTTAAGGATACGATCGGACAGCTTCCCCCCTCTCCTCCCTCCATTCTTAATGGAGGTATTAATGAAAGGTGCGCCTGGAATGTTGGGAACATTTAGTTGCAAAATACTTTAGCAGGATGTTAGGGTGTGGCTATAGCGATATACTAAGCTGCCAATACGGTCCATACATCAACCGCTCTCGTTCCCATCCTACCTGCCCGCCTGTAGTGGAAGGTGTGTACCTTACCCTTCGGCTGTCTATTTGTCTTCTTAAGTACTCTCTTAGTGTTTTCCCTGTCCGTAAATATAGGGACGCCGTGGAGTTTATGTCTTCGCTTCGGATCTCTTGGATGGATTCGGAGACACAAATTTATTTAAATTACACTACCTCATTTTCTATACTATTTTTTTTTTTAAATTTATGTATTGATATTTACAATTGTACAAAAAAAAATATACATCAAATAAATGTGTTGATAGTGAATACAATGCCACGTAAATAACATGTAAAAAACTACTTACTAGTAGAACTTCAATAAAAAATCTACTCTAGACGGTCTCTAGGCCATCTTCTTTTCAGACGCCTAGATGATTATCGGGAATGGATTGGGAAACAAGTTAGGAGACTAGTGGATTGGAGTGGTTATGGAGCTTATTATGAAAGGATAGGTATCTGGTTTGGGGTAAATCAGCAGCATAAGAAACATTAAGATCTTTATGGATGATTTTATTGGTTACAAAGTAAGGATCATTGAGGATTTTTCGAAGGGTTTTGGATTTCAAGGATTGTATACGAGATGAATTGGATGGTTTAGTGGAGCCCTAAAGTTGAACTTCATACGTCTAAATAGGTCTAACAGTCATGAGGCTTTTGTAATTAATTGGGAGCTTTGAACGTCTATTTAGTAAAAGTTGGACTAGTCTGTAACGACGGGCAGTTTCTTGTCGTTTTAGTCCTGTATGTGGATTCTAACTAAGATGTTTGTCTAAGTGGAGTCCTAGGTAGCGGATCTGTTCAACAGGGATTAGTGGAATATCTCTGCACTATTAAATCATATTTTATATGAATATTCTACTAATCCAAGATTTTTTAAAAATTGATTTTATATATGTTATACATACAATTTTATGTTATAATTAACTGGGACCAGGGACTTGCCCTTATACAGTGCAAAATTTTACAAATACTGTAATAAGTGAATAATATGTACTGAACTTTAGCTGGTGAAATAAACTAAAGAGGAGAAGAAAAACAAACATTTATTTAGTTAAATGATAGCTGCTTCACAAAATAAAAGAATGATTTTAGATGCCCATAAATTAATGTTTTTAAAATACAAAATAAATCGTCTGCCTGGAGGTAAAAGTCATTAAATAAAACAATCAACTTTCCGTTTCGATATTCAAACGGGAATATGCACATTAAAAATTTCTCAGATAGTTATATAGTGGACTTTCTCATTCTCCAAAGTGCATATCTAGCAGTTATGTTCACTTATATGACTTTTTATATTTATGGGAAATGATAATATCAACACACAATGACTTTCTGTCGAATTTGGAAAAAAAAAAAGTGTACTTAGTGACTTTTACCTCCAGTAGACAGAGTTATCTTTTTTATTTTTTTTTTTATATATGTTTATTGAAATTTACAACTGAACATAAAAACATCCGTCCAGTAAATGTGTTAATAACAAAAAATAATAAAATGGCAATTGCTTGTGAAGCAACTACCCCCTTTTAAGTAGCACTTCAATAAAAGTTCTATTTGAGAAGGTCCCGAGGCCATCTTCTTTTCAGACGCCTCGGGGGGTTGTCAGGAATAGAATAGGAAGCAAGTTGAGAGACTAGTGGATTTGAATGGTTTTGGAGTTTATTATGAAAGGATAGGTATCTGGTTTGGGCTAAATGAGCAACATATGGAACATTAAGATCTTAATGGATAAGTTCATTTGTGACAAAGTAGGGAGCATTAAGGATTTTTCGAAGGATTTTGGATTGCAAGGATTGGATACGAGATGAGTTAGATGGTTTGGTGGAGCCCCAAAGCTCAATTCCATATGTCCAAATAAGTCTGATAATTGTCATGTAAATGAGTCTTTTGTAGAAAATCGGAAGTTTTGAACGTTTGTCTAGTAAATGTTGAAGAAGTCGAAAACGACGGGCAGTTTCCTGACGTTTTAGTCTTGTATGTGGATTCAAAGTTAAACGTTTGTCTAGTTGGAGTCCTAGATAGCGGATCTGTTCAACAGGGATCAGTGGGATAACAGACAGAGTTATCTAAAACATTTTTTACTAACCATAACATTGCTGTATTGAGATTAACGGAGAAAAGGTTTAATTTTATGTTCGCCTGAATATTTCATTTCGGATGTTTGCTGAGGTATTAAAAACAAATATGATTGTGGTCAAATCGTGTAAAAAATATTTTTTTGACGTACTTTCCTCAATGAATGATGTCAAATTCAATGAACCATCAACCTACTGGTTCACTCAAAAAATTAATTTCTTGATATATGGTGGAAATGTAATAAGAATTAACTGATTACAGATTAGTTAGTTGTAAAAAAAAATAAAAAAGATCGGAAACAGCTTCGAACTTTCCGGAAGGAAGGTCTTATAATACAGTAAAGATAACTGCCTCCCGTTCTCAAATATTTATGGCTTTTTAATGATTCATTCGAGTATTTCAGGTTTTAGAGAACATTAGGTTTGTGGTGCAGTTTTTTTATACGTTTATAAAAGAAAGATCTTCCTGTAAATTATGGCTCTAAAAATTGAAAGGTTTGCTCAATATTATACTGGCTTAATCGATCTCTTATTAATAATTCATAGGAAATGGTTATACAAAGGCTCATTCAAGTTTTCTTTATCTGCTTGTTCTGCATATTGTGTAATAATTTAAATTCTAAAATTATAATGTCCTCGTTTGAGATGCATTTTCTCAGAAGTACATTTAGTACTTGTTTTTTTTATTTGCTACTTTTTAAATGGATTCAACGAGAACTATTATGTTCTATTTTGTATGAGGGCACATTGTTATCTACTTGTCCTGATCCCATGTGAAGAGTTTGTCTATTCCATATGGATGAGCCTGACATATATAAATTCCGTTCTAGTAGGGTTAATCTAGGGGTATAATGAAGCTTAAGAAAAAAAATATTTTCTGTTTTGGAAATAATTTTACTAAACAATTTTAATAACTCTCCATTTTTTTGTGTTTTTAATACCCATCAGCTATGACATCAACCACGACCAGCGTTAAAGAGGTTATAAGCCGAAAATGTTGTAATAACGGTACTAGCCTAAATAACTTTGTGTCCACGTTTAATATGAACGCGGGGGTGGTGGGGGGAAGGGGTTCACAGCTTATGAGGTCCGTTAATAATCTTAATGCCTTGTCTAAAGGGTATTTGGATCTTTACCATGGGGTCCATCTTGTGGCCAGTTCTAGTTTTGTTTTTTATTAATTTCAAACATAGCGGCCACTAGACTGGAATTCCTTGAAAACCTGGAATTATGCTTAAATTTCGTATCATTGGAAAAATTAAGGAATTACACTTGAATTTTATGTATTCACCTGGATTTTTATGAGATCCTAAGATAAAAAAAAAAGAAAAAGGGATTCATTTACTCATCTTCAATTCAAATAAAAATAAAAATAATATATTTAAAGATTAAACACACCAGACGTTTAATGAATTCAATCTTAAAACAAATGACGGCCGATCAGAATGTTTACTGATAAGAACTAACAAGTGGTTTCCAAGTGTCTGCTCACCGCCGCAACACTAGAACTTCAAACATGATTTGAAACGTTCTTAATGTATATATTCTATAAAAAATTATCCTGCTATTTTTTGTTTGTTTTTTTGTTGTCATAAAAATGATGACTTAAGCCCTTTTGCCCAAACACCTGTAATATATTTGTGAATTTTTTATCCATTGTATATTTTAATTCTGGAGTATGACAAGGTGATCCTGTTTAATCTAGAATAATTTAGAGTCTGGTGGGACTTTGGCGAGTTGAATCTAACAAATTCTTGGGTATGCTGATGATATTGTGGTCCTGGCAAGAAACTTTAAAAGGCATTTTGGACAAGATGGTTAAAGATTGCAAAATATTATGTCTTGAAATTAATGAGGCGAAAAGACATCATATACTTAGTCTTAGGCCTCTGGAATTAGAAGAAGGCCGCCTAACTTATTTCTTGACAACCACTCTTTTGAAGCTGTTGACTACTTCGTTTATCTTGGCACGGAAATTAACTCCGAAAATATAGTGAGCGATGAGGTTAAAAAAAGAATAATGATTGGCAATAGAGCTTCCTTTGGCCTTATAAATATGATAAGATCAAAGCTGCTATCCAAAAGGACAAAACTCAGGTTATACAGATCTCTTATCAGACCCGTTGTGTGCTATGGCGCAGAGACCTGGACACTAAAAGCAGCTGACCAGCAAGCCCTAAGGATCGTCGAAAGGAAGATACTTAGGGGCTTGTTTGGCCCTGTGTGCGCTCAAGGAGCTTGGCGAATTAGGAATAACCAGGAAATAGAAAATCTTATACAGCATGAAAATAAAGTAAGATTTATTAAATGCAGACGGATCAGCTGATTAGGATATCTGGAAAGGATGCCAGACACAAGAATGGCAAAAAAAGTTTTCCAGGCGACCTTCTCTCTCCCTCAAGGACGCCCTCGTAAGAGCTTGCTGACGTGGAAGAGGACTTGGAAACGATAGGAGTGACTAACCGGAAAGGAAAAGCTTTAGATAGACATTGCTGGGGACTAATTGTCAGGGAGGCCAAAGTTCACCATCGGCTGTAGAGGTGAAGAAAAGAAGAGATATTTTTATTTCTTTATTTCATCTTACAGGTACAAAAATTTATATTAATATTTCTATGATTTGCTTACAAATAAGTAAATAATGGTCCTATTATTCTGGCTGTGGAGATTGATTTTTGGAGGAGATCAGCAAGAATCTCAAGGGTTCAACGAATCCGGATTGAGATCATAAGTTAAAGAATGGAAGTTAAAAGGAACATTCTGGAGGAAATGGAGGGAAGGAGACTGAGATGGTTCGGCCATATTAAAAGAATGAAGAATAAAAGAATCCCCAAAATATCTTATGAATGAGAAGCAGAGGGAAGGAGAAGGAGAGGTAGGCCTCGCATCAGGAGGAGAGATGTTGTGGCTGAAAGTATGGCTGGCCGAAGATTAACGGAGGAAGAAGCGATGGATAGAGAGGAATGGAGGAACCGGCTGAGGGAGGAGTTTGGTTGAAGGAAACTTTGAAAGCGGAGAAAAATCCTTTCAAAGAAGAAAAATGGTCCTATTACTTAATGGGGATGGATAGCCGTAATTTTTATTAAAATAAAAGTTTTAAGTTAAATAAAATATTAACGTTGGTGAGATGTAAAAGCTAAATATCTTTTAATTCAAAAACCCTTATGTTGTTCATTGAAATATTAACGGTGTATGTTGTAGTACTGAAATTGTTCAGCTTGCACCACTAACGGGCTTGCTTTCTAAGTTACTAGGAAAAGACATACTTCAGTTTTCACAATCTGGAACGATATACGGCTAACAGAAATAGCGCCACTGTACAAATAGGGCGGGAGTGCATGGTGTGAGGAATGCGACAAACTGCACAGCCTTGTCCACCACCGTGTGTGCCCATTGAAGTTGTTCCTACTAGGAGTCAGAGCCAGCCTCATTTCGATTCATGAAAGTTTCCTAACGATTCCCTGTTCTCGAGAATGTAGGCCGCCCTGGCGATGAATGGCCGAGAAATTGCGGGGTTTTGAAATTGACTCGTTTCTTATTTACATTTTTTTTTATATACCTTACCTTACCTTACCTTAGCTTAGCTTACTGTGCTCATTTCAAAAGTCGAGCCGGCCAGGTTTCCTACATAACTGCCTTTATGTAATCTTGATTATTTTCTACACTTGGTCATTGCAAACGGGATGGTTAGGAAAGTGTATTTGATAATTATATTTCGCAATTAACTTCAAACTGGGAATCGATTCTAGGTTGACTTTAATTAGCTAAAATAAAGAGCTTAATGAACACATAAATAAAAAAAAAAATAAATAAAAAAAAAAAAAAAACTTATTTTTGAGAAATTTTTAGAATCTGCTACACTCAAGGGTAACTATGGACGATTATGAATGCATTCATCCCATGTATACAAACATAAGTGACTAATCAATCTCAAAATATCTAATTGTACAAAAGATAAAAAAAAAGGAAAAATTAAAATAATGAGGATGATTGAATATTGGATATTTTAATTTAATGTTTAGAATGCTAAACATTCTTTATCGTTCTAAAAATATACAAAACATTAGTACTTAGTTACACAGATTATATAAATTAAATTTTGAAAATGTAAGACAAGAAATCTAAAAGGTTGATACTCACATTGGGGGAGGGGGGGGGTTGTCCTCGTCACTTGTTAACTATCCATTGGTAGCGCTTATAAAGGTTCTATATAATGAAGTACTATATTAGATATTAGTCCCGCGGCCAACTTTTTTTCTGTCGCCTGGAGGGTTATTTGGAATGGAATGGGAAGTAACTTGGGAGACTAGTGGATTGGAGTGGTTATGGAGCTTACTATGGAAGGATAAGTATCTGGTTTGAACTAAATCAACAAGATATGAGACATTAAGATCTTTATGGATAACTTTATTGATCACAAAGTTTGAGGATTTTTCGAAGGATTTTGGATTGTAAGGATTGTATACGAAATGAATTGGATGATTCAGTTTGATTTAGCTCAACTCCGTTCGTCCTAATAGGTCTAATCACAGTCATACAAACAAGTCTTTTATAATTAATTGGGAGCTTTGGACGTTTGTCTAGTAAATGATGAAGTAGTCTAACGACGAGCAGTTTCTTGTATGTGGATTCCAAGAAAGACGTTTGTCCAAGTGGAGTCCTTGGTAGCGGATCCGTCCAACAGGGATTAGTGGAACATTATTAAAGTACTGTAGGACAGGAAGTCGAAGGTTTAAGGCAAAGGTTAAATGTTATTTGATGGGATTTATTTGGGTTTAATTTGATTCTCCATTTTTGACACCATTCTTGAAGGTTTATGATATGGGATTGAAGTGTCTTGGGGTTGCCTTTTTTAATTCATTATTTGTTGTTATCCGCTAATCACCTCCGACAGGCCATATATAGCAGAGAGGACTTCGGAGATAGTAGATGTTTCATGGCTGGGATATCTCGATATAGGACATTAGTACAAATCTACATTTACATATAGATATAGATACATTTACATATAGATTTTCCGCCACAAGTCTTAGCCCCAGTACGTGACTTGGTTGAGAAATCGTAGCTATTTATTGCCAATAGGATCCGTTAAAGAACAAAACAAAATGGTAGGGTCTATTAGGTCTGTTACTTGGAGATCACTTTGAAGGCTTTAGCGTCGAGGTATTAATTTTATTCCTTTCTTAAAAGAAATGTAAAGAGCTCTTTAATTCCATTATTGCTTCAGTTCATTTAAGTGCTTCTAATGACTTATCAAAAGGAAGGAATTTAATAAATAGTATCCATGGAGGAGCTCTTTGTATAATTATTCAACTTTCGTTTCAATTAACTTCAGTCGTCAGCTCGGATCGACCTGTCTCGAAATTAGTTGTCCTCTCTCTCTCCTAGCTCCTTTCATGTTTGTCTTTATAAAACTGTTGAGCTGTGTTGATCTCAGTTAAGTCTACTCCTTGGAGGGAAGACTTTCCTGTAATGTGTTTTCTCTGTTCACCACCGTAATGGTCTTCCTTCACGTCTTCTTTCTTTACTTTTAGCCTCTCTTTTGGAAACAAGGAGGATTGTTGAAAAAAAAAATAAAAAATCTATATATACTGAAAGGAAAAAAGATTCCACACAATTGATTTTTTTGATTTTCTCGACTAAAATCTTCTATTATTTTTTGGTTATTTACGTCCTGATATATCTTAATAAGTGATTGTGAAATATATTAGGATTATTAAAAAAAAAAATTAAATAAAAGTAGGCAACATTTAATATATTGCTTACTTTTATTTAGTGAGCATGGTATACCTTATGTTTATTGACATTTGAGGAACTAATGGCGATAACCGTTAGGTGGAGTGATTAAAAAATTGCTAAGCACTTCATAGTTTTGACAACCTCGTTCCGAAAAAACTAAAGATACAACTACGTTTAGATACAACTTACGATAAGTTATGACTTCCTTTCATTTCTGAAGTTCCGACTCGGAACTTGTTATTCTCCCGACACTGTGCTTCCTTCTCTTCTAAATCGTCAGTTCTCAAGTAGAGTGTGAGTCCTGCATACGTTCGTCCGGTCTTACGTTTACAGTTAAAATTTTTGGATCGTCCCGTCATGACTTCTTCTGAAGAGGAATCGAAAAGAATTTTACATATAGGACATTTTTCATAAACCTGCTGTCAGAAAAAAACGGTATTACTGTATAAATCCAAGGTAAGCAAAACTATTATTGAGTAGAAAGTGTGCGAAACATTGTGTAAAGTTTATTCCCAAACCTCTAAAACTGTCAACCCTTCTAGAAATCTAAAAAAGTGTTACAGAACATGAAATCCAAAGTGAAAAAAAAGATAGGTGTTAAAGCGACGGGGAACAAAAAAATAAACAAAAAGACTCGTAAACAATGTTAATCCGATTCTCAGCTTTGTTGAGTTTGAGTTTTTTCGAGAGTAAAACATAAGCCATCAACGCTCGTTCATCTTCACTGTATAACTATCTGAGAAATTTTTAATGAACATATTCCCGTTTTAATATTGAAACGGAAAAAATTTGATTTTGTTACTTAATGACTTTTACCTCCAAGTGAAAGCAGTATAAATCAAAAACTATCATTGTCTCTCATAAAATAAATGTATACTAATTTATTGTTGTTTGACATAAAATAAGTTTTTTTTAAAGATGGGTTTTTTCTTTAAAACTGAAAAATAAATTTAAATCAGAAAAAAACAAAAACATAGATTCAGTGTATGAATATCTTAAGCGCATTGCACGTTCTTCCTGTGATCACTATATCTTCCAAAGATGTGTGATATACAGTGCACAATAAAATGAAAAAAAACAAAACAACAAGTTATAGCTATATAAAAAAATAATCTGATCTTCACTTTTTTTTTTTCTTTTCTTTTCATTTATTGATATTTACAACTGTACAAAAACATATACATCAAGTAAATGTGTTGATAGTGAATACAATGGCATGTAAAAAACTTGTGAAGAACTACTCAGTAGTAGCACTTCAATAAAAATCTACAGTAAAAGGTCTCTAGGCCATCTTCTTTTCAGACGCCTCAGAGGATTATCGGGAATGGAATGGGAAGCAAGTTGGGAGACTAGTGGATTGGAGTGGTTATGGAGCTTACTATGGAATGAAAGGTATCTGGTCTGGGCTAAATCAGCAACATAAGGAATATTAAGGTCTTTATGGATAAGTTTATTGGTAACAAAGTAAGGAGCATTGAGGATTTTTCGAAGGATTTTGGATTGCAAGGATTGGATACGAGATGAATTGGATGGTTTAGTGGAGCCCCCAAAGCTCAACTCCGTACGTCCAAATAGGTCTAATCACAGTCATGTAAATGAGTCATTTGTAATTAATTGGGAGCATTGATAGTTTCTCTAGTAAATGTTGAAGTAGTCTGTAACGACGAGCAGTTTTTTGTCGCTTTAGTCTTGTACGTGGATTCGAAGTAAGACGTTTGTCCAAGTGGAGTCCTAGGTAAAGGATCTGTTCAACAAGAATTAGTGGAATATGATTGAAGGATACTGTAGGACAGGAAGTCTTACGTTTACGACGAAAATATGAATATTAAACTTCCTTTTCCAATACTTTAATCAATTGTTATTCCAATAATATAAAAGGTAAAGTTTAGCTTATACCAAAAACCATAATCCATTTAAACATACGGAGTTGAACTTTAGGGCTCCACTGTACCTCCCAATTCTTCGCGTATCCAATTCTCGTAATTAATTGGGAGCTTTGATAGTTTGTCTAGTAAATGTTGAAGTAGTCTGTAACGACGAGCAGTTTCTTTTCGTTTTAGTCTTTTATGTGGATTCCAAGTAAAACGTTTGTCCAAGTGGAGTCCTAAGTAGCGGATCTGTTCAACAAGGATTAATGGAATGATCTTAACTTTAACCGTCTTCTCTTACCTATTTGAAATGTCAGGACGGTCAGATTATTATGTTCTGGATTGTTCATGACTATAATGGCTGATATAATTCATATTTTTGAATATACATAATCTGAATAAATTTATATCAATCAACTTTATCGTTTGGAATAAACCTATTACTGGTTGGACGCTTGTCGAATATTTAATGAATTCGAGTACATAATGGACAGGAATCATTTGATGTAGAATACACTTTCTCCGATGTAAATTGGAAATCGTGACGTATATTTGGGTTCAGCGTTGATTGTTTACTGAATTCGGAAGGCAAACTAATACTGGATTACAACAGTAGTTTAAAGAAGTTTTCTCACATTTTGTTTTTCAGAATCGTTTTCGATATTTATTGAGCTTCCCACATTTTCTCGACTCTTGTAAAGTTTTATCGGTGAAGTTCTTTGAAGATGCCTGGTTTCAACAACTAAAAGTCGTTTAGAGCGAAAACTTTTTCTTTTTCATTTAGGAGTATAATTTAATACAGTAGACATTTTAAGTTGAGAAGACTACCTACCCCCTACCCTTTGGTCGAAAAGCATTCCCTCAGGGGAAAATAATTCTCCACCAGCCAGTCATTCTTTTCTCTACCTACAAAAACTGATTTTTGTTTGTCAGAATATATTTTTTGTTGTCAATTTTATTAATATAAATTCTTGTGACGTTCCTTAATTTTGTACTGATGAATCAATAACTATTTCTATTGGAATTATTTTACTTAGAAACTAGTTTCTAATCTTAAACATTAATCATGAGTTTAAAAACATACAAAAATTTCATGACATCATCATTTGGTTACATAGATTATATAAATATATTAATTTGTTAAAAGTTGAAATTAGTTTTCAAATAAAATACAGTGAACTCGGATTATTCGGTTTAATTGGGGCCGAAATTGATCCAGATTCCCAAAAATCCGGATAGTCAGGTTTACTATTGAATTAGGGTATTAAATTAAAAAATACAGACATATGTAATGTTTTAACTATGCATTTTATTGAGTAATAAAAAATATAACTGTTTATAAACTTATATTTATGTAACAACAAAGTTTAATTAACATGTCGGAAATTGTGGATGTTCCCATACAGAACCAATCCGCCATTTTTTCCCAGATTCGCCTTTCCTAAGAGGTTCTAGAAAGTACAGTTTTTCGGACACAGTTAATACAACAAGTTTTCTTTTTGGGTGCCATAACTCTTTAGGTTTATAAATAGACCACTCGCGACGGGAATAGGACCCAGACTGAGCAAAACCCGTGTAAGATGGATGCACTGTGCTTCTAGAAATTTACTAAGTACATAATTGCTCAGAACTTGTTGATTTTTATGAAGTGTTTGGGCTGCGCCCATTCTGATAATCTGTCCCGTTAGCTGCCGCTAAGTCTATTTAGTTTGCGTCTTTTATTGTGTCATGAAAACTAATATGACGGGACCTATTGTATTTTACGTGAACTCCGAACCACAGCCTATAATGTCTGTTAATAAACTATTAAAAAAATTGTATCCAATAAAAAAATAAAATTATATATACATATATATTTCAAAAAACCTGTACCACTTACAACCCATGAAGGGTCTCAGTTCAGTACTTAGGTTGGCTGTACTGTTCCTAAGCCAACGGTTGCGAAAGGAGGTGATTTGGCCAGAATTCACGTTCAATCGCCAGATTTTTTCCCCAATTAAGGGTACCCACTTTTAAGAGGTAGGGTGGGCCCCAAGAGGGTATTCCGACCTCGAATTCGATCCACGGCTGAAATGACAGAATATAAATTTTCTGCCTTCAGTCGGACTCGAACTCGGACGCGGGAGCATGGTAGTCGATAGTTACTATCGATATATCAATAGGTCATACCTATCGATGGTCACTATCGATAGTGTCGACTATCGATAGATCTCTTTCACTACCTCAAGTTTTGAAACTTTTTGAAAAATTATGCTGATCTGTCTCTGTCCAGTATAGAGTTCTTTTGAAATTGAAGTCGGAATTCCTAGAGCTCAAGGGTTCACTGAAAGATTAAGCCAAAGGAAAGCAGAATTGCTAGTTTTTCTTTCAGGAAATATGTGGCTCAAGGAGCACACTTGACTCTTGAAATTAAATATTTCGTTATTTTTCTTTTCTAAAGATTTGATTTGTTCATTATTATTGTAACCAAGTAAATTTTAAATACTTTTTTAAAATTCAAATAAATTAGTTTTTTTCTCTCATCTTTATGATATAATCTTATAATTAATAATCCTACAAATTTCAAATAGTAAGTAGATATTTAAATTTGTTGAATTTTTTTATTGAATACCTTTAGAAAAAAAGGAAGAAACTATCGAAAAACTATCGGTAGCAATCGATAGCTCTCAACCGATATTATCGGCCTATCGATAGTGCTAACTATCGACTATCGCCTAACCCTAAGTCAAGCGCCTTACCCACCGAGCTACTGCGCCTATATATATTTTCTTCAAATAAATCCGGATAATTGAAGTTTCACTCTAATTCCAATAGAAATGGTAATTGATTCATCAATCCTAATTTTATTGATCCGTCTATACCATCATGGTGTACCTAAAATAAAAAAATAAACATCATCAATCGGTCTTACTATTGCCTATATCGGACATATATTTAAAAAGTGATACAACTCAAAAATCTGTTAGTTTTTTTTTTATTTTTCTTTATGTTTAATAGTCTACTATGAAGTATCATAAATGTATAGAATTAACTTTAAATCCCAACTGATACATCTCACTTGTGGTTGGGGTTAAAAGATAATTCAGGTACACTTTTGATATTTCTTACAAGACTGTGAGAATTTTTCATTTTTTTAATGTAAGTTCTTGATTTGTGTCACTTTAGAGATACATGTGCAATATGGTGAATCAGATGGTGAATGACTTGAATGCGAAGAGGGCTTCTTCCTTAGCCCTGCGTGGGTTTTGGCATACCAGCTGATTTCTTGATTTTATACCCCTTAAAGTATTTCCTTTTTTATTTCACTTTTGTTTGTTTTGGTTTGGTTTTTGCCTTTCTAATTGATTTTTTTTTTCTTTTTATACTTTTCAATTTTGTCCTTGATCTTCATTTACGTTAACACCTTCTTTTCTTTTTTTTTAAAATTCTAATGTCATTCAGAGACCGTTTATAAAATACCTCTATAATAGCTGTTATCTCCTTTCACACATAGCCATTCCATACGAATTTTGAATTGCGAATTCCTTCTTGTCTCGATGACATTTGCGTTGCTGACTGAGATGTTTGTCATTTCGAACGTTATTAATGGCACGGGAGAAAGTTGTGCTGAGGCCGTCCTTCAGCTACGGGCGGGAATGAGAGTCCATTTTCTTGTTTACAACTTCTTCTCGGTTATTAAAATTCATTTTTAGCTTTACAGAAATTCGATCCACGTCGCTGTTGAAATTCAATTCCGAGGATACGTCTCAAATGTCTCTAAGGCCACACATAAGTAACTGCCTATAAATTCTCGATTTACTGTTACCTTCATATTTCCTCATCCTCCGTTTCTACCTTTCTGATGGAGTATTTAAATTTAACCATAATTCTAGACACTCATTAATCTTTCCTCAGATTGTTGTATTCCTGAAGGTAGTATTCTGGGTCCCATTCTTTATGCCGTGTATATAGCTTATATCCTGACTCCTAATATAGTATCCTAATACTATCCTCACAACCTATGCTGATGACACAAGCGTGTTATCAATCAATGATGATCCATTTGCTGTACTCCAGACACTCCAGTCACATATCATTTATAATAAACAACACATATAAACAAATAATCCCAACAAATAACCTTACCCTCCGTCGAAAATCTACCTCATCCTGTCCTCCAGTATCCTTTAATCGTGTACCGCTAATTAATGTGGAACAAACACGGTACCTTGGATTTTACCTGGACAAGAGACTTACTTGGAATCATCGCACAATATTTGAAAGACAAGGAGTTGCACGTCGATCCATATGACGATTATCAGACCTTACGGTATACTGGACTTACGGTATAGAGTTATGGGGATCCAACAAACGATCAAATTCTTCTCGCATCCAATCTCTCCAATTCAAAATCCTTAGAAAGATCTTTAATGGTCCTTACATCGTCACAAATGAACTGATCCACAATAACCTTGATATATCGATTTGGCACGAACGAGATACCTTTCATAATAAACTTAATACTCATCCAAATCCACTTATTGCACAACATGCTTCCCATTCCGTTCCTGTCAATCCTCTGAGGTGGCTGAAAAGAAGATGGCCTCCTGATCTACTTTTGTAAATATTTCATTAGAGTACTAGCAATGGGTAGTTCCTCTAAAAGTTTTAATCATATCGTTATATTTTATTGTATACCGCATATTTATTAGATGTGTTTTCTAATACAGTTGTAAATTTCTCTTAATAAATGAATAATAACTGTTACATTGAAGATATCGAGTGCCTCACTGTAATCCAGGGATTTGAGTGTTGGACTCTGAAACTATGGATCCTGAGAGGTTGCGGTTTTAATCCTTCTTGAATGGGTGGCAATCAGTAGACAGCCTCCTTCCCGGTTGGGTTGCTCACTGTGGAAAGTGTAGACTATATGGAGACAGCCCTGCAGAGGCAGTTCTTCAATAATGATAATAATATTAAAAATTAAATAATATAAACTTATATATTTCTTTTTAATCTAATGCTGTAAATTATATTTGTTGATACTCACCAAAGGAGGCAAAGTAAAAAGGACTTCTAAAAGATACCAAGGCCTAGAGCAGATTGAATGTAAGGAGGGAAAAGGGTCAGTTAGATGTGTGGGCTATCCTTCCGGTTTTCCCTATAACTTGTTGTTTATTTCCGTTCCTACGGCCATTTTTAAATGGTCAATCGTGATTTTTCTGGATCTGTTATTACTGACTATAGTGTATATGATTTCTATAGTTCTAATTTCTTTATTATGATTTTGTTCATTTAGTGATGCGTTCAAAAGATGGTAAATGCTATTAAAAGCTGTAAAGTTATGTGTAACTGGTCTCCTAGCATTATTTTGTATTATCTGTGTAAGTAGGTTTCTTAACAAAGAAAAACGTAAAAATGTGTTCCTACGGGAAACACAAATGTGAGCTTTGAAAAGATATTATTATTTCTATTGATTCATAAATATCTAATTTTTCGCTATTTTCTACTTGATGTGTTAGTTTGACTCCTAATTATTTGTTGGATTTGTGTCTATTTTCATTTTAATGGATCATGTATCATATTATTGTAGGCTCTCATATGTTCTTTTATTTTCTGATTAACTGATTGTCCACTTTTTTTCGTGTATTTAGTGTCAGAGTGATTACATTTTAGTTCATTTACACCGCTTTTTTGGAAAGGGTCTAATTTTTTATTTGGTTAAGGGAAATAAGGTGACAATGATTTATCTATTTTAGATGCAGTATTCAAACCTAATTTTTTAAATCCCGGCTCTGTTGGTTATTGGACAGAAGTATGGGATCAAAATGTATAATGAATTTTTTTTTTTTTTTTTTAAATGGTCAATCGTGATTTTTCTGGATCTGTTATTACTGGCTATAGTGTATATGATTTCCATAGTTCTAATTTCTTTATTATGATTTTGTTCATTTAGTGATGCGTTCAAAAGATGGTAAATGCTATTAAAAGCTGTAAAGTTATGTGTAACTGGTCTCCTAGCATTATTTTGAATTATCTGTGTAAGTAGGTTTCTTAACAAAGAAAAACGTATTCATCCATTTTTTGAAATCTTTTTGGCATAACTCGTTGTTTATTTATAAAGTATGTTGCTACGTGTTTCATTACCCTAGTCCCATCTTCAGGCTTCTCATTAGCTGTGGTTTATGGAGATTGTCACATCATAATACAGGTCGATACTAGAACCTAGAGTCTACTGAACAATATTATGATGAGGCAATGTCCATAAACCACAGCTAATAAGAAGTCTCTAGATGGGACTGTGATACTAAAACGTGTAGCAATATACTTTATAAATAAACTAGGAGTTATGCCAAAAAAAGTTGTATAAATAATGAAATCTCCTTCTGCATAAATTGTAACTAACGTATTCATATATATAGCTAAATAAAAGGTTCGCGGGACTGAGTTTTTAAAAAAGAGGTTTTTATTGACTGACATACATTATACAAGAAAAAGCACAATTTACAGCCTAGTACAAGAACTGCGTGTTGAACATCTGACGTCACAAAGCTTAGACGGGCAGAGTGTCCTCGAGCGCAGGTGGAGGTGGCCTTTTATACAGTTATCTAGGAAAGGGGATAGTGTACATTTGTTTATTATCCCTAATACCATTGGGTTTCCATAACTATATATATATATATATATATATATATATATATATATATTTATTTTTTTTTTTTATTTTATTTTTTGTGTAATTCAGAATTTTTTTTATTTTATTTAATAAGACATTGACACGTATATACGTATTTAATGATAACTACATTGACTAAATAGTGAAAGGAATCTCAAGAAAATAACTGGAATGAGTGAACACAACGCCTTACCTGACATATTAAGAGGAAGTTGGATACAAATTATTCGAATCGTTTGACCTGGCCAGATTTAACTCAGTACTCCCTTCTATGTGCTGCTATTTATTATGAATTCATAGGGCAAAGTTAGACCGGTTTTCTGTTCACCCCGTCCTTTGTAAACAGTGCTCACAATGGCGAGTTTGTTTGCTCTTCCCCGTGAGCTACAAAGCTACAAGTTGAGCATTCGACTGCATTAAATATCCTAACCTGCTTACTTTTGGGAGGAAAAAAGGCGGTTATAAGTCGTTGTGCTGGAGGGTAATCGGGAGAGTGGAGCGCCACGCCTTGTTTGTCAACTGTCACCGAAGAGGCGAATTAACGACCCAACTCGGGAGGCATATTATCTTCTGATGGATTCCTTCTAATGCTTGTCGGTCTACATTGGCTAATATTAAACATCTGTTAATCTTATCTCTCTATAATTGTCCAATCGATTAAACAGTAATTATTGATACGAAATAAATCAATTATTCCTAATATTCATCGTTCTAATTTATTTTTTCCATTTTACCCGTATTCCTATTCACAACAAATTTGCCTATCTTTATTTTCATCGGTTAGTTATAGAAACGGTGATAGTTTTAGTGATATAGATTATTCCAGGATTAAATTTAAATACCTAGAGCAGTTTAAATATCTAGGACAGTCTACAATATCTAGGAGAAATAAAACGCAAGAGGAAATAAAATATTGAAAACTGATAATGCTTGTTATTCCTCGGCCATTAAACTACTCAGTTCGCGCTTGCTCTCTAGAAATTTAAAAACTAGGATACGTAAGACATGCTGTAGAATTTGGAAGGCTCCATATGGACTGCTGGAGTTTCATCCAGTAAATATAGTTCATGAATTAGCAACGCGATTGTTGTGTGTAATGTATGAGTGTGTATTAAGAAGGGTACTCCTCTTTTTCAGATCTGCCATGGTCTGACGAGTTTCTGCGGGCAAACGACATGCTTGGTCCTTTTTCGTCCTGAAGGATAATAATAATAATAATCACTTTACTTGTTACAGAAAAAGGTCTTGTACAAATATTTCAAAATATAAACAATTTAGTACGTACTTGTTATGAGTAGCTGACCGCACATCTTAGTAAAGTTTGCATTGTGAACAAAATAAAATATTACTCCTACTATATACATACTGCACATTATTAGATGCTGGTATAAATGCATAATTTTACAGAATTAAAAATTAATAATTAGTATACTTATATACATATATATACATGAACAAAGATTATATAAATAGAAATACTGATATATCATATCCATAAAGCAAACAATACTCAAATAATATTGGGTTGTTTCACATGAAATGTCCGATTTTATAATATTTGAAATACATAGAGGATTTTGCGAGTCTCTGTTGTTTACTTCTAAAGTTCACATATCATAATCAAGCAGTTACTAATCCTCTACTTTTCTTTTATAAACATTAGCTTCCCAATCAATTACACACTGTTTAGTATACCTTCAAATATGAACATGAAAACACGCGATTTTCGTGTAATATTTTTTTATGAGTTTAAACTAGGTCGTTCGGCAGCTGGATTACTTATGACAATCAGCGTCGGTCAGGGCAGTGGTTAGACATCGACGAAAGCCCAGGACAAATGACAAAACCAAATTTGCACCCGAAAAAATTGATGGTTACAGTATGGTGGTCCATGGTTGGAATCGTACATTATTCCTTTTTGCCTAGAGGTGAGACCATTACCTCTACAACCTACTGCAATGAAATTGGCCAAATGCACGAAAAATTATTGAAAAAACAACCTGGATTGGTAAATCGGAAGGGCCCTATACTCCTACACGACAACGCTAGACCCCACGTTTCAAAACTTACCATGCATAAATTGAAAGAGCTGGGGTAAGAAGTTCTTCCGCACCCACCATATTCTTCCGACTTGTCTCCAACAGATTATCACCTTTACAGGAATTTAGACAACTTCTGCAGAGGAAAAATTTTTGCAAATGATGCTGAAATCAAAAGTGCGTTTTCAGATTTTGTTTCACTTCAAAGCTCAGAGTTTTTCAAATCCGGGATAAAAAAAGTTGTTGTCACGTTGGGAAAAATGTGTAGAAAAAGAAGGTAAATACTTCGAATAAAATTATATTGTTTTCATATTGTATTTTTACTAAAATCCCTTTACCTTGAAAACGGACATTTCATGTGAAACAACCCAATAACATCAGAGCAAGTAACTAGTTAATTAGTAATTTCGGGAACAGTGTATATCTTAGCAACTGATAATAAAAATAAGTAAATATAATTTTCTTTTTCAATACTGTCTATATTGAGAATGTTCTCTATATTTACATTAGGAGGTGAATCAGTTATAGGGTTAGGATTTGTGTTGAGGCGTTTAACTGCAAGGTTTTTTACGCCATTTACAGAATTAGTTATATATTGCTGCAGTTCATTATCCTAAAGGATAATGTTTTGAAATATTTCAGGATTTAACGTTTTTTTTAAGGTAGTGGAAGGATATTCCGCCGTTGAGGCATTTGGGAAGTTGAAGATATTTTTTCAATTCTATCACCCCTTCCCGTCGAAAGTTTTTACTATTTTAGGTGGGGATTCGGGGCGGGATCAAGAACTGATCTTGGGATTTTGATTTTGATGGGGCGGATTGGAAGAAGGTATGTTCAGTTCGATGCCACTAATTCTTTTATTATTATAATGTTTAGTAAAGTACGATCCACTGATATTTTCTTTTGTCAGATCGGCAGAAGTGGAACATATTGCTAATGAATACAGTTTTTCTTAGCCGTGCTAGAAACACTTGAGGCTAAATGTACCCGCTTCAATTAAGCATCTGAAATAGTACTATTTATTTGTTGATTTTTTCAGGAATTGAAGGACCGATTTTCAATTTGTTAAATTATTTGTGGATTAGATAAACATAGAATTCACGCTACAATGCAAATTTTATTGTATAAATTCAATAAAAGTTCTCAAAAAAATATTTAAGTTCTCGTCAAACGACATCAAAACTAACGCGGTCAGAACTGACAGGCCGGCCACAAGTTGAGCCGCAGCCTGTTGAGGTGACGCTGGTAAACTTAAACTTACAGTGAATTTCTGCGGGAAAAAACTAGTGAGCTCACCTTAAATTTAAACGCAGTTTTATTAAGCAATTTCGAAACGGCTAGCACACCTAGTAGTATAAGGTATAGAGAAATAAATATGAATGAACATTCTTGTACAGTGAATATTGTCTCACGTCACCCAGCGATTCAACGTTTACATCATTTCTTAGTTTCACAGAAACTCATCCTGAGTTAACTCTAAAAATACGTGAATGGGAAAGTGTTAAGCGTCAAGATTATGCTGCTGGTTATTCTGAAATTTATGGCTCTTTTGTGGCTAGTTGGTTTAGAAGTGGTTGCCCAGGGTCGATGGTTTTTACCTGGCTCTAATTGGACCTAAGCCTCTTCTCTTCCAGGACTCTCTATCTGCGGTATATCTGGAATGATATGGCTTTGTCTGGATAACAAGTCTTAGAACTGGATAAAATAATAATAGTTCTATTTGTATCAAGTTATTATTTATTAAGAACTAGTAAACAATCATTGAATATTTATATTAAAATATAACAATATTAAAATATGCTACTATTGTTCGTTTTAATAGGCGTCCTTCTTGTGTAATTTATAGAGGGGGGTGGAGAAATGTAGATTAGTCCAATTTAATTCTATATTTAGTTGTGATAAAAATATTTACATGACATGTGGTGCATTGCGTGTTATTAATTACCTATAATTTGAATCTATAATTAGTTTATTTCTGCATGGATCAGTTTTTAAATGATTTCAATGCATGATATCATTGTATATTTACAAGACTGGTATTAGGTTATTGTCATAAAGGTGGTTATTAATTCAAACAAAAAAATAATTTATACAGGCACTTATATATTTCTGTTGCACCCTAGCCAATCAAAATTCGTAATTAAAGACAGTATGAAGTATATAGGGTTTACCCTAGCTTAAACAGACACTCCTGAGGCAGGAACAGTCGCGGGTACCATTAATTGGAGAAAAGCCTGGCGATGAAATCAAATTCTGTTCTTAGTACTCGACAACTTCTCTCGTTTTTTTCCAACTTTAGGTATCCATAGTATATGGAGGACCGTCTGGTGAGCTCGATGTAAGATGTAACAGCCTGATGAACTGCTTTATATGATCGCGTATCTGAAACTGAGTGGCTTTTTCATTATTTCTGACGTCAGCTTTATTCTCCTTACTCTGCGCTCCTCCCTCCACCTCTTAAATATAAGAAACTATATCATCAACCTATAAGCTCCTGGGTATCGCATTGCATCCTTCGAAAAATCATTTATAATTAGTGCCTCCTGTTTATGAAAATCCTTATTTCTCTCGATTCGAAAATGCTTCTCTCTAACTTCCTTTAACTACTAACTAACTATTTATTAACTTCTTAATTGTAGAGTGGAAATGAAAACCGGGATAGGTGCCAAAAAATCAATAATTGAGTTAAGTGTCAAAATGTGTGCTACGTGCCAAGCCCAATACACTAAAAAGCGGGTTATCTGCAAATACCACTTCTTGATAGGTTAATACCACGTCTTAAGAATGCGCATGGGTCAACTCCATTACCTCTGGGGGTCACCTGTGGTGTAGTCGTTAGCATAGCAACCTACTAAACCCAAGATTGCGGGTTCGCAGCCCGGCAGATGACCTTAGGATTTTTTCAAGGGAGTAAAAAATCCTTAGCTATGCCGTCCTTCGGAAGGGACGTAAAATGGGGGTCCTGAGCCTGTGCGATGTCAGGTACTCGTTAAAGATCCCTATCCTAATTATACCTTGATAGGCAAAATTCAGGACTCCCACCGTAGCATCGTCCGATTAGCCATAGCAGCATATAAAGTTACGTTAAACGAAATAAACAACTCCATTACCTCAGTAAATGAAAACCGGGCTAAACGCTAAGCTCCTTGGAACCTATTATGAGGTTATAACATTGTTATAGTGTTTACTGTGTTGTTAGAAGTTTAATAAGTTTATAGAAGTTTTTATCTGCCATAAATATAGCAAAGCAAAACCATTAATATATATATATATATATATATATATATATATATATATATATATATATATATATATATATATATATATATATATCATACACATACACACACACACACACAAATATATATATAAAATGAACAAAGATTAAATAAATAGTAATACTGATATATCACATCCATAAAGCAAATAATACTTAAATAATAACATCAGAGCAAGTAACTAGTTAATTAGTAATTTCGGGAACAGTGTATATCTTAGCAACTGATAATAAAAATAAGTAAATATAATTTTCTTTTTCAATACTTTCTATATTGAGAATGTTCTCTATATTTACATAAGGAGGTGAATCAGTTATATATTGCTGCAGATATCTCTTCCTATATACGGTGGATGACGGGCACAGGAGAAGAAGATGACGTAGGCTATTAGATATATGTTGCTTACAGGCACTGCAGATTTCTTCATCTTGAATAGTGTAGGATGTATTTTTTAAATATATATTTACAGCGTGTGGGTTTAAAATTCTTAAACGGCTGACAACTCGTGTTTTGTGGATGCAGGTATTAAAAGTTAGATACTCTTCTGGAGAAAAATCCAGACGGCTGATAGTTCTGTAGACGGGGTTAGTATTTGAATTTAGAGCTCTATTAATGTCCAGAGACAGGAAATGATTTTCTATTTTTTCTATGATATTCTTATTGTGGTATTGCAGTTCCGATCTGTAGATATCGTTAGGTTCATTGAGGGTGTTAGTTGATGTGGCTATATGATAAACTTGTAAGACCCAGTTAAAATCGATGTCAACTTCTTGCATTCTTCCTAGTCTATTGAAGCACATTCGTGGATACCTGTTCTCTAGCAGCGTAGAGAGTCTTGTCCAAAAGTTAATTACTTTTTTCATGACCATCATTTTCAGAGGGCGTCGACCAGTCTCAAGTCTAACTATATAAGAAGATACTAAGAAGAAGCGATGTAATATGTATAGTTGAAACATGGCTGGTTTACGATAGTTTTGTTCTGCCTTATTGGCTGCATGATTACACTGCGTATTCGACCAGAGCTATAAAAACTAGAGCGAAGGGAAGAGGTAGTGTATTAGTAGTAGTAATTATTTATGATAGACATAAAATTTCCCTGTGAATTCTTGTGGTATTCTTAGGGGACAAGAGTTTTTCCGGATTAAAGTTTATTTTCTTCTTTTTATTTTACTCTAGTTCAACACCACCTTGCACAACCGTGGGCCAAGAAACAGTACAACATGAATAATGTGCTGCAACCCAATACCGTTCATGGAATGTTTACATGTGTATATATTCCTTCAGTTATCATGTATTTTTGAAAAATAAACTTAACGCTGCTCTTGATACTGATATTTGTCGTTATTTTACATTTTGAGCTTATTTGCTGTATTTTGTTTTGTATATATTCAAATGTTATTAAATTCTTTTAAGTTATAGATCTAGTTCTTTAAACTCCGTTATGCTGTTGGTAATAGTTTCATATCTAATAATGCTTTGCAAAAGCCCCTAGCATTATTTAATATAGAAATCAGTCTTGTACTAGGCCTAGCAGCCTTAAGAGGGCTGGAATGTGATAGTGTGGATGGGGGAAAAAAAAAAACCAACTGAATGCAAGTCACGGAGCCTGCGTGATGCCGGCTGATCACGATCGCGATGTGACTCTACACTTGTTGGCTTTCATGTCTGCCACGCGACAGCATCTCTCTTGTCGGACGTGAGCTCGTTCTCTGAGGAAATTATTTATTTCCTCTTGTTTGTGAAGGAGGTCATGCTTCATAATACTGTAAAGAAATATATCGCCGAAGAAAGAAAAAAAAAATCTAAATAAGTATTCCTTTGTTTTTATTATTCAATTGTCGTTAAATTACACCTCTGTGTAATAAATTGTTTCCATTAATTAGGTTATTTTTTTGTGCGGATATCAATATTTGATATTTCTCTTCTTAACGTAAATGTTTTATCTTTTCTTTTTAGCTTTAAAGCATTTCACTCAATGGAAATAATTCAGTACATACTAAGTTTACAATTAAATTTGTTTATAATTTCGTTGGAAGAGTTCAAACTCGATCGGAACAGGCAACTAAGCGTCAGAAACATTTATGATCTCCGAGGCGATGAAAGTATGTGCACTAGTGTGGAGCCAAAAAAAAAAAAAAAAAAAAAATTCAAGAATCTGAGAATCCCTGAACCAAACTACGTGGTGAAATCAGCAAGAAATAAAAAAAAAAATAAAAATAAAAAATAAAATAAATAAATTGCCTATAAATTTATTTTGATTATATGTCAAGTTGGGGTCTTAAAAATCGTTTTATACTTTCTTTTGTTCAAGCCTAAAACTCCAAACGAATTGTGACTTTCATATTTCAGTCACAAATTTGTACACTTGACATAATGGATTTTACCTAATTTCGCCACTATTTCTGGGTCAGGGTTTTACGTATTCTCAAAATTTTTTTTCGGGGGGCCTTTTTCTCTTCACCCTAATGTGCACCATGTGTGCGAGCTTTAGTAAGTAAAAATCCTAGAATTTTTCGTAAAATTGAAGAACACTTCGGAAAGTTTTCTTTTAATTAAGAATAAGCAGTGCAAATGAATATTTGACCGGGGGGGGGGGGGGGGGAAAAAAAAATTAGCATACAGTCCAGTCAATAAACACATTGTAGAGTGGATGGAATATACGACAATTTTTTACTTCATAGAATCGTTAGGAATAGTTAGAAGGTAAACATACTAAAAGGCCCCGCCGCTGGGGGGTGAGCTAACGGTGGGGGGGGGGGGAGAGAATTCAATATTTTTGTTTTTTCGATAATAACTCAAAAACGGTTGACCCTAGAAAAATATGCAAATAATCAAAATTAAAGCTAATTAAATTTCCTATAAAATTAATAATATATAAATTTGTCGTAATTCTAATCGTTTACGTGATATTCGTTATTGAAAATCCGTGGTTTTCGAGAAAAAATAAATGTCACCTCACTTTTTGTCAAACTTTTGTTTCTAGTACCTTCCACAATCGTTTCTCAGAAAAAACGTCAGAATAAAAATTGTAGAGCATTAATATACATTTCTGGTATTAGAAGGAAATGTTTAACAAAAAGTGAGATAAACTTTTTGTTTCTTTATAAAATTATCGATTTTTAATAACAGATATCTCGAAAACTGTTGGAATTTCGACGAATATGTATATAATTAATTTTATAGGAAATTTAATGAGCTTTAAATTTGATTTGTAGCATATTTTTCTAGAGTCCACTGTTTTAGAGATATTATCGAAAAACAAAAATGGGATGTTCTCCCCTCCCCCACTAATTGTTCGATCCAAAATTTTTATTTTTTATTTGAATGCTCCTTAAATTTACTATCAGTCCCCATATTATTAAAAAAAAAAAAAAAAAAAAAAAAAAAAAAGTAAAAAAAAAAAAAAAAAAAAAAAAAAAAAAGTAATCAGTTTTGAACTGTTGAAGTATATTTATAATTCGTTTTAATTTATGTATCATATATCGTATGTATATATCGTATGTATATATCGTTTGAATTTATAAGCCTCCAGAAGGTAGACCGGGGCGGGTGGGAGGATTTGGTCAGGGCAGATCTTGGGGATTTGGTTTTCGATGGCTGATTTGATGACATAAGAGTAGAAGGGGGCTCAAAAGCCAAGTGAGTTGGGGCGAGAGTCTCAGCGCGCTGGGTACTGAAGGTCGGTTTTAATTCCACCTCAGTGTGTTATAATTTAGTTCGTGGCGAACCTACGAATAAATACATCCTTCCTAGTGTAGGACTTTAATGGAAGTCTTTGGCCCCCCCCCCCCCCCCAAAAAAAAACAAAAACAAAAGTAGATGCGGCAAGAGATAAGAAGTGTCGGGTTCGCAAATGTTCTGTTTATTTATTTATTTATTACTTAAATACTTTTTTTTTAGCCATAGCGCATGCGTTAAACTCTGATGTAAAGGAGATCACAGTTCATGTTGTTTTATAATTCATCATCTTGATGAGACTATTCTAAAAAAACATTTTACGAAAATAAGCACGTGCTTTCTGAACTGTGAAGCACATCAAAGTTTAGGGCGGCCATACATATTTATAATGTCTATTGCATTCAATTTCTCACAATTATGAATATTACGCATGTATTTTACATAACTGTCATAACAACGTAAAAATAGTTAGACAGTCATTTCCTTTTTTCACCGATGGCGCTATACCTGTCAACATTATAATGGGGTGTATAAAAAAAAAAAAAAAAGAAGACCGTTTCTTAAACAAATATTTGTATTATTATTTCTTTGATATAAAATATAATTAATACTCCAAGTATAGTCCATTGTTATCTACCGTCATAACCATATGCTAGCCGATTGCTCTATGCTACGCTGATACCATTCCTGTGGACGGCTGTCAAAGAACTCTTGGACATCATTTTCAATTTCCGCAAAATTATAAAAAATTTTCACTTGAAGAAAATAGGCCATGGATCGAAACAAGTAGTAATCCGAAAGTGCAAGGTCTGGATTATATGGTGGATGAGGCTAGAGTTCAAACCCATGAAGCTCTGTAAACTTTTCTGCTGACTGTTGATGAGTAAGTTCGTGAGGGACTAGTCTGCAGGACTTTTTCACCTTCCCCATGGAGAGAAGATGGCGACTAACAGTATCTTTCGACACACCACACCCCCTGGCAAGTTCGCGAATATTTGTGGATGGATTGGACTCAACAGCTTGCTTCAGAACCTCATCAATATCCATTAATGGCCGCCCGGAGCTTCTCTTCCTTTCCAACGTCGTATCTCCGCTTCTAAATTTTTCAAACCAACGCCGCGCAGTGCGCTCTTCACGGACACCTTTCCCTTCATATTTAAAATTTCACGAGTCGCTTAAAGCGGCTGTGAAGTTATATTTCTATTAGTGTCTTAAAATTACGAGAATTTCGTAGGACGTCATGTTTCTTCGTTGAAATAAATAGCAGAACTGAGGCTTTTTTTTTTAAGAAGTCCATTGTTAGAAATAAGCTTAGAAATGCTCTAAAGGGATTATTAAGTATTGGCAAATAATAAATAGCATTCAGATATTTACAGACTTTTGAACTCTGGAATTTGATAAAACGATCATTTTTTTTTTATATGCCTTGTTATTTCTTAAAATGTTAAAAACTTTATTGAGAACTCTTAAGTAAACTTATTATAAATTCGCTAGGTGAAGTTATTTCTATGATAACATAGGTATAATAGGGTCACGTGTGCATTTTTATGGGCCGATAAATTTCAGCTTCATCTTTTGAGTGGTGATAAATATTTAAGGTGGAGTGGGTGCATTAGATCCATTCCCACTCTGCTATTTTTACGACAGTTTCCATCTATTCTTCCATCCTATTCCTCTATTAACTTTTATACCCGTGAGTTCCATTTTATTGATACGTAATATTGCGAATCTTTTCTATTCTGAAGGACTACATTTATATATAATATTGATTATTGGACATGTATTTGTATTGTGAAAACATTAATAATTTATTTTTTATTTTATTATTTAAGATTGAACTTGAACGGTGGTTTTAATGTTTAAAATCTTTTGCCGGATAGAGAATGAATTATGAGGATGGTTTATAATATGAATTTTTAAGCTCCTATAAATGCTTTTTGAGAATGATTTAAGTTTTTATGAATGTTTATGTATATATATTCATTTATTTGTTTAAATTAACAACTGTGTACTAATAGTACAGCCAATGAGAAATGAGGAGTTTAGGGTGCTTGAAATATGGTTCGTCAAGAGTAGTTAGTGTTTTTCGATTATAACTCGACAACGGTTGACTCTAGAAAAATATGTTTCAATTAAAAAGTAATGCTAAATAAATTCCCTTTGAAATAGTTCTTATAAATATTTGTCCAACTTCAAACGGTTTTCGAGATATACGTTTTTTTGTCCACATTGCAGTAACCCTGCAATGGGTGCATGTATTTCTACGCGTACCATCTCTCGACATAACGCGTATTATCATTAATATTTGTACAAACATGTTCAGTTATATATATTGCAAAAATATTTTAAAATAATATAGAGATTAATATGAAATATAAACAATAATTACTTAATGGTATTAGAAGTTAATTAATAAATACAATAAAAAAATAAATAAATAAATAAGTAAAAGGTGAAGCCAAACAAAATAAGTAAATAAATAAATAAAATAAAATAAAAATAATGTATATAAACAAATAGAGGTAGAATTATATATATATACAGATATTATAGGTATTAGATATTGTATAGCTATTATAGATTAATTGTTAAATTGTTGAGTTCCATATAATCAACATGATCCACAAATGCATCAAACTCATCAAAATATTTATCTATGAGATCCTTCTTTGAAGATCCTGCTTTGAGATATACGTTATATATCGGTGATTTTCGGGAAAAAAAAAATTTTACATAAGTTTTTGTCAAACATTTGTTCTAGTGCCTTCCACGATTGTTTCTCAGAAAAAATTCTAGAATCAATGATGTAGAGCATTAAATTTACTTTAATTTCATTTATATGTTTCTGGGAATTGAAGTAAACGTTTGAACAAAAGTGAGGTAAACATTATTTTCGAATATTATCGATTTTTAGTAACGTATATCTCGAAAATCGTTTTAAGTTTAACAAATATTTATAGAGACAATTTTATAGGGAATGTAATTAGCTTTAATTTTGATTTGTAGCGTATTTTTCTAGAGACCACCGTTTTCGAGATATGGGACCTTCTGAGTGGGGGGAGGAGCCCACCGTAAGCTTACCTCCTAGAGGTGGGGGAGACTTTTAGTATGTTCACCTTCCAATTACTTCTAACTAAGCTATGAAGTCAAAAATTGTCTTTTATTTCATGCATTTTACAATGTGTTTATTGACTGGACTATAAAAGATATCGTGAACTTGATGAATTAAGAATATTATGACCCATTTTTAGAGCTGTGATGTTATTTTAGGGCTTACCATGCAGGGGGGGGGGGGGGTAGGAGGTACTAGTCACTTCTTCACTTAGGCAGGTGAAGTCACTTCTGAAGTTTTAAAACATTCCGTACAAGAATAATTTTGTCCTATGTGTTTCGTTTTGCTATGCCGATTTAAATTGCTCTTGTTGTGAAATGATTCATCACAAATCTTACAAGACCATTTGTCCATGTCGCAGCAAAAACAAATAATTTAACTGAAAGAGTGTTGACAACGGAAAGGCAAGAGCAATGAGGCATACCGTAGCCGATGACCGCCGAACTTCCGAATGAACCCGATGGCCCTTACTCCACCTTCCTTGTCTACCTCCAAAATTGACGTGTAGACTCTAGTGACTATTGCTAGCAACCCATTCTATACATCCTTGGTGAAATAGAGACCCTTTACAATGTGATCAAAATCATTTCTTTTTCATGATTTATATGAAGGATTTATCTAATCAATATCATTTACCTTAACTTTTCTGTGAAGTATCAAAAATTTTGCGATTTAAGCCCACCGCGGTAATACCAAACATTATTCGCGCTAGGACTCATAGTTAGGTGTAACTTTTCTAAATACTTCTACAATAGTTCCCCATGCTAAATTATCAAATTCAATAGGACTTAAATATTGTCATTAAATATGGTTGCCACGTAGACCAATTCTACCCGGAAGGTCTGTACTGATTGCCAAACATTCTAATCATCCATGGCGAAGTAGGGAACCTTTTCGAGGAACCCTGAAAAGTGTTAAACCCGTATCAGAGCGGATTCGAACCTAATCTCTTTGGATCTCCTGTTTCAAATTCCTAGATTCTAAACATTGGATCACATTTAACAGCAAATTAAGAATATTGTGGCAAGAAAATCTGTTTAGAAACTATCTATTAGTAGCAGTACTCTATAGAGTATTATGTAGCCGTGGGTTCACAATGTCGCGTCGAGAACAGTTAAGGGACATACACCTTTACTAGAAATACAACCCCTGGCCATAACACTCACTGGAAACTTTACAGTCGATTTTAAACATTGAGTTGTTTATTTAAACATTGTTGACCTTTTCTTCGCCTCACATACTGTATTCCATCTATGCCATGAAAATCAAATTTCGATTCATCAGAAAATATGACTTGAGTTCCAGTCTTCTTGTATCCAGTTTTGATGTTTTCCAGCCCAAAAAAGACTAACCTGCCGCATATTTTTTGTTTAGATTGGTTTTTTCTGTGGCCGGCGGGCATTCTACTACTTCAACATTTACTAGACAAACGTTCAAAGCTCCCAATTAATTACAAAAGACTCATTTACATGGCTGTGATTAGACCTATTTGGACGTACGGAGTTGAGCTTTGGGGCTCTACTAAACCATCCAATTCATCTCGTATCCAATCCTTACAATCCAAAATCCTTCGAAAAATCCTCAATCCTCCTTACTTTGTGACCAATAAACTTATCCATAAAGATCTTAATGTTCCATATGTTTCTGATTTAGCCAAAACAGATACCTATCCTTCCATAGTACGCTCCATAACCACTCCATCCACTAGTCTCCCAACTTGCTTCCTCCTCCATCCCTGATAATCCTCCGAGGCGTCCGAAAAGAAGATGGTCTAGAGACCTTTTAGTGTAGATTTTATTGAAGTTCTACTAGTGAGTAGTTCTTCACAAGTTATTTACATGCCATTGTATTCACTGTCAACACATTTACTTGTTGTGTATTATTTTGTACAGTTGTAAATATTAATAAATGAAAAAAAAAAAAAAAAAAAAAAATGAACATTATTTGAATTTTAAAAAGTGTGTTTATTTTTCACACTACTGTATTATTAGATCTTTTCAGACGATTCTGATGATTTTATTGGGGATTGAATAAGGGTCACTGGTTCGTGATAAATCAATCAAATTATTATCTTTGTGGATTAGTTCTTTTGTGACATAGTAAAGAGATTTGAGAATTCTACGAGGTATTTTGGGTTGGAGTGATCAGATACCGAAAGAATTGGATAGTTGGGTAAAATCCTCTAACAATATCTAAATAGGCATAAATAATGGCCATGTAGATGTGGATCTAACGCTTGTCAAGTAAGTACTGGAGTAGTTGAAGTCGACGTGCTGTTTCTTGTCTTTTCAATCTCGTATGAGGGTTCTGTGTCGAAACAACATCAAAAACAGCGGCTTAAATTACATTAAAAGACAAGGAAGGAGAGGATGTGATAGGTTTTCGGCGCAGGGTAAATTGCTATGTATCAAACAAGTTTGAAAATAACAAAGATAAATTTGCGCGTTGGCAAAAGGGTAGCAACCTCCACAGCACCCCACGGGTGGTCCGAAATTTCACATCCTTTCATACAATAAAAGTTCTCTACCTGCTTGTCCCTTACCGTTTAAGATTCGGGGTAAACGCGATATTTTAGATCAGTATTTGAGAGAGTCTGGAGTCGGGTAGTCCTGTCTTGGTCCCCCCTGGTCTGGTGCCTGGCCTTTCGGCCAGCCTGAGGGTTCTCGCCATGTAGGCGCTTCCCGCCACAACATAGCATCGTCCTCATTGAATATATGTTGTTTTTAGTTTAACCATACAGTTTATTGCCTAGTTGCATGTCTCTCATTTAATTAATCTACTTTGATTACTCTCCTTTATAATTAACAAACCTTAATCATTGGCCCCACGATAACCTTCTGGAGAAGATATTAGATTAATATTTAATAATTAATTATATAAAAATACTCATTTATAAATTGTCAGGAGATTAAGTCCTGGCTGGTATCCCTGTATTTAGATAAATGCATGATCCGGACTCACACAGAGGACAAAATGTTATCTGGTCGGGCTTATGGTAATTAATCTATAATCTCCATTTATGACCCTATTATTTCATGGAGATATGTGGCTGGAGAAGCCAGTTAGATTCCAATTGGAATCCAGTTAATGGATTAGCATGGACTGATAGCACGCTGTTGTCATTAGCATAGGTTGTATAGATAGTTGGGAGTTGGGATGCCTGTTGTATACACTATATAAAGAATCCGACCTATGATACTGCCTTGAGTAAAGGAGTGTGTATCAATAAAAAGCATATTGACTGTTTCAATATGTGTTATTGAAGTACCAAACGTAAAAACAAGACACTTGAACTACTACACCTTTGTGTCAGGTTCCATTCCGGCTGAATTAGATAATTGAATTTTTTTATATAAGCGGAGAATAGACCCAGCGATCAAGGAAGCCCTATGAGGCAGAATTATTTTCTTTAAATAAGGTACCCTTAAATGAGGAAAAAAAACTGGCGGTTAATGGGGATTTTGGATTATCCGCCTTCATGTACAACCGTTGTTCAAGAGACCGTACCACCTCACCAAGCACTGATCCAAAGACCATTCACGGTTCATAGTGCTAGAGATTTTCATTTTAATTACATTTAGAAAGATTGTTTCTATTGTTGGGAAGAATGTTGTAATACTACGTGGAAGGTGGTTTTTAGGAAACAATTTTACATCGTTACATCATACATTCTGTGGCATAATTTATTTGAAGCTTGACCTCATTTAGGAACAAAAACTCTCCTGAGTCATGAGTATTTCCCAAACGAAATTTCTTGAAAATTACTGGGAAAACCCGAGTAACGTTGTTTGAAGTAAAATACATGATGATTAGTTTGATTCGTCTTAAGGCTACGGTTCTAGGAAGGAAGAACTGTATTTAAATAGGATTATCACTGTTCCTGTTCCAAACAGTTTTTGTTTTGTTTTTTTGAATACTCAAAAATGTGAAACTTGATTGATAAAGATAAGATAAGTATTACTATTGAATTGTTCGGAAAATTATGTAGGCATTCTTCATATTTGTGTTAGTTGTATACCCCTGAGTAATAATCTGTTTATTTTATTTATTTTTTTATTGTAATAAGCCCAATCGGGGGGACTACGCAGAGCAAAGCACTTCATGCGTTTCTTTGCTTTCTTCTGTCCATATTCCCTTCATTCTCCTGCTATGGGTCTCCTCATCTGTTTAAGGTCTTTTGGTGGATTTTGGATCTAAAAATGTCTTTTTCTAGGATGTCTTTTTGAATAATTCCTGCTAGCTTTAGGTCCTTTTCAATTCACCCATCCATTTTTCACCCACGGTGTTTATTGTGGCTTTACTTATATTTTCGTAAAATTCCAATACTCTTTTTGTAAAATTATTCATGTTTATTCTTTTGATGTTTCCGTTAAAACTCAGTCTTCGTTTACGAATGTTGCTGTAAATATCTGAATATTGTTTACTTCTGAGCCTATATTGTTCATCTGAGAATTTCGGACTAAGAATTTTCCTTATATGATTTTGCATTATTTTTTCCTCATGTTGTAGGTATCAATTTTCCTATTCAGAATAAGTGTTTTCGCTTTGATTACTGTTTTGTAATGGTATATGGTGTGTTTAGAAATGCATCTTTTTTTTTGTAAATTTTTTGTGTTATATTGGGTTGTTTCACATGAAATGTCCGTTTTCAAGGTAAAGGGATTTTAGTAAAAATACAATATGAAAACAATATAATTTTATTCGAAGTATTTACCTTCTTTTTCTACACATTTTTCCCAACGTGACAACAACTTTTTTATCCCGGATTTGAAAAACTCTGAGCTTTGAAGTGAAACAAAATCTGAAAACGCACTTTTGATTTCAGCATCATTTGCAAAAATTTTTCCTCTGCAGAAGTTGTCTAAATTCCTGAAAAGGTGATAATCTGTTGGGGACAAGTCGGGAGAATATGGTGGGTGCGGAAGAACTTCGTACCCCAGCTCTTTCAATTTATGCATGGTAAGTTTTGAAACGTGGGGTCTAGCGTTGTCGTGTAGGAGTATAGGGCCCTTCCGATTTACCAATCCAGGTTGTTTTTTCAATAATTTTTCGTGCATTTGGCCAATTTCATTGCAGTAGGTTGTAGAGGTAATGGTCTCACCTCTAGGCAAAAAGGAATAATGTATGATTCCAGCCATGGACCACCATACTGTAACCATCAATTTTTTCGGGTGCAAATTTGGTTTTGGCATTTGTCCTGGGTTTTCGTCGATGTCTAACCACTGCCCTGACCGACGCTGATTGTCATAAGCAATCCAGCTGCCGAACGACCTAGTTTAAACTCATAAAAAAATATTACACGAAAATCGCGTGTCTCCATGTTCATATTTGAAGGTATACTAAACAGTGTTTAATTGATTGGGAAGCTAATGTTTATAAAAGAAAAGTAGAGGATTAGTAACTGCTTGATTATGATATGTGAACTTTGGAAGTAAACAACAGAGACTCGCAAAATCCTCTATGTATTTCAAATATTATAAAATCGGACATTTCATGTGAAACAACCCAATACGATACGCTGTTTCTAGTTTCTGGCAATTGTTTTCATTAGCATCGATAACATTTTTTAAAGACCTGGACCACTTTTTAAGTCATAAAAAAATTATTGTTCAAAAGATGATAGAAATCGGAAATGTTTAATGATGAGAATTCAAAATTATATTAAAAGGAGTCAATACGTTTTAATCAATGTTTTAATAGAATCAATTTTTGAGAAGAATGAAGCGTATTTTGATTGATTAATAATACTTTTTTTCCTAATAATTTATTTTATTGTTTTTATATTAAAAATAAAAAACCTGCATTCATTTTCGGACAATCTAATACATTATAAATTTGCATCAAACACATTTCTTACAGAATTATAAATTGATATGTTACTTTTTCCATAAGGATGTTGAAACAGGAGAATTAAGAAGGCTTCACTAAACGGAACTGCGCGAGTTATATCCGGTAAATATAGTTCAAGTAATACCAGCGCGACGGTTAAAATGGGCATGTAAAGTTGTTGGGAATTGCGCGAGTTATATCCGGTAAATATAGTTCAAGTAATACCAGCGCGACGGTTAAAATGGGCATGTAAAGTTGTTGGGTTTAATAATGATCGAATTCCGAAAAAGTAATCAGTTTTAAGCTGTCGGGTAAACGACCGAGGGGTAGACCTAGACGTAGATGGGAGGATTGCGTCAGGGGTCGACCTGCGAGATTGGTTTTTGGGGGTGTGAGTTGGAGGGAAATGTTTGGTCAACGTTTGGTGGTTTCGGCATCGAATCTTATTATTTTTTCATAGATTTTTTTTTTTTTTTTTTTAAATATATATATGAGATTTACATAAGATGTAGAAGTTAACTAAGACGGAAAAGAAAAAAAACATACATATTTAAACAAAACAACAAAAAAGTACAAGTTCCCTATATCCAAGCGCTAACATTTCCCAACATTTCGATTACGTATATGCCTGAAGTTCTAATTGCTTTCGAGTTGGCTCATGTTTCCTTTTATCAATTGCTGCTAGGTTTGTTTTCCTTGTTGAAGGTAAAAACGATCGCTCTTCAAGGTCTAAAAATGGAGGAGGTGTCTAGTCTGTGTTTCTTATTTATCTTGAATCAATATCAAAGAATTACATCGTTATGGAAGATATTTATTTTTAACCGAAAACAGAGGTTCTCAACTCATCTGTATTTTTTTTTATTTTTTTTTTACGCGATTACTCGGTCAATTCTGAATCAATTTTGATGATTCTTTTTTAGATCGGTAGGGCATACTTCAGAGGTGTTCCCATAAAAATATTTTGAAACAACTCAGCACTTTTTAAGAAAAATCAAAAAGAACAGTTAATAAATATCACTGTTAAAACCTTACATTTAAGCATATTTATAATTATGATAATCTAAAATCTCCATGGTAACTAAATCTAAATTATTAACAAAAATAATTTACATATACAGTCAACTCTCGATGTTAAAAATTGTGTAAATAAGTCGAACTGAAAATAGGGTTCAAAAGAGAGAACTTCTAGGACCACCTACCTCTATGAAACGAACTATTAGAAGACATCGCCTCAATAACTCGAACTCAAATTAAAAGAATTTCATGTGTAATTTGTTTTCCGGTTTCCCGTTTGTTTGTTTATTTCGTTTAACGTCACTTTATGCTGCTATGGCTAATCGGACGATGCTACGGTGGGAGTCCTAAATTTTGCCTATCCAGGTATAATTAGGATAGGGATCTTTAACGAGTACCTGACATCGCACAGGCTCGGGACCCCCATTTTACGTCCCCTCCGAAGGACGGCATAGCTAAGGATTTTTTTCTCCCTTTAAAAAAATCCTAAAAAAAAAGGTCTAAATGAGGTATATTTTATATTTTATATCCTAATCCTGCCAGGCTTCGAATCCGCGATCTTGGGTTTAGTAGGTTGCTATGCTAACCACTACACCACAGGTGACCCATCCGGTTTCCCGTCATTGTTTATCTTTCCAGTTCATAGTTACACCAGTCACTTATTATTAGTTATTTACTTGAGTGAATAATTTTACAGTGGCTATTGTAAATTCTTTAAATTAACGAAAAGTTAAAATTGATTTGCAAAGTGGAAAAATGAGAAAGAAGTTGGTCGTTTGTTGCTAGTGAATTCCGAATTCCGCCTAGTTCTCTTTCAACCATCCTAAAGAATAAGAAAAGATCGCCACTGGTGGATGGCGGTAAGTCAACTTATAGGTACCCTCAGAAAAAAGCGCATTTCAGTTGAAAGTTATATGATAAATTGGTACCGGGCATTTAATTTTCTGTATCAATGATTTTATATGTCTGTACAAACAACATTCCCATTAATGAAAATGTACGTAATGATTTCAACTACAATTTTGTGTTCAATTTTCCCATTTACATGCAGATAAGTGGAATAATAACCTCGATAATTCTTTGTTCAGTAAGTCGAACTATTTTTCAGGGTAGTTTGAAGATCGAGAATGAACTGTATAAACAAAAATACACTCACCACTAAAAAGTAAAAAATAAAAATAATTTAGAAAAAATGCAAAACCGACTTCAAGATTAAGCCTACATAAGCAAACTTGAACTAAAAAATAAAAAATAATATTTTAATTGCTTCGAAACAAAAACCATTAAATGACAATCAACGAAATTATCGATACTTATATACATATTCACAATTTATGATCAGTAATTTTTGGAGTCGGTGCCAACCAAAACAAACAAAATTTGAAAAGAAATGCTAATTGTAAAGATGCTCCCACTGTTTCATCACCGCCACACCGCTGTCTCCGGCCATTCGAAAGTGTATTGCTAAGGCAAGATTAAACTGCCCTTCTTGGCTGCCACCGACTCTAAAAATAACTGATCATAAATTGTGAATAGGTATATAAGTATCGATAATTTCGTTGATTGTCATTTAATGGTTTTTGTTTCGAAGCAATTAAAATATTATTTTTTATTTTTTAGTTCAAGTTTGTTTATGTAGGTTTAATCTTGAAGTCGGTTTTTTTTTTTTTTTCTAAAAATTATTTTTATTAGAATAACTTATTATTATTGAAGAAAAAAAAATCTGAAGACATCCACACTAATATGGTATAGAAAAGGACGTCATTTAGTTTGTAATCACTAACCACGAAAACTACCAAACCAATCTATGCCAAAGTTTCACTACATTATCTAAATAGGTGAGGGAAAGTTTTACACTGAATTTGAGGGAAATAAATATACTGATAATATAAAATATACTGATTTTAGGTTAAATTGTAATAAAAAATGCGATATTTGGATTCTAGTAAAGTTTAAAAATCGGCCGTTTGGTGGCGAGCGTTATTCTGCAATGGTAGAATAAGATGTTATAATGATAGCTGTTATCTAGAACCCCAACATTTTTACACTTTTTTCATATTTTTGCAAAAAACATGTACAAAAATGTTTTAAATCGAATAATGGGTTTTTTACAAAAATTAAAGTTTATTAAATTGTGCGCCTAAAGACATCTCTTAAGCTGAATTTGATCTAGGCGTTTAGCCACAACCGATAGTCAAAAATCGACTAAATTTCGTCAACTTTCTCAAAAAGTTAGTTTTGGTCATGTTTAAGAGTCTATTACACAAAAATTGCTTATCCATTCAAAAAATGTTATATACTACTAGTCGTAGATCAGTAGATTTTGTCTAATTGTAAGATAGATTTAGTTCAGTTTGCTATTAAAGTATGTTTTTTTAGTTTTTTTAACTAAAATTTATTTGTATAGGCGTCTTCAATGCGATTAACCTTTTTTTGGGGGAAAACCTAATCACCTAAAGACTATCTAGTAAAAAAAAACTATTTAAAAAAGAAATCTGTAAATTGGGCTTAGGTTTTGGAATTCTATGCCTCATTTTTAACCTCTGTTAATAAAATCTATATAAATAAAAATGAATCGCCAAATGTGTTGCTAAGCGTAAAACTCGAGAACGGCTCGACCAAATCTGCTAATTTTTTTTTTTTTTAACGTTATGTTTAGGCACAAGGAAGGTTTTTATCTATCTATATAAATAAAAATGAATCGCCAAATGTGTTGCTAAGCGTAAAACTCGAGAACGGCTCGACCAATTCGGCTAGTTTTTTTTTAAACGTTTTTGTTTAGGCACGGTCAGTCGTCGAGTGTTTGTGGCGTCAATCTGCAAAACCCATGCTTCTCTCATGGACAGTTGTATGTTGCCTGCTCTCGCGTCGGAAAACTTACAGCTTTATTTATTTATGCGCCAAGTAATCAAACAAAAAATATCGTGTACCATAAGGCATTACAATGAAAATACCAGATTACACTACTAAAGTCTTGCAATGTACAAAGTAGAAAACATATTTGTAAGCAATCGTTGTTTATTATGGAGACATAAATCTATAAATAAAGTGATCACTCTGAAATGTTTTATTACTGCGAAGGGACAATAACTTTTGACAAATCAAAGTCTGTCGGGGAGGAACTATTTACATAAAAAATCAATGTTGTGTTGTTTTAGAGAAAATAGGGCAGAAATACGTCTGCCGGGGCAGCTAGTTAACAATAAAAACAATAAAATTCTTCCCCTGGTGACTGTCAGTTTTTGATATAACTTTTTTTTTTTTTAATTTTTAATTTCAGCTATTCCTCCTCTCCGAGGTTTAATTAAATTTTAATATATATAATAAAATTTCTAATAAAACCAGGGTAGAGTGTTGAATATAGAAATTAATTTCGTTCCTTATTTTACGAATATAATAAACACACTATAATATATTTGAACTATAAAAGAAGATATTGTAAAATTAAATAAAGGAATTACTGTGAGTTTATGGTGGCAGCTCGTGACCAATTTTCAGCTAGGAGCGGTGCCGCTTATAATACTGATAAATAAGCCCTGAAATTGCCGATTTAAGGTTTACTTAAATAATGAGTTATGGCTAACTAGAAATGAATTTAGCCAATCTCCTTAAAATTAGGAATCCTTCTTTTCACAATGTAGAACTATAATTAGTATAAGGCATAAGGCCTAACTCTTGTCCTAATGATTCCAAAACTCCAACTTGGGATTTGTAACTCTCTGCTTGTATCAACTCGCAAGCAACTATGAATCAGACGTGGGATCGCAGAGGTAGTTTATAGGGAGAAAGACATGCCTATATTTGCAGGTGATCCTCATCCATTGCTGATGGTAGATTTATCAAAATATTAGGAAAAGCTTTAGATTTAAATGAATAAATATTTAATAATACACTTATACATCAATTAATATCGATAAGTCGTTTAAAGTTAATAATGTTTCGATAAATTCCAATTTAAATAAAAAAATGACTTTCGAAACAATGTTTAGGCTTTTAAAAACATGTACATTCAGACAGGGTGTATATATTTTTTTCCTTGTTGTATTTTGCTCTCCTTATTGTTTTTGCATTAAGGGGTATCCACCCCGTGTGAGGGGGGTATTACCAGCCTGAGCATTTAACCACCATTTACCACCCTTCAACGACGTGATTCGACCATTCGATCTTCTCGTTATATATTGGTTAGGGTAACGCAAGTTATTGCCTAGTGTGTTCCCACTTGATACAATAGTACTCTCCCCTTGATACAATTGTAAATCGTAATCTTTAAGCTACATACTCAACTGACACACACTCCCATGTATCCAACTTATCAGTCAGATTCCAAAACCACAATACCAGCTCTGAATCAATCCTCTTACACACATGTAAAGTCTAATCTTTAAATTTATGGACTGTAGGCGCGAAGTAATAGTGCGTCTTCTGTAATTCAAGGTTTTTCTTCGGGATCATATTCAGGGTAGTTAGAAAGTAAACATAGATAGATAGATAGATAGAAAATAAACTTTATTCTGGGACAAAGTCCCTTAAGAATAACAACAATGGATTATAGAAAGTACATCATATCTGGCCAAGATATTTTAAATAAAATAATGAAATAATATAATATAAAGTAAATACAAGTTAATAATAAGATAATTGAAAGAAAAAAAATCTATAAAAATATATAAACAAACAACACTTATATAAAAATAAAACCCTATGTACATTCGGTAAAGGAATATATATATGTATATATGTATTTATGTAAGAAAAATATATATATATACAAAGTTGATTTAAACATAAAATTTCTGGATTTACTCCTATTAAAGTATGGAGAAAAATAACATTGTTGAGAGGGATAGACAAAAATAATAAAGAAAAAAGAAAAATGAAAAAAATTTTTGAGTGGCAGTGAAAACATTATCATAACAAGAATTGGAAAAGTTTTTATTAAATGTGCTGGTATGACATTCGTTTTAAGGCATCCATATGATTAAGTAGCATCCGTCTGGAGGGAGATGAGGTGGTGGAAGAGATGTGTTTTGAAAATTCCAAGGGAGATGCGTTGCGAATGGAGGGAGAAATGGAATTCCTAAGAGTAGCGGAACGGGCAAGAAAGGAACGTTGGAATGCAGTCGTTCTATAGGATGGGGACTAGAGATCGGAGAGATGGGATCTTGTATGTAGTGATTGGATTAAGGACTTGAAATGTAGGATGTTATGGATAAAAGGAGGGCGATGTGTGTTAATAGTTTGGAAGAGGAATATCCCAAGGAAGTAATCTCTACGGAAGGAAGGGGAAAGCCAGTTTAACTCGGTGTAGAGGTGGGACACATGAGAGCGTCTTGAGGATCCGAGGACAAACCTTATGAAGCAATTCATGATACGCTTTAATCTTTTCTCAAGAGTCGTCGAGAGCCCACCATAAATCACACATCCATAGTCAAAGTGGGGGAAGATGAGGGAGGATGTTAGGAGTTTACGAGTGGATAGAGGAAGTAAATGCCGGGAACGGTGAAGTAATTTTAGGATGCCAATTGATCGTCGGGAAATTTGGGCAGCATGGGATTTCCAGGAGAGGGTTTGATCGATGGTTAAACCTAAGTTTTTAACACAGGAGTGGAAAGATATAGGGTGACCATTTAGGTATAAATTAGGGAAGTTGGTGTTTCAATCCTAGGAGGGAATGGGATCCTATTGCAATAGCTTGAGTTTTAGCTGTGTTTAACTTATTATTTAACATATTAGATGTCCTGGAGTTTTCGGGCCTGGGAACATGAAGGGCAGAGGGGCGCGAATGGTGTTTTTTTTTTTTTTGGTTTAGCGCTCCTATCTCGAAAACGGTGCGTCGTATGCAAAACATGACTACATACTAAATTAATTATCATTAAATTCCCTACAACTTTTGTATAATACACATTTTTCATATTCTGTACTGTTTCCGAGATATGCGCTTGGCAAATGTGAACATTTTCGAAGAAAAAAAAAAAATCATCTCACGTATTCTGTTAAACGTCCCTCCATATATTCTTAAGCGTTCATCTTACGACAAAGATCTTCATAAATAATATTTTAGAAAATTAAATTTCCTTCAAAATACACTTTTATATGCCAATTATCTTCAACCTATCAAATGTTACATTTTATCCAATTTTAACTTTTCTTGGTAAAAAAAACATACTAAAAGTTCTTCATATTGAGGATATCTCGGAAACGGCACAGAGTATGAAAAATGTGTATAGGATAAACGTTGTAGAGAATTTATACAACGTTAATTTATAAAGTAGTCATGCTTTGCATACGACGCACCCTTTTTGAGATATTAGCGCAAAACCAAAAATAGGGACTTTCGCCCCCCCCCTTCCTGTTCCCAGACTGGAAAACTCCAGGACTTTTAGTATGTTTACTTTCTCCGTAGAAGAAAAACCTTGGATTGCAGAAAACGCACTCTACACTCCATTTCAGGCCTTCATTGGCTAGACTATAAGTAGTTCTACGGCCGAGAAATAACCAGGCTTTTAATTTTACCTACTTCCCTTTATTTCCTCTTGTATTTCATTTTTCTTACATATTATTGATTTCATTGATATATATAATATCAAAATTATATTACAATATATATAATACAAAAAATTATACCCCGAAACTCCAGGCCAGTAAGCCCACCGACTCCTTCAGCAAGTGCTTGCCAGCTCAGACACCAGGGTACTCAGGGTATTAAACATAATATTGTTCAATATAAAGGACATATAACCCGAATATTGTAAAGTAGTTATTTATATATATATATATATATATATACATGGATAAATTTCTTGACTGTTTACAAACCTCTGAGAAGTAGTTAAATTGTTGAGAATTCTTTAAATACAATTAAATGATAACAACTGTTGATAGCCTTCCAGCAGCCACACAATTTTATTAACCATTTATCCATATTTCCCTGAGAGAGGGAGAAAAGGGTGAAATACTTAAGTAAGCCTACCAGATTTTAAAAACTTGCTTAAGTCAAGGTGTCCTGTGTGTCACTTTACACAATAAGTGTTACGGTAGTGACAAAAAAACATTAGCTATTAAAATAGTTATCAATAAAAAAAAAACACCTGCTCTTATGTCTGTCCTAAAATATTTTTAAAACATAAATTATGTTTATTATTTAATTACTGCGTTTGCGTCAGAGACCTTTATAAATTTATTGTTTATATTCTTGTTAATTTTTCCCATCATTGTAATTCAATGGGATAGATATATCATGCCATTCGAAAAAACAATAAAAATGTTCATTTCCTCTCACAAGTATTTAAATAACATGAAACGGAACTTTCAAACTTATCTAAATAATAATCTTAACAAGATAATCTCTTGTTCTTTTCTTTTTAGTTTATAAAAGATTGTGGTCTTCCGATCTCCCCTGCTCTACTTAAATCTTTAAATGTTTTTTATTGGTGCTTAGTTAGGGGCTTAGATTTATTAGATACACTTTATCAGATCTTTCGCGCTTTATCTAAATAGTAGATGGACTTATCTTGTATTATGAACGGTTCTTCCTTGACATTTTCATCTGTCTTCTGTTTTCGTTTTATCGCTGAGAGGTAGTCACTGGCTTGAATGATTTTTCACAAATTGTTCAGTTAAATCTTAAGAATTAAAATAGGATACCATTTATTTAGATATCTATCACCATGCATGAAAATTAAAAAAAAAAAAAAAAAAATATATATATATATATATATATATATATATATATATATATATATATATATTTGAAGAGAAAAGATTTGACCCAGTCCCAGGGATTCAAATCCATAATATATATATAAAATATATATTTATATATATATATATATATATATATATATATATATATATATGAATATGAATAAATTTCTTGACTGTTACAATTAAATGTTTAGTAGGTTCTTGAGGTTCAGTCAATACATAAAAACAACTATTTTGGCGAGGTTTCGAGACTATATTGTTCTCATCATCATGATGAGATAATGTTACTGGTGGATATGGTATAAACAGATACCAAACCAAAATAGTTTTTTTTATTTATTGACTGAACCTCAAGAACCTTACTGAACATTTAATAGTAACAGTCAAGAAATTTATCCATATATATAATGAATCATTAGTGAGTTCATTGAGTTTTTTTCATTTAAAACCAATACTTTCTCAATTAATTAAAGTAATTTAAAATTACAAACAAAATATAGATCATTGAAATATTTCTAAATTATTTAATAAACTACAATAAATTTTGTTTTCATAGTAAGCAGTTTTAAAATTACTGCATCCTGGTTTGTATTCATACATTTATTCTCTGAAGACACGGAGTCCATTCAAAGAAATATTAAATATAAGTTAAAGAGAAGGTATTAATGCTATGGATAGCTAAAGAAAATTTCATTGTCTTTTTTTTTTTTTTTTTTTTTTTTTTTTTTTTCTTTTATTAATAGAAATTTACAACTGTATTAGAAAACACATCTAGTAAATAGGCGGTATATGTGAGATATAATGACATGAATAAAACTTGTAGAGGAAGTACACATTGGTAGTACTCTAATGAATATTTACAAAAGTAGATCACGAGGCCATCTTCTTTTCAGACGCCTCGGAGGATTGCCAGGAATGGAATGGGAAGCTAGCTGTGCAACAAGTGGATTTGGATGAGTGTTAAGTTTATTATGAAAGGAGAGGTATCTGGTTCGGGTTAAATCGGCGACATATGGGATATTAAGGTCATTATGGATTAATTCATTGTGACAAAGTAAGGAGCATTAAGGATTTTTCGAAGGATTTTGGATTGGAGTGATTGGATGCGGGAAGAATTCGATGGTTTAGCGGATCCCCACAACTCTATACCGTAAGTCCAAATAGGTCTGATAATCGTCATATATACAAGTTTCTTATAGTGAATCGGGAGATTTGAACGTTTGTCAAGTAAGTGTTGTAGCATTCGAAATCTACGTGCAGCTTCTTGTCTTTTCAATCTTGTATGATGGTTCCAGGTAAGTCTCTTGTCCAGATGAAATCCAAGGTATCGTATTTGTTCTACATTAGTTAGCGGTACACCATTAAAGGATACTGGAGGACAGGATGAGGTAGGTTTTCGACGGAGGGTAAAGGTTATTTGTTGGGATTTGCTAGGATTTATCTTGACTCTCCAGTTATGACACCATTCTTCAAGGGAAGTAATATGTGACTGGAGTGTATGGGATGCAGAAAATGTATCATCATTGACTGATAACACGCTGGTGTTATCAGCAAAGGTTGTGAGGATAGTATGAGGATGAGTTGGAATATCAGCTGTATAAACGGTATAAGGAATGGGACCCAGGTCATTGTCTTAAGAATTAAAATGGTACAGCAATGAGGTATTTCCCTAGGGAAATTCGGGTAATGTCCCTATAACACCTGATGGAACCTTATCTAGGGAAAGTGCTGTCATAGCTAGCGGGGTAGTTTTATTTTTTTTTTTTCCATATCTTTTGGTATATCAACCACTAAGGTCTTTTAAAAGTGGGATATTTAACGAACTAACAATCCACTGACATATAATTTATTACAGTTATTATATAAACTATATAATAGATATTATCTAAAGGTTTCTGATTAGATATCGGCGAAATATTATTTATAATCTAAGTAAAAAGAAAACTCGATACACTCTAATGCTACAAGATAATAGAGCAATGGATGATAATCTACAACATAATTATAGATATCTATAAGATTAAAGATTTGTTTAATTATATATTGATATTTACAATTATATAAAATTATTAAATCTGCGGTAAAATGGTTAGAAAGTCCCTAGACCATATTCTTTGAGGGTTATTAGGAATGGAGTGGGAAGCAAGTGGGAACATTGGTGGGTTCGAGTTGGTATGTTGTCTGTCATTGCGGGTAATATCTTGTTTAGGCCAAATCTGCAACATATGAAACATTTAGATTGTTAAGAATAAGTTTATTTGTGACATAATAAGGAGCATTGAGGATTTTTCGAAGGATTTTGGATTGTAAGGATTTGAAACGAGAAGAATTGGAAGTAAACTTGAAGCCCCAAAGTTCAACTCCGTATGTCCAAATGGGTTATGATTTTCGGCATATGCAAAACTTTGCCCTTTTTGAAAGAATTACAATAGATTAAACTTTTTGAAAATAAAGTTTAATATTCATATTTATCATAAATAAGAAATAATCCATTACGGAATCGCACGGAGTAAATTTTAAGTAACAGTACAATGTAAAGTTGTTAAGCTCCAGAGAGAGAAAAAAATGATTAAATTCTTTGTAGATTTTGGTTCTGATGGTAAATGAAGGTGTATAGGCAGCGAATGTTGGAGTTATCGGCATTGAACCTCCTAGTTCGCTAACTAAACTGATTTTATTATTATTAATACTACTAAATATTTTATTGAAATTGTTCTTAATTCAAATAATTTTGACGCTGAACAGTAGGTACGAGTCGGTAGAAGAAACTAGTTCACTCAATCGTTGAGAGGCCACACCTGGACCATAACAGGTGGGGAAACGGCGGGCGAATTTGCAAGACACCTGACCTAAGAATTCAGGTCACACGCTACACAATATAATAGCCTCGAGCAGGAAATACAAGACGACACGACTAACTTTTTCGGTACCTTCGTGTTAAATAAATTAAAAAAAAAAAAAAATTCAAGCCATTGAAAAGATATTTGATTGCGTCTAAAAGACAGAACAACTTGGAAAGTCCTTATTATGTCTTTCTTACACGATTTTACAATCCTGTGACATTTAAACAAATACGTAACTCCCTCATATTCCCCCAATTCGACTATGGATGTGTGATTTATGGTGGACTCTCGATGGTTCTTGAAGATAGATTGAAGCGTATCATGAATTGCTTAGTAAGATTTGTTTTTGGAACCTCGAGACGCTCCCATGTGTCCATCTTTACACCGAGTTAAATTGGCTTTCCCCTTCCTTCCGTAGAGATTACTTCCTTGGTACATTTCTCTTCCAAGTTATTAACACACATCACCCTCCGTATATTCACAATATCCTACATTTTAAGTCCTCAATCTAATTATTGCATACAAAGTCTCGCCCCTCCGATCTCTACATACCATCCTACAGAACTGCAGCTTTCCAACATTCCTTTCTTGCCCGCTCCGCTATTCTTTGGAATTCTCTTCCTCCTTCTATTCGTAATGCATCCTCCCTCCGAACTTTTAAAACACTCCTCTTCCACCACCTTTCCTTCCTCCAGGAAGCTATCTAATTATATAGATGCTTTAATGAATTTCATTCAAGCATATCAGATATAATATAGTTTAGCCTGTTTAAACAATCTTCATATGATAATGTTTTCCCTATCATTGAAATAATTTTCATTTTTATTCTTTTTTCATCATCTTTTTTTTTCTTCATCCTTTACTAGATTCAACATCAGAAATATATTGTTTAATCAATTTCTTATATAATATTTTTTCTTTTACTGATTGTAAATATAGTTTATGTATGTAGTGTGTATGTGTATATATATATATGCGTATAGATTTTTATTTTTTTATTTTATTACTTATTTTATTGTAAAGTTGTATTTACTTTTAATTATATTATTTTTTTATCTAATTTATAATCTCTAGGCCAGATATAACTTATGTTCTGTCATGTAATTATTATTCTTAAGGGAATTTGTCCCAGAATACATTTTTTTTTTTATTTTATTCCATTCTAACTACATTCTTGGAGACAACTACAGCCACAAACAATTGAGGCATGTAAATGGAAAAGGCTGTAAGTGCTTAAAATAAAATAAAGGATTTTTAATTGGAAAATGAATAAGTTCTATCGCCAATGTAATGGAAAAAAGTGGTAATTACCTTTCTTGGTACCAAGCCCTTTATGATAGCTATGTACCACTGATTCCATTACATTTTTGATGGAACTTATTCATTTTCCAATTAAATTTTTTTTTATATTTTATTTTTGGCACTTACAGCCTTTTCCATTTAAACGCCTCAATTCCTTCCACGCTTCTGCTGTAACATTTAAATTTCTGAAACCATTACAGATTATTTAGTTTATTTGTCCAACTTTGCTGATTGATTCCCTTAAAACTTAGCAGATACTTTCCATCAAAGATAGGATTTCATCAATTAAAAATATTACACATTCAGAATCTAAGGCCGCGTTCACACCAACGTGTACATTGTTCGCAAATAAAATTTAAAGGAACAAATGTTCGTGAATATGCTACGCCCACACCAAGCGAAATAAGTTTAGTAACTATTCAGATGCGAGGAAGATCTCATTTCGTGCGGTGCTCTGGCGACTAGTATGAACTCGAAAGCGGCTTCAGTGAGAATAGAAAGAAACTGTGTAGAGAAAACTATTATAAAATCGACTTATATCTGATTTCTGTCTGATAGGGCAAACATTTGGAAATGGATTAAAAAATTCCACAAGAATGACTCCAATGGACTTTGAATATGTTTGTTTATTTCGTTTAACGTCACTTTATGCTGCTACGGCTAATCGGACGATGCTACAGTGGGAGTCCTAAATTTTGCCTATCCAGGTATAATTAGGATAGGGATCTTTAACGAGTACCTGACATCGCACAGGCTCGGGACCCCCATTTTACGTCCCTTCCGAAGGACGGCATAGCTAAGGATTTTTTACTCCCTTTAAAAAATCCTAAGGTCATCTGCCGGGCTGCGAACCCGCGATCTTGGGTTTAGTAGGTTGCTATGCTAACTACTACACCACAGGTGACCCCACTTTGAATATGTAATCACTTTGATTGGGCCCAAAGTAGCTAATGAAATTAGTAATTATAGAGAGAGCATTTCAGTTAAGGTGTGGCGGGGTCGGCTACGAACATTTCTTTCTTCAGAAGTTTAACAACGCCTTTTTGTTTGCGAACATCATTTCATCAGAAAATTGCCTACGAACGTTCGTGATGTTTAATTTCCAACGAACAATTCCAGTGGTTCGTTCTAACATTGGAACGCATTGGTGTGGACGCGGCATAAGGAAGTATAACTTAAAAAGTGTCTTTTGGTTTTATCTAAGATAAGAGTAAATATCTATATTGTGTATTTTTATTTGTATGTACATTTTTTTATTTCTTATTTTTTCAATTTTTCCAACTTCTTTTTTTGTTAATATCTTCAAATGGGTATAAAACCAAAAAACAAAGGAGATATGCAAAGCTTCTATAACATAAATAAGGGATACTCACCTTTCACATGTAAATATATTTATATATTTACTGTTAAAAATTTAGGCTTAACCATTGATCAAACCCTCTCCTGGAAATCCCATTGCACAAATCTCCCGAAGGTCAATCAGTATCCAAAAACTATTTCACCGCTCCCGTCACCTCCTTCCCCTACCCACACGCAAACTTTTAGTATCCTCCCCCGATTTGACTATGGTTGCGTGATATATGGTGGGCTCTCGACGGTTCTTGAGGACAGATTAAACCGCATCATCAATTGCTTCATTAGGTTTGTCTTCGGAACCTCGATACGTTCACATGTTTCTCATCTCTACACTGAGTTAAATTGGCTTTTCCAATCCTTCCGTAGAAAATACCTCCTAGGCACCTACCTATTCCAAGTTATCAACACCCGTCACCCTCCCTTTATTTACAGTAACCTGAAATTCAAGTCTGCTATCAAATCACTGCATACAAGATCTCGTCTTTCCGATCTCTATACTCCATCCCACAGAAGTACTGCATTCCAACGTTCCTTCCTTGTCCGATCCTCTACTCTTTGGAATTCCCTCCCCCCCTGTATCCGCAATGCTTCTTCCCTTGGAACAATCAAAACACTACTCTTTCACCATCTTCTTTCCCTCCAACCCGACGCTCTCTAATTATAAGGATGTATGTACTATGTATGTAATCGTCTAATTCAATTACTAAGACCGTTAGACATAAAACATTAGCATAAATTATTGTTTGATTATGATAATGTTTTAATTGTTTATAATGATAATTTTTGATTATCTATCTTTTATTTTTCTTTAAGTTTTTGTTTGGTTTTTTTTATCTTCTGCAAATTTGTTTACAATATTAACATCTATTTTGTTTACTCATTTTTCACTCTCTTTTTATTTAAAGTTTTTTTTTTTCTAGTTTTTCTCTGTATTTTTTTTTCATACGTATTTGTATTCAATTTTATCTATGTTGTTTTATTTTTAACAGCCTATTAGCCAGTTATGATCTAACTTTGTGTTATTTAATGTTATTCTGAAGGGTCTTTGTCCCAGAATAAAGTTTTCTTTCTATTCTATTCTATATAATAACCTTTTGGCAATATTTGTAACAAAATGTTTAAAAAAAAAAAAATGTTAATTAGATATTAGAGACATTATAGACATCAGTATAAATGTTAGAGACACAATATGGCCTACTCATTTACAAGCCTAACTTAATTTGTCCTGTGATAATAATTCTTACGCGAAAACTAGATGTACAATTATTTTAGACTAATATTTGAAGGTTGTTTACCTGTATGATGAAAAATATGTAGTTGTTAACTGTGTCTTCTTCATACTGTAAGTTCTGTATAGTGTTTACGAACACGCGTTTTTTTTTTTTTTTTTTTATATTTATCTGTTCTTGCATAATAAGTAGCTTACTGCTACAGTTGTTATTGTTTTATTTAATTTAAAGGTTTATGCCAATTACTTGGTATTAGAAGAAAAAAAAAATTATAATTTCTCCAAGTTGAAAATTAAATAAATTTTTAACTTGTTGACATCTGATATTCCACTAACCCCTGTTGAACAGATCCGCTACCTAGGACTCCACTTGGACAAACGTCTTACTTGGAATCCACATACAAGACTAAAAAGACGAGAAACTGTCCGTCGTTAGAGATTACTTCAATATTTATTAGACAAACGTTCAATGTTCCCAATTAATTACAAAAGACTGATATACATGACTGTGATTAAACCTATCTGGACGTACGGAGTTGAGCTTTGGGGCTCCTCTAAACCATCCAATTCATCTCGTATCCAATCCTTACAATCCAAAGTCCTTCAAAAAATCCTCAATGCTTCTTACTTTGTCACTAATGAACTTATCCATAAAGACCTTAATGTTCCATATGTTGCTGATTGAGCCCAAACCAGATATCTATCTTTTCATAGTAAGCTCCATAATCACTCAAATCCGTTAGTTTCTCAACTTGCTTCCCACACCATTCCCGATAATCCTCCGAGGCGTCTGAAAATAAGTTGGCCCAGAGACTTTCTAGTGTAGGATTTTTATTAAAGTGCTACTGATGAGTAGTACTTTTCAAGTTTCGTCACTTTATTGTAATAGTTAACAGCACACTTACTTGATGTATATATTTTGTACTGTTGTAAATTTCAATAAATTGTTATAAAAAAAAAAAAAAAAAAAAAAAAAAAACTTGTTGACCTGTGCAATGCTGTAGTAGATTCTCACACCTGATCTATTATCTACATAATATTTAATATGTATCTAGTTTTCTATTATAAATAATAGATCGTCGATATCTAATGGATAACCTATAGATAATATCATTGGTATAATAATGCTAATTTATTATCTTCTAATGGATTGTTAGTTTATTAAATAACTAACTCCCTGTGCCTGCACTTTCCCTAGATGAAGTCCTTACAGTTGTTACAGCGACATTACACGAATTTCCCTTGGGGTATAATTCCTTGGTGTTCTGTTCTAATTCTTGAGATAAAACAATCATCTAGATATCTTTGAATTACTTGCCTTTTTGTAATCCATTCACCTCTCTCCTTATCACAATGCTTCGTTTTCAAAGTCCTTCCTCATTACTGATTTTCATTACCTATCTCTACCATTAATGCTTCATTTTTAACTTTATTAATTGTTGTTTGCTTTTAGTAATTCTTACATAATTAATTATTATATACATTCAATAAAATTTTAATTGACCTCTCAGAGACAAGAACAAACATAAAAAATATTACCTATTAGCAATGATTGATCGTGACACTGAGAAGGAAACAGATGATTACAGCTGGGGGACAGGGCGATCGTGATGGCAGTGGTTTCTGATACTTGATGGGGAAGGCGTCCTGCCGGGCAGAACGACCCTGGCACAGCCTTCTAGATGACTGTAGTTATTGACACGTAATGACACGATGTGCTGTAAATGGGAGGAAGTGGCAGTGGATACAGCAACAGGCAGGAGGCAGTATAGAGGAGTTGACCCCATTCTCCTGCCCCTTTGACGTGTGCCCTTCCTTCTTCTCAGCCCTCTCCTGTCCACGGCCTTATATATCTTATCTAATATCTCTACGCTTCATAAATAATTTATTCATACAATAATAAAGGTATCTGAATTTAATTGCTAAACCACCGCATATTTGAGCTTAACAATGAATATTAATTGCCTTGCTGTCAATGAGGAAACGTTTTTCAGTTGGGCACCACAAATTTTGATCGTTTTCCAAAAATACTGTAATTAATATAAAAATACCATTTGCGCTAAAATGATTGTTTTTATTAGGCTTAAGAAGCACAACTAAATCAATTTTTCTCAACGTTTTTGAAAGGTTATTAGACTTATCAATTTTTCGGAATCAGCTTGTTTTAAAAAAATACTGATTAAAGGCCGGTTATTGTTATTTTTAAGTGACTAAATATTTTACGCCTATTGTAAAAAATAAAAAATAAAAATAGAATTTACCGGACTATTATCCTACGTACAGTTCTTTATGAACTAAAAAACAAAAAAAAAATGGCCGCTTACGTTAACCCTTTAACGGGCAGAACACAAAAATAAAAATAATAATAAAAAAAAAAAATCACTTATATCTTTTTATCTGTATCCAAATAAACGTAACCACCTCAATTTTAATTTTTAACTATTTTTTAAGAATGTTTTTTTAAGATGGTACATATAGGTATCACTGCCCACTGGTGCATTTTATTTTTTGAACTGATGAATCCAAAAACGGCAGTGGTCCGTAAGTGTACAACTTTTTTGTCTTTTTTATTATTTTATTAGCACGGCGAATTAGAAAAAAAATAAAAAGTAAAGAATGTAAACCTTGGTAAATTCGGTAATTATTTTATTACATGTAAATGTTGTAAAAGAGTGGGAGAGACCTGGTATTTCCAAAGAGTTTTTACGATTGCCGCATTCGCCCGATAAAAAACTGAAATAAGATGTTAGCCAAAATGAAATATGAGCTAAAAGTCACATAATAATAATCTGCGTTGTTCAAAATAATCATACATCACAAAATTGTAGCGCAAAAAGTTTTTAGAAGGTCGGAAAATAAGTATGAACAGCTAGAGGTAAAATCTGCTATCTCAACAGGGTGGCAGCTAGCACACTTGTAAGTATTTGTACCACTTTTCTAACTGAAAGCGATGTTAGCGGTTCTAATGACTCTGAGTGTAACTAAAACAAGTTCTTATTACAATATAAAAAATATAAATATCATAGAGCGCGCATGATGTCCACTGTACCCTCGTATATTTTTTTCCTACCCGCTGCACAAAGGGGTATTTTACGATTCTAGGCGGCCAAAATTATTTAATCCTAGTCAACTATCGAAAATATGGTTACAAGTCATCATAAGCTTAAAAAAGTTATTTTCGGGCTTTCCATAAAAAAAAATAAATAAATAAATAAAAAAAACTTTTGTTGGTTGTGTGCCTCCAGTGGCTTCTTCGGAGAAAAACCCTTTTGGCAACAGTTTTTTCTACCAAAGTTGCACTGTGAATAAGAATTGTACGCATCTTAGGCGGAAAAGGAGTTATATATAATTTTGATACTCAATGTGAATCTTTGTAAATGAACTTTGTGGCCACTTGATTTAACTTCAATGATGATATTAAATTGGTGTAACAAATTGAAATCAACAGCAGTCATATCTGCATCGATATGCAGGCATTACCATTGTTAGTGTTGCCAAATCCAGCTTTAGGGACATCCACAATCAATTATATTTTTAATATGAATTATTCTTGAATTTCATTTTTCCTTTTTATAACGTTTGTTTTGTTAGTGTCTGTTCGTAGCTTTCACTTTTTTTGCATGGAGTTAATATGAAAGATGCAATATGCTTTCGAACAGACAAATCCTAGCAGAAATAGATAAACCATAAGAAAGATCATCGGTATCAATATAATTTTTATTTTTGTATCAAATGATGGAATTCTTTAAAAGTTACTCCACAAATGGAGGAACCTCATAGGTAATGTTAATGTGACAGCATTACATACATTCGCGTCAATCAGAGTAAGTGACAGGATATGTTTCACAGTTTAACAATTGCCTTCCAGTGTGAATATGGTGCTTTTTAATTAATTTAATTATAAAATAAGTATTTCAAATGTTTTCAGCAGCCAATCGTCTTTTTTTTAAGGATTTTTTTTTCCAGTTCACTAACTTCATTTCGTCTATGTTTAAGTTTATAATTTAAACAGGAAAATTGGTAGTTTATTTCCTTTTATTGGTCACTAGAATAGCTCACTAGTCAAAATATGTCTTCAAATATTTTTGAAAAATCCTCAATGCTCCTTATCATACTACAAACAACCTTATCCATAAAGTCTTAATGTTCCATATGTTGCTGATTTAGCCCAAACCAGGTACCTATCGATTCATAGTAAACTCCATAACCACTCAAATCCATTAATTTCTCACCTTGTTTCCCACTCCATTCCTGATAATCCTCCGAGGCCTCTGAAAAGAAGATAGCCTAGAGACCTTCTAGTGTAGAATTTTTATTAAAGTGCTACTAATGAGTAGTTCTTTTCACGTTTTGTCACGTTATTGTAATAGTTAACAGCACATTTACTCGATGTATAAATTTTGTACAGTTGTAAATATCAATAAATTGTTATAAAAAAAACAAAACAATTTGCAGCAGTCAGATCTTTAAATTTGTTTATTTTAAGGTTCGAAACTAATTTCCCTGTACTATTCGTGATTAGTTTGCAATTTCAACAGAGTTTATCCAAAATCAACCAACAATTTTTGTTTTTTTTTGACATCTCTCAGAGTAAGAATGGGCAAATTTTTACTTTGAAAATCCGTATCTTGCACAAAATTTAATGATCTACAACTTTTAGTACATAACATTTTTTGATTGGATTAACCATTTCCGTGTTATGGACTCTTAAACATAACCAAAACTATTATTTTTTGAAAGTGTAAAATTCGTCGGTTTCACAATCGATTGTAGATGAACGCCTAAACCAAATTTAAGTGATGTCTTTAGATGCACAATTTAATAAACTTTAGTTTTGTAAATATAATATTTTTCGATTGAAAGCATTTTACTATATCTATTTTTCAAAATCTAAAAAAAATTCAAAAAGTTTGTGTTTTTTTTGTATCATTTTCCTCTTATCAAATTTAGTTTCATTTTTGATATTTTAATTCTCAGGACACATCTGGACCATATAAAAACGTAAAATCTACTAATTTACCTTTTGCAAGGCAAACCCTCCATTTTTGGGGGTAATTTAATTAGACTAAGTGAGAACATTAGAACAAAGTTGTAAAATTATTGTATTGCCATTGGTGTATTGAAGTGTGTGCAAATTTTCACGATAATCAGATTGCTGGAAATTGGTGAAATTACGATGAAAGATTCCGTTACATACAGGTGTTACGGTTAATAAATGCGTTTTAAAAAATGTTATTTTAAATGCCTCCAAATTCAAATTTATTGTTTTGTTTTTTATTGTCATTACGGGAATTATCATATATATGTGCCAACATTTGTTTTCTGTTCAATGAGATAGAGATGCTACCCTGTTCCAGCAATGGAACATTGCTACCATCGATTTCTCTGACGGAATCCAGAACAACCCAAGCTGCTGCTATTTCGTTGAAGGTAATCATTGCCTTGTCATCAGTGACCTGGAAGATGATTGGCCGTCGGTTTTCCCAACAATAACCTTGGATAGGGGTTCGAGGAAAGTTTCCCCTTTTCCCGTTTTCCCATTTTATTAAATTGCTAAATAAATTGATGTAATAGAAGAACAGCTGGATCACATCGACTTCTCTAACATCTGCCGTAGGAAAAAAGAACAAAGGAAGTCAGGGAGCGATCAATCCGAAATAAGCCGATTTGAGTGGGGTCCTTCTTTAAGCTAAGATGTGGAATAGAATCACTAATTAAATTCATCTCTGTCTAGATCGGTTACATTTGTTTTTTTTATTTACATATTTTGTTTATGGTTTTTATTTTTCTATTAAAATTGATAGTTTTTATTTTTTAACTTTAATGGATTTTTCAAAGACTAAAACGACAAGAAACTACCTTTTGTTACATACTACTTTAACATTTACTAGACAAACGTTCAAAGCTCCCGATTGAATACAAAAGAATTATTTACATGACTGTGCTTAGACCTATTTGGACGTACGAAGTCACTTGAGGTAGGCATGATGGTATAGAAGGATCAACACAATTATGATTGAAGAATTCATTGCCACTTCTATTGAGATTATTTTTTATTAGAAAGTTTCGAATGCTAATCATTCATCTTCAGTTCTAAAATATACAAAATTTTCAAAACATCAGCTTTATATTACATGGATTATATATACTAAAGTTTTCAAAAATGTCAGACAACAAATCAAACATTGGTACTCACCTGAGGAGATCTAACAGATATCTGAAATATATCCATCGTGGAAAGGGGAAGGAGCAGGTAGGTTCAATTGGGGTTTACTATAGTATTTCATTCATGACTCATTGGGTTTTTCCGTTCCTATTGGAAATAAATTTAAAATGGGACTTTTAGAAATGTTTATCTGGTCATTTAAACAAACACCTGGATCGGTTTTAAACAATTTTATTATTTCTTTGTTCTATTTTCTGCTTTATGTATTATTTTTACTCCCGATTTTTTTTTTAATTTATGTTTATTTTCATTTAGATGGATAACGAAATTGGAATTTTGGGTCTTATTATTGTATGCTGTTATGTGTTCTTTTGATTTACCGAAAATTTTGCATGTTTTAGAACCTAAGATGAATGTTTAGCTTTCGATTTATTCTTTGATAGTGATGGCTTGCACTGCTCTAGAAAATAATCGATTTTTTGACACTGAAGTAGTACAGTAGCAACATATTTCCTGGCCAACCTATATAGAAATGGATAAGTTGCATTAAAAACTTCCCCTTATTTAAACCAATTTTATACGGTTTTGTAACCTTTTTAAAAAAAATATATATTGTTGCACGTATCGTAGGGTACTTATCGATATATCGATGTATCGAGTATCGATACCTATATGTATGATATTTACGTAGCTAATTGTACTTTTTATTGTACTTGTATGTTATTTCTAGGGGTCATGGTGCCCCAGAATAAAGAATATATTTTCTTTTTTACTTAAAAAAATATTTAGTTTGATAATTTTTTTCATAAAGTATGGAGTACAAAATTACTTGTTTTCATTCTTCATGGTTTGCTAATATATTTTTTTTTTCAGGTAAGTACCTTCAATCCTGTAGAGCAGTTACTTAATTCTTAATCGTAAGTACTATTAATAATATATTATATACATGCAACACTGCCAGTTGAATTATTAATTTATAATTTAGCTGAATTGTTATTATATAAACAAGATGGCGGATCTTTTGATACTGTGCCTTCTTGAGTATTTCCTCCGCCATCTTGCAACTGTTATCTAGATACGTAAACTATTCCAGCTGTTACCTAACCTTAACTTAAGAATTGCAAGAGCGTCGTAAATCTTGTGCCATCTACAACAATGTAATTTCGAGCCCCTAGAAAATGAAGAGCTTTAGGGTATCGATCGAACCAGCCAATAAGAAGACACTACGGTGCGATTTTATCGTGAAATCTATTTATAGTTTCTTCTTTGGACCCTTTCTTCGGGACGAAGAAGATAAATCTCGTACGGTACGCCACCCAGTATATTGCTTGTCTCTACCCTCTTCACCTTGTCTTCTTGTAAATGCGATTCTATCCAGGACATCTTTTGGACAGTTGATATCCTCAGTTTTTATGTTGTTACAACTCTGGTGTAGTTAAAAACGTAAAAATGTTCTAATATGATCATTTATTCATTATCTTAATTAAACATTTACCATAACAAGCCTTGGTTAAAATCAATAATTAAAACAAAAACCAATAGTTAATAAGTAAATAAGCACGTCCAAGTTTTAAAATAAAAGAACTTTATATTTGGAGTGCCGACGTTTCGACCTGCCTTGCAGGCCTTCTTCAGGGCTAAAATGACAAAAATTAGATGTGACCAAGATGATACATCAAAAATATAAAAAAAAAAATAAAGAATACTAAATAAATTAGTTTACCAAAGAATTAATAGTTGTTTACATAATTTGAAAATTATCTGAAGTTAATTACATAATGAATACAAAATTCTAGCAAGATGTAGTCGAAAGATACAGTTGTAATTAAATGTAATTTCAAATTTCATATTTGTGAAATAGGGTTTTAAACATTTTACATACTTACTTTTTATTACTTTTTTTGTACCATCTTGGTTATATACAATTTTAGTTATTTTAGCCCTAAAGAAGACCTGCAAGGCAGGTCGAAACGTCGGCACTCCAATTACAAAGTTTTTTTTTTATTAATAACATGGACGTGTTTATTTACTGCATCTCTTACAATTTCTCTGGTACTGAAACCAGTTATAAAGCAAATGTCTTCAAAATAAAAATAACTAGAAAGAAAAATGAAAGTGTTTATAAAAAGTCCATTTCGCACTGCCTGTTTGATCATCATCCCAGCTGATATCGTGTAAAATCCACAGTATAGCACTAATCACCACAATTAACTAATTGAAAAGTTTACAAATTATTGTAGCTAGGCCTGTTTGTTCCAAATAATTGAAAAGGGCCAGTGTTTGCTATAGATACCGCAATAAAATAAGGATTGCATAAACGAAATGTAATATATTTTATTTGGTAATTAATAGACACTTTAATTCAGCTTTTATCAATTCAAGAAATTTGTATTGCCTTACTCTTAATTCTAAAAATGAGAAATTTTATATAGGCTGAATCTGGCACATAATACAAAATAATAACAAGAAAACAAATGATACAATTTTACTTTGGCTCTTCACAAATCGAGGAATATCTATTGTCAGATTGGTGGAGATGGGTGAAAATTCATGAAATATTCCTTTACATACAGGTGAAGATAATAAAAGCGTATTAATAAAAGAAAAATGGGTTTATACGAGCATGTAAAGTCGTTGAACTCAATTAGGAGCGGATTCAAACTAAGATAATCAGTTTTGAGTCGTCGGGGAAACATCCAAGGGGTAGTCCGAGGTATAGATGGGAGGATTGCTTCAGGGATGATCTTGTTCAATTGGGTATTGATAGTGCGGGATAGAGAGAGGTGTGTGATCTGAGGTTGATGGTATCGGCTTCGAGCCTTTGGGTACGCTAAGGCTTTTTATTTAGCCTTATAATTTGTGTTTATATTTATTAGTGTTTATAATTTTACAATTCGATTCACTTTACGACATGTTCGGTTTACATGGGATTCGATATGTCGTATGAATTGACCTTTAGCAAAGCTTGTTAGCCCGAGCGTCCTGTTTGCTTACACTCAATCGCTGACTGACATTGGATTGCCAATAGCTTTAACTGCTAACTCTATCTCTCTGTTGGAACAATTCAGGTTTTGACCTAGCGGGTTTTGAACTTCGTGTTCTGTGGATAATATATATCTTTTGTTTGGGGCTGTAATTTAGTTAAGTAGTTTCTCCTGATTGGAAGGATTACGATACGGCTTGGCGTCCCATGATGCATGTCATATAAAATAATGGATTATAATTCGTGATATATTTTCGATAATATTGAGTAGATGATTTCATTATTCAGAAAGTTCCATGATTAGATGGTATATTATTAATAATATAATGTAGAAATAAATTAAACACTAAAGCTACCGATGTTTTATATATACTTTTTTCTACCACAATTTCTCATTAAAAAAAAGGAACAATAAGAGAGGAGTAGATATTGAAAAACAATTCTTTATATATATTTTAGTAAAAGTCAATGAGCAAAGTTGTGAATGTTGTTTTCAAGAACTGCCCGTCTTGGTAGCTTAATTGTTAAATATGGTTTTCATTAAGTTTTTTTTATTATTAAAATTAAATTGATTATTAATTAATTTAATTAAATTATTTTATTATTCGCACATACAGCGGTGATTGTATTTATTCGGAGGCTTTCACCAACAGAAAGTTTATCAAGTTAAATGATTTCTTGATTATTCCTGCTGTGTCCTAAAGTACTGCTTTTTGTGCATCTTCTAATTTTCCTAGCAATATTCTTTCTTCGTTAAAAGAATTTATGGTAATTTTTGGAATTAGTCCATTAGAAGATATTACAACCGGCAAAATTTTGACTTTATCCAGCTTGTGTTATAGCCTTTAGCTCCGCTGCCAGATACTGATACATGGAAATCTTTGTTATTTTTTTCTTTTAGACATAATCATCTCCAGGTATAGCCACTTCAAATATCTTGCCGGTTCCTTTGTTCATATCGAGCAAAAACATGTGAGCACCTGGATGGTCGGTTAATACTTGCTGATCCTAGTACAGCCTATATCCACCAGCTAGGGTTGGGCGATAGTCGATAGTTACTATCGATATATCGATATGTAATGCCTATTGATAGTGTCGACTATCGATAGATCTTTTTTACCCTCAGGTTTTGAAACTCTCGGAATTATGCTGTTCTGTCTCTGTCCAGTGTAGAGGTCTTTTGAAATTGAATTGGGAATTCCTTGAACTCAAGGGTTCTCTCAAAGATTAAGCCAAAGGAAAGCAGAAATGCTAGTTTTTCTTTCGGGAAATATGTGGCTCAAGGAGCAAACTTGACTCTTGAAATTAACTATTCGTTATTTTTCATTTCTGAAGATTTGATTTGTTCATTATTATTGTATGTTCAAATAAATTAGTTTTTTCTCTCATCTTTATTTTATAATCTTATAATTTATAATCCTGTAAATTTCAAATAGTTGGTAAATAATTTAATTTAATTAAATTAGTTGAAATTCTTTATTGAATAGCTTTGGAAAAAAAGGAAGCAACTATCGATAGCAATCGATAGTTCTCAACCAATAGTATCGGCCTATCGATAGTACTAACTATCGACTATCGCCCAACCCTACCACCAGCTGCCAATACATTTTTCGGCTTATATTTATAATATGGCACCGTAGTATCAATCAATCCATATTTTTTTACCAATTTCTTGGTGGATGATTCCTGCCACATGATTATGTCGACGGAGGAATTCCGATCCTGCTAACCCAGTGCAACACGAAGCCAAGTGCTGCACTGACTCAAGACTTTGTTTACACACTCGACATACCTCAGGGATATCCTCCCCGCATATCCGTCTCCGGTATAGATTAGTTGGTAGTGTTTGGTCCTGCGTCGCCACCACGAATCCTTTCATCTCCGGGAAAAGATGGCCGCATGAGGACCATTTTGTGGACTCCTCTTTATTATTATTATTATTAAAATTAATAATTACTACGACTGAATGGCATAATTTAGAAGAAACAAGACATATTACTTATATTAATACAGTGAATTTGAGATAAGAATTTAGTAGCATATAAACAAGTTAAAGATTAGTTGTAGAAATAGATAGTTGAACCGAAACATCACTAGAACGATAACATAAGGGCTCTTATCTTAGAGTTCAGTTTAGTTTAGCCGGAGCTGATTAGGCTGTGACGAAATCCTTTCTATTCCGGGTATAGTTATCAAGCTCTCTAGAAAAAAATAAAACACATAGTATTGGGTCTTCTGGAACGTAATAAAATAAAAGTGTATAATTTTTTTTTTTTTTTTTTTTTTTTTTTTAACCTTTTATTGAGTAATTATTACAATCTGCCACACCTGTGGGCAATAAGTAATATAGATGGCCTATGATTACATTCACACATTATGTACAATGAGAAGAAAAAAATAATAAAATAAAGTAAATAATGAATGTAAGAAAAAGAAAAGAACTATCCTATATATAAACGATGTATAATAAATTATTTAAAATATAATTTTTATTAATCCAAACATGTCTCATGATTAAATGGGCGGCGGTAATAGTCTCGTATGTTTGGTTTCATAATTTTTTTTTTCCCTTAGGAAAACGTTCTATGAAGTCTCGGACTATCATACGCATGTTTATTTCGTTCAATTTCATTTCCAGAGAATTTATTAGCTTAAAATATACATCCTGAATCTGATATCAGAATAATGGAATAACGTTGTATGTTGTTCAATGTTCCTAACCTGCTACATTACTATAGTTTTTGTGATATTAAGGTACAACTATTTTGTTTCCACTCTGCTGTAAAGATGCCCATAGTAACAGCCAGCGTTATACCTGCTACTCATTCAATTGTCAGCATTGCGAATTGGTGGGTTTTCCACTTCCTCTGTATAGCATTTTGAATCTGTATTATTAATAAATTCTAACAATACATTTTCTAAGAACACAGCGCCATCTGCAGTAGTTTCAGAATACTCAGCAGCGTAAGATGGTGAGCCCAAGGTACTTTGGTTTATTAAGCAAAGGTACGTTAAGTTCTTTGATGTAAGCATCCACACATTATTCCAACAAAAGCTGCAGTGCGGTGGCATGCTGTGATAGAGACAACTAATAGACTCGTACCTAGTTAGGCTAGCTTCTGTTTCTTTTGATGAAGTATACAAATCAAATTTTATTTACTTTCAAAACAGAATTAGTGTTTACCCTAACACTTTAAGCCAAATCAATGTTGCCACCACTTAACTTAAATAAGTCTTACTTCCTTCAAATGTATTTCTGATACATTAAAAGGTAATTCTTGTACCTATATATCTATTTATTGTACACTACTACTGGTAATTCTAGGAATTAGTAGTTTTGAGTATGAACAAAAAAAATACATATAAGGCATTCTCTATCACTTTTGATCAATATATATGGATAAATTTCTTGACAATGCCCCTGATGGAAAGGGTAGAAATGCCTCTCCTGTAAAAACAGACTCATCTGCCCATAAAATTCACCTCAAAAAGTGGTATTCTTCCACACAATCTGCATTCAGAAGCTAACGGCAAAATTGAGTTCTATGTTCATTATCATTGGATTTTAAAGCTTACATTAAAAATCTAATAAAATAAATCCTAAATAATAATAATAAATAAATAAATGTAATAACATAAGGTTCTCTGATCTGGTGTCGCTTTATTGACAGTTTTCCTAGACCACAAGTTTGTAAAATTCAAGGTTACATGTACTCTGATCTTATAGAAAATTTAATGCTAAATCCGAAAATGTGGTCAATGTTTCAAAACATTTTTAAAAAGTTGAGATATTACAGCTTTTATTGCAAGAAAACGTGGTTTCCTCAAAAATGTCTTTGATCTGTCGTAAATTTGGACCGGATAGAAATAGAAAGGTGAGATCTGCGGCATTTTTCTACATTTTCGATATAGTATCACTCAATTTTTTTTTTACACTAAGAGATACTCACCCTGTATATATGAGCCCAGGCTGAGATATGTTACTATACATATTACATATTATAGGTTGGAGGTGAGACAATTATAAAACCTAGCACGGACAATTTGAAGTGCAGCGCAATCTCCATGACGATGTTTTTGTTTTGATGACCGTTTGTTGGCCGAGGAACCAAACTTTTGTGATCTTTCAGGTTTCTAATATTATTGAGGTTAAACTTTCGGCAGTCGTTTTGCTGATTGGAAGTTTCTCGAATTGATCTTTTGAAATATTCATCGACCAAAGTTCTCCGAAAATTGTACTCTAGATATGAATTCCTTCAAAACCTTGATCTTTTAGAATGTACTCTTTCTCCCGAAATTTTTCAAAATACCATTGAAAGGTACAATTATACGTTACGATCTTCCCGGAATTTTTTCAAAGTCCTTTAGTGCCAGTGTAGCACTATTTAATCAAATAATTACAAGGATTCATTAGTAAGGAAAAACCAGAGCAAAATATAAAACAGGTCGCTGCCATTACAGATATCATTTGTGCCTTCATTATTTGTATTATATGCCTTCTATAATAGTGGGCCTTTTCTTTGCTCATATTTCATAAAAATTCAGAGCCATCGTGAACAGTCCGTGTACCCCCAGCGCTCTTATCCTCTCATTCACAAACCTTTTGCAATCGAAAACGACGTGTCTTGGATCTTCCAGGCATTGGCATTTAGGACGCATGCCACTTTGAAGCTAGTGCCATTAAATTGAGATTTTTACTGGTTCTGCCATTTAATTAGGTTAATCTTCAGTCGATTAAATTTTACTAAGATTGGGCGGTCTTAGTTAATATATTTGGCATTTTCAGTTTGAAACTTGTTATACAAAATTATATGAAAATCATACCTTGACATCTTAGTAAAGACTGAATGAAATATTTTTCAAGTGATGAAAAGCTATGGAGGCCAGAAAAAAAAATAGTTTTGGGGAGGATTTATACTTGCTGAAATCCATACAAAAAATTAATCTATGAAATGTTATCCTGCCACTTTAATATAATCCGATTTCTTATGCAAAACGGAAAACGTTACCTTAATGCTTTGGTATATATACTGTTCCATGAAATATTCGTTGAGTATTAACGTTTTCATTGTGCCATCGGGGATGAAATGGACCGGGGAAGTTGTTGGGCTATCAAACTAGAGTCATCACCGGAAGAGCCATCTCGATGACGGTGAACAGATAGGCAAACAGTCGGGGGGTAAACTATCATCCCACCTTCTACTACTCTACAGAACGGAGAGGGTTTTAAATGTGTTGTGTTACCGCTTCATTTCGGATTTTAATTATAGTCTTCACTTAGAAGTGTATATATCCTCTGTAGTTTTAGGAATAGGACAAAAATAACTATTTTTCTTATTTTTCAATAGTTTCACACATGCGAGGCAAAACGAGAATTTAGAGACTAGAAAATGTCGGATTTATTTTTAAGACGATTAAATCACTATATGGCTCATTAATGATGTTATCATTAGGGACATTTTTGAACAAGTGTGTACTTTGCGAATGAATACGATTATTGAAAAAAAAATTGTTTTAAGTAAAGATACAATGAATAATAGATGATCGGATATTTAGGATGAAAGCAACACATGAAATTCAGGGAGTTTTCAAGATTTATTTGTATTTAATTATTATTATCTTTTTTTTTTTTTTTTTTTTTTTTAAGATTAGGATTGGTAAATTAATTTCCACATCTATTGGGATTATTTTATTAGAATTCTATTTTCTAATGCTAAACATTCATCTTCAGTTCTAAAACACACTCAGTTTTCAAAACATCAGTACTATGTTACATGGATTAAAACTTATGTTCACCGAGAGTAAAAAGATAAAAAAAAAGAAAAAGGAATGAAATAGTACACGAACAGCAGCTAGATAACAACTGATTTATTCCTCATTTAAATCCTCTATATATACATTTCTATTGTTTACAGTATTAACATTAAGGATTAGTTTGTATATTGGTCCCTTAGCATCTTTCCTTAACTTATATATATATATATACTAAAGTTCTCATAAATGTAATACAAGAAATCAAACATTGGTATTAACATGAGGAGATTACAGATATCTGAAGTATATACGTAGTGGAAAGGGGAAGGGGCAGATAGGTTAAGTTTTTGGGATTTCCTTTATGACTTCCCTTATTTTCCCGATCATATTGGGAACAAATATAAAATGGAGCTATTGTAAATGATTTTCTGGTCATTTAAACAAATATCTGTATCGGTTTTAACGATTTTATTATTTCCAACGATTCATAGATATTTTGTTTTAGGCTATTTTCTAAAACAGTTTGATTTTCTTGTCTTACATTTTTGAAAATTTCAGTACATATATTTAATCCATGTTCCACATAGAAAGGGAAACCCCATTGTAAATAAAAATTTTAACCTACCTGCCTCCCCCTTTTACTTCTCACGAATTCAGTGTTTTAGTTACCTCGAAGGTGAGTGCCCATGTTTGATTTCTTGTCTTACCTTTTTAAAATCTATGTAACATAGTGCTGATGCGTTGAAAATTTTGTATGTTTTAGAACTGTAGATGAATGTTTAGCATTCGATACTTGTATTCTTATAAAATAATTCCAATAGAAGTGGCAATTAATTCATCAATCTTAATTGTTTTGAACCTTCTATAATATCATGCGCACCTCAAGTGATTTTTGTAAGAGATTGATCCTGTAATGTATACATTAATATTTATTAAGTGTTAACAATTTTTCCCTTAATAAATTCTTATGAATTTCAGAAAATGAAAATGCCTATTTCTATTTCTGATCAAGGTTAAAATCTAGTTGTATGATATTTCTGAGAAGCAATGATAATCATAATAAATATATCAAGCCTTACCTATCGCCGTATTGCATGGTCGGTACTCAGTTATAGGTTGCATCAAATCATACCTCTATATCCTCCATACTAGATTAAACTCTATCCTCCAGCCAGTTGAATTTGATTCCTTAGACAAACAAATCACAACGCGATTTGAATATCACCTTAGACAAGAAACTTAAGATATTCCAGTATAGCAACAATAATCCCAAAGACCCCTTGTTTGATGCTTAAAAAAATTCCAAAAATTAATAATCAACATGAAGAGCCTAATAAATATTTCTTGTACCTTAATACATAAATTGTTGTTATATATTGTTAGAATATCTCTTCCTTGTTTTATCTGTTTGAGACCTGCGTACCTGCTCAAGTAGAGGGGAGAGCTAATTTTGGGAGTCTTCGGCTTGAGTGTGAATATTGTTAATGCTTATGAATGTGTTGTTGTTTTTTTCTACATTATTTAGTGTTTTACTTAAAGTTTTCTTTTGTTTCATTATTATATCATTATATTTTATAATGTCATAAATTTATAACATTATTATATCCTATAATGTTAAAAAAAAATTCTCAAAATAGTCCTAGTTATTATTCCTCTGATTTGTTTGTAAATTAGGTGTAAATGTGTAATTTATGCCACTATAACGTATTACAGTTTATTGTATAAATGCGTTTTTGTTGCTTTATTATTTAATAAAGTCCTTATATGTTTTATTTAGTTATTTATCTCCGTGCTGCATTACAATACCAAGTTTTAAAATTTTTAGAATTATTTAAGATTCTTAGAATAAAGGTTTGCGATTTTGGAGAGAAATTAAATTTAAAGAAATCATAACCAATTAAAGTAAAAGGGACGTACCTAGTTGAAGATCACGCTCTCGTGCCGGAGGAACTCCTGTAGACACTCGACTGACCGGAAATAGTCTGGACTTCTTCCAGATGGTGAGACAATAGGATGAGAAATCCTCTCTGTGGAGTAGAAACACACGATGAAAGAAAAATTAGGAAGACAAATTGTCTTGAGCAAATGATAGGAAAGCATATCCTTTGGACGAGTGCCGGAAAAAAACAGGTCTAAGTTGGCTGGAAGCTCACGAAGAAAAGGGAGGATTAAGTCGCGACAAGAGGTGAGATAAAGTTATCAGCTGCCGCCGTCTGGTTGAAAATTGTAATACTGAAAGGCCAGTTGCTATCAAATTTCGCTAGATGGCGTGATTCACAATTTTAATTTTCTCCCCCTTTTTTTTAATGTATTTAATTGGTCTATCTACAAAGGACGCCTAATGGCGTGAACATGTTCAAATAAATCTGTGATTTTCTTTTTTAAACAGTACCATTAATGGCCGCTTCTAATAATATTCAGTATGATTTACATAATCTTTCTCTATTACAGAGCCATCCACTTAGATGGGCAACTCGTTGGATTCACTTGTAATTGCATTCCGAACATTAACCTTTTTTTTCTTTTCTTTTTTTTTTTTTTTTTTTTTTTATAAAAAGACTTACGTGCTGTAAGTTTTGTCCTTGTTCCCTTGAGGAATCGGTCTACCTCCTGTTCTCATGGTCAGTCCGATTAGTGAGGAAAAACGCTCCTGCCAAGGTCGAGGAGGAAGATCGTTGCCATTAGCCTGCCTCTATCTCATCTTCAAAATCCAGGATCTGATAGACAAAAAGTTCAATTATTATCAGGCTTAATAATTATGTATACCTCTATCATAGCTAGTCCTACAAGATTGGACTATGACAGAAAAAATGTCTTCTGTTCTTTTGACCACTAAAAACGATGGTCAGATAGTCCGTTCCGCTCAGTATGTTTTGCCGTACAAAACCTCTATTCTAAAATCAATAATTGTTTATTTAAAAAATCTTGTTTAGTTGTCGAATCGGTTTGAGAAATCATCAAAAAATGTTTGTAACTACCAAGGAGTAGTGCATAATGACTTTGCTACTAATGGACGTAAAATAAACTCAGACCTAAATTGTATGTTAGATAGAATATACTTGAAACTATCTAAGTGCTATTCAGCTTAGGTTAACCGCAATGGAGTTCGGTTCCAGCAAGTCAATTTACGGCCGTAAACTTCCCATCAGACAAATACAAAGTTTAAAAATCTTGAAGAAATGGAACTTCTTCCTCGCCCAACAGTTAGTGCAGACCTCGCAGCATCGGATCACTACAGGTTTCAAACTATGGCCTATTTTCTACGAGGGAAAAAAATTGATGATTTTGAGGAAGTTGATAATGCAGAGAGTTCTTTGACTGATTCCAGGAAATTAGTTGTGAAATAACTATAAATTAAATTCGGATTAAGTTTTGCCCAACTCTGTAGGTAGACATCTATTGTTTTTCGCAGTGAGGGAGATCAGCGAGAATTAAGTTTTCTTTTCTTTCTTTTTTTTTAGATTAAAGAAACGATAATTGGAATATTTATTTGAAAAACATTTATTTTTAAATATATTCTATTATTTTGGATTATAGAAAATACAGGGTGAGTACCTCTTAGTGTAAAAAAAAAAAAAAATGGGTGAAACTAGATCAAAAATGTAGAAAAATGCCGCAAACCTCACCTTTCTATTCCAGTTCGTTGTAGATATTTATCATTTATCTGCATAAATCAAAGACTTTTTGGAGGAAACCACGTTTTTTTACCATCAAAGCAGTAATATCTCCATTTTGTTTAAATATTTTCCAAACATTGACCACTTTTTCGGATTTAGCAATAAATTTCTTATAAGAGGAGAGTGCATGTAACCTTGAATTTTACAAACTTGGGGTCCAAAGACCAGCTTGATCTTCACCTTATTTAGGGAAGTTACAATGTCTTCAACGCTCATAGTTTTGCGAAAAAAACTATCCACAAAACGTCCAATGTCACAAAAACTCGCAAATTTAATCAGCTTTCGAATGATATGTTAAAAGTAATGTTTATGTTTAGAATTTATGAACAAATATACTTTTAAAGCCGAAGAAACGTGGTCTTCTCATTTGGCATATAAATCAGTTACTTGTATAAACAAAACATTATGACAATCCTTTGATGAAAATGTGCATTTTAAACATAATTAACTCTTCATTGAAATATAAAACAAAGAAAAAAATTATCGTTTAATAGAAAATAAAGGAAAACTGTCAATAAGGGACGCCAGATCAAAGGATTTTATGTTATTACATTTATTTATTTACTATTATTATTTAGGATTTATTTTATTAGATTTGAATGCAAGGTTTTAAAACCCAATGATAATGAACGTAAAAACAGGAATTGAAAATATTTAAACAAAGTGAGATATTACAGATGTTATGGTAATAAACCTGGTTTCCTTCAAAAAGTCTTTGATTTATTGTATATCTGCGACGGATTGGAATAGAAGGGTGAGGTCTGCGGCATTTTTCTGCATTTTTGATTTAGTTTCATGCAATTTTTTTTTTTTTACACTAAGAGGTACTCACTGTTTATGTTGTATCTCTGTTTCTTTACGCTTGTCTCCTAGACGTTGTTTTCAGTGTCTTAAAATTAATCTTTATGTAAACTATTTTGAATATTTTGGTAGATTCATTCCCTTGGAAAGTTGAATGTTCGAGAGCTATCAATTTTAGTAATTGAAATTAGGTTGATCCGAGGGAAAAATTATCGTGCTGTCTTCCCCTCGAGACATCGGAGTTGGATGACCGGAGACTATCCATCTTGGTAGCGTGGACAGAGCTGTTGGTGGCTAAGGCTAGAGGAGGGATGGAAAGGGAGAGAGGGAGAGAGAATTTCAACGGAGCGAGTCAGTCTAACCTCGGCCTTCCAACGAGCGGTGTGTTGTTAGTGCCAGTGCTCTGTGTTTGTGTCTTGTGTGCTTCTTCCCTAGCCAGTATCCTTATATATCATTATTGTGATATCTATATATATGAATATGGACATGAGATAGCTGTATTGTGAGTAAATAGATGTATGTTTACATACCTAAAGAGCTTGTCTTATCATCCTTTATATTCGTCTTTATTATACTTACTGCGCCTTTAAAAGTAGTAAAATTTTTATTGTAATATCTCACTGTGATTTATTTATAATTGATAAGTGATTTGCAATTAAAATTATTCAAAATTTCAATTTTTATTTTTATTTTAATGATGTGATAAATACATTGTGTATATATATTTTTATATATATATATAAAAAAATTAAGGAATTCGCCCTGTCATTAAGAAACATATTATTACTGTCTCAGTTCACGATGTCAAAGATAAAATTTTTTTTCTGATATATAATTGTTTAAATCTTATCTTAAATTAAAAAAAAAAAAAATGAATGCCATGTTATTAAATATGAACGTGCTGTATCTCTTTTAACAATGACAGACATGTATCTAGTCACACATCAGTTGGCTTTGTATGCAATGAATTAATAAAGATCAGATTTTTTATTATAATCCACGTGGATTACGTACAGTCGTCATTATGTGTAAATAACGATGGATTACAAAAAATTGTTTTTTAATTATAAAAATCATTAAAAATAATAACAATTGATTCGCCATTTTTGTTTGGGTTTCTATTATTGTTTATGTGGATTTGAAAAAAAAACAAAAAACAATCAACACGTCTTAGCTACAACTTGTTTTTATCGCTTGAGAAACTTTTAACTACTTTCAGAAGTCCATAATTTCTTTGTTTACTACTCTTTGTTTTCATAGTCTTACTTTTATTAATGGGAATAACGAGTTAAAAACAGTTTTCGTTACTACCTGTAATCATATCGCTCATGGGTTGCAATAGTGGCACAACTTAAAAAAATCATGTTTAAAGTTTTTCATTACTAAGAAAAATGCTTAGGAAATGCTTTAGTTTGCTTAAACTTAATTATCTTCGAGTTATACCTTCTCTCGTATAAGCAAACTAAATGCATTTCCTATGCTTTTTCCTGAATGAAAACTTAACAACTTACGTTGTGCCATTATTGCAGCCCATGAGCGATATATATAAATATTTAGTTGCTTTTCACTTCTAAATCTAGAAGAACACGGACAAGCGACGTATATAGACAATTGCTTGTTCCTGGAAGACGCTGAAATCGTCGTGGTCATACCGGATGCCTTCTGAACTACTCTCTCGGTCAGCTTGTATTTTTGAACCTCTCCAATAAATTATTTCAGCTCATAACTAAGAAGTTCTAAATAAATATGTCTAAATTAGCGAATTAAAATTAGAACATAGATTTCCTACCCAATTGATACAAAATTGTATTTCCCACTCCTGAACTCATTATGTAAGGTTTTAATTTAGTACATGTATTTACTGGGACTAATTGGGTTTCAAGAGTGTAACCGTTCTTTACTTCTCATAACAATTGAAGTGTTTGGTGGATGAAGGGGTCACATCTTGTAAAAAAAAAACAACCTAGTTCTTTTAATAAAGAATTTATGTTCATAAGTGTTAGGTAGCGAAATCTGAATATTTCAAAACTACTAGAAAAGGAGGTATGAATAAGATGAAGGGGCAAAATAACGTTTTCCTGCTAAAGAAAAATTAAAAAAAAAAATCATTCACCAAACATTTCAATTATTATTTATTATGCTATTATTATTAATAACAAAACTTAATATAAATATTTTTAGTATAACATTCCCGCTTCATGGCCACACTAGAATCTATAGCGTGACTCACTATTAACAAAAATCCCAGTACAACACGTAGTGGTTCTTGTACAGACTTGGTGTTTGCACGTAATATCAAGCTCACCAGTAAGAACTATATACTTTACTTATCATAAACCTTTATAAATCTATAATTGAAAATTTATTGCACCTACTGATCCTTGATCTGAACTGAGATAATTTTTTTTTATTTATATCAAAGTTAATGTTGGTAATTAATACACTTTTATTAACTTCACCTGTATGTAACGGAATCTTGCATCGTAATTTTCACCAATTTCCAGCTATCTGATTATCTTGAAAATTTACACACACGTGTCAAGGACCAATGACAATACAATAATTGCACAACTTGTTTAAATATTCTTACTTAGTCCAGTCAAAATACCCCCAAAATGGGGGGGGGGTTTGCAAAAGGTGAAGTACTAGGTTTTAGGTTTTGATATGGTCCAGGTGCAGAGTTGGGCAGTACTTAATTACATTAGTATTTAAGTACACAAACAATTACAAGTACTTGTACTTGGAACAACAAGTACATTGTGTACTTGGTAGTTGGCAGTTCGCAAATACTTTTACCAAATACTGTATATGTACTTGTGGCTTTCAAGTACATTACATGTACTTGAAAAAAGTAATTGTGACGGCAAATACCAATGAGTATTTGTATCTGTAGTTGCAAGGCTGCAAGTACAACTACTCAGTTTTAAAACTACCGGATTCCATATTGGAATTACATACATATATACATATACCAACACTATTAGTGTGGAACGTCACAGAATTAATTTAGGGGGGGAGTGGGGGGGGGCTGAAACAGACATTAAATTTTTTTCGTAAAATTTGATATTGGAGTTACATACATATATACCAACATTATTAGTGTGGAACGTCACAGAATTAACTTTGGGGGGAGAAGGGGGCTGAATCGGACATAAAATTTTTTTCCTTAAATTTGATGTTGGAGTTACATACATATATACCAACACTATTAGTGTGGAACGTCACAGAATTAATTTTAGGGGGGAGTGGGGGGGGGGGGGGGGGTTGAAACAGACATTAATATATACCATATATACCACATATATGGTATATACCATATATACCACATTATACCAACATTATTAGTGTGGAACGTCACAGAATTAACTTTGGGGGGAGGAGGGGGCTGAATCAGACATAAAATTTTTTCCGTAAAATTTGATGTTGGAGTTACATACATATATACCAACACTATTAGTGTGGAGTTACATACATATATACCAACACTATTAGTGATGAACGTCACAGAATTAATTTTGGGGGTATATATGTAGTGTTGGTATATATGTATGTAACTCCAATATCAAATTTTACGAAAATAATTTTGTCTGATTTAGCCCCCCCTCCTTCCCCCAAAATTAATTCTGTGACGTTTCACACTAATAGTGTTGGTATATATGTATGTAATTCCAACATCAAATTTTACGGAAAAATTTTTATGTCTGATTCAGTCCCCCTCCCTCCCCCCCTCAAGATTAATTCTGTGGTGTTCCATACTAATAGTGTTTGTATATATGTATGTAACTCTAATATCAAATTTTACGGAAAAAATGTTTATGTCTGATTCACCCCCCCCCCTTCCCCCCAAAAAAATTAATTTGGTGATTTTCCACACTAATAGTGTTGGTATATGTGTATGTTTGTCTAATATTAAGTTTTATGAAAATTGGTTGCGGTTTTTATATCCGCTTATCCCCCCTTCCCCTAAAAAAAAAATTAAACCCACCTCCCCCACCACCCCAAAAATTCGAAATTAATTTAGTGATCTTTCACCAATACTAAAAGGTTGGTATATAGGTATATTACAATATCACATTATGAAATTTTTCAGATATCAATTAAGTTGTTTCAAAGCAGAGTAACTGCAGTTGTGGCTGGGTAAGTACAATTACAAGTACTAGTTAGTATTCGCCTTCACAATTACTTTTTTTAAGTACTGTACTTGTACTTGGAAACTTTTAAGTACAAGTACTTGTTGGTAAAAGTACTTGTGAACTGGCAAGTACAAGTACAGATGTACTTGTAGTTGCAAGTACTTTCCAATTACTGTAATTGTACTTGTGTAATTGTACTTAAAGTACTTTTTGCCCAACTCTGTCCAGGTGGGGACTGAGAATAAAATATCAAAAATTATATTAAATTTGATAAAGGAAAATGTTTGGAGGGAATAAAACAAACAATATTTTTTTCAGATTTCTCCAAAAAAAAAAAAAAAATTATATATATATAAAAAATGCTTTGAATCGAAAAATTTGTTATTTATGAAATCAAAGTTTACTGAATTGTGCATCTAAAGACATCTCTTAAGCTGGATTTTATTTAGGCGTTTAGCCACAATCGATTGTCTAAAAACGACATATTTCGCCAACTTTCTCAAAAAGTTAGTTTGATCATGTTTAAGAGTCCATAACACAAAAATGGCCAATCCAATCAAAAACTGTTATATACTAATAGTTGTAGAGCATTAGATTTCGTCTAACATATCTTATGTTTAATTCGGTTTGCTATTAAAGTGTGTTTTTTTTAGTTTTCTTAAACTATAATTTTTATTTGAGATGAGTTACACTTCACAAGTCCTATCTCTTCACTTATATACTTAAGGCTTCTGTACTTAACATATCTTATCTAAAAATGCAATCATTTGCGATTCGTATTAAACGTCCTTCATCACAAGGAGTCTAAAAAGATTAGATTCAAAAAAGATGCCTCGGAATTATGTAAACCCTCCATTGTAAGGAGAAGGATGGGAAACGTAGGGATTATTAACGGTCGGAGAAAACATATGGATTAAGAAGGCAGAGGTAACGACTGAAAATAGTTATTGGTTTTCTAAAAAAATATATAAGTATTTCAATATCAACTTTTGATCGCGGAACATAAACTTTTATCTGTCTTGTTTAAAACACTGAAATGCGGCAGCTTTTATATCATTGAACGACAGAGATAGTAAATATCGATGGGCCATCATAATCGATAAAGTAATTAATATCGAGGTTATTAAAACAATTCCTTTGCTGCTTGTAGAGCGAACAGTCCGCGTTGTTTGGGGACCCAAATGGATCGTCTCTAAAATCTACTCTACTAGCATTGCACAATCTCACAATGGAGTTTAAAAGCTTTAGAAGTGCTTGTTAATGGAGTATTCTTTTGTCTAGTTTTTTTTATCAGTTGGATGCAATTATCTAAGGCGCAACTGGCGGTTGTAGAACGGGCGTGGTTTTATTTCATTCGTCAATATATTCCAATACTCTTTGTAGAATTAGCATTTCATAGTGATAATTAAAATGATTCAGATTTATCGTATCTTAATATCGCTGTTCTGGAAGAACCATGACGTAATTGCAAAATATGGTAAATTACACAGTTCTGCATAAAAAAAAACAAAAACGCTTAGCTCTTTTGAGAAATTGTTCCTGATTTTTATATTATTATGTGTGCTGAATTCGAAACTGAAGGCAAAAAAAAATCTATATAGCATCTTTTTTGAGAAATTAGGCGTTGTTTTTGAAAAACCTGAAATAATGTATTTTTAATTTAATTTTTTTTTTTTCACTCATGGACTTTTTTTGTGCCTTTTTTATTTACGCGTGTGCTGATTTCGAATCAGTAGAATACCAAATTCTACCAAGCTCCATTTTCTAAGGATTTGAAATTGTTTAAAAAAAAAAATAGCACTTTTTTCATATATTTTTTAACACTTTTTTTTCTGGTAAAAAACATTAATATATAAAATAATAATATTTAATACATAATTAATGTGTAAATTTTTTTATTTTGTACTCTTTATCACGTGTCACTCATTGTAGTGTCCAACAGTCGTCGGCAAGCATTTTCTCATTGTACGTATATTTACCGCTATACCTATGTCTAATGTGATGTTGAATAAACACCTGGGGGATAATGTAAAACTGTATTAAATTATATTAATTTAAAATTTCGTAATTAAATTTTTTTTTTAAATAATGCTTGCTTTTATTTATGTTTTTTTTTTTTTTTTTTTTTATAATCCTAATAAGTTTCCTATGACATGGTTAAAGAATATGGTTGCACGCCTAAAGTCAAATGAAACATTTAACCGAGAAATTGAAAAAAAAAAAAAAAAAAACATTAGATTGCAAATTTTTGCCTTTCATTACATGTCATAAAATGTATGCTACGGAACAAACTTTTACAGATCACATAATTGAGTCAACGAAACTAGTTCAAAAAAATGCTGATACTTCTGATAAAATGTTAAAACGTGAGATTTTACAACAATCCGTGGTTTCAATTGACTAGGTTTGTGTAGATTTTGTAGATAAAGAGAATTGTTGATTCCCAATATTGATAGGGACGTAAATATCTGAAGAAAAATTGATCATTTAGCTGAGAGAAGAAAAAAAATCATTGGATGGAATTTTTACATGTCATTATATATATTTTTGTTATATTTTATTTTATTTTTTTCTCTCTTTATTTGTTTAATCCACACCTGTCACTTAACATGTGACAACAAGCAGATGTGATAAATTGTTGTATAAAAGATAATTGACATGTCAGAGTATGAGGGAGGACAGCACCCAGTGGTACTTACTCCTAACATGAACATGATATTTAATCAGTTTTAACGGAGTAGATCCCTCAACCAACTCCTTTTTAGTCTCCTTTGGGTATTATCTGGCAAGCTTATGTAGGCCATACTTTGTATTAAATTATTGATATGTCCGTGAAGTTTGTTGTGAAGTCTTTTATATAAAGTCTGGATGTGATCTTGTACCATGGGTATGTGTAAGTCTGTGTGTAAAGTTATGTTATTGACATACCAGGGTGATTGTGTAATGAGTCTTAAAGTTTTTGACTGGAAAGTCTGTATTTTTTGGATGTGTGTTTTTTTAGCAGTTCCGTAAATTTGTGAGGCGTACGTCCATAGAGGTTTTAAAAAGTAAGTATATGTATTTATTCTTTGCGTAATTTTCAATTTAGATCGTTTATGTAGAATTGGATATAATAGTCTCAGTCTTTTGTTAAGGCTTAGGCGTTTCTGTTTCACATGTGAATTCACTATAGCACGATATGATTCCGGAGTCTCTGGGTTGATGCAAATATTTTTTGGTGTGGTTTTTAACTGAAATGTAGATGGGCCACTTACCTGTTCTAAAAACCCAACAAACGCTGGGTAGTTTTCTACTCCTTTTACGAAAATCGGTGGAGGTCTAGTTATTGGAGCAGTTTGTTCTGACCGGTTGGATATATTTTGTGAGTTATCACTTAAAATACTGAATTTATTGAGAACAGGGGTGATAGATGGGAGGTTATTTGGCTTCTTTTGCTTCCTGGTATCTCTTTCTATTTCTGAGAGACGTTTACGACCTGTAACGATTTCCCAGACACCTTGTTCATTTTGAGAATTGTTTTCCGCTATACTATCCGTAGCATCCATATTAGAAATGTTTGTTGATGATGACGCTGCTTCGGTCATTTTTTTAAGTGTCCTATCACACAATAAAAAAGGAAAAAAAAAAACTTATTCAGAAGGTCACTAGTATCTTCTACAATTCATTTTTCACAAATAAAAGATCATTTTCAAAGTTATTACCAGTAAAAAAAGTAATTTTAGGAAAATATAACCTTTAACAACTTTTATCACTTTAATCACCATATGATCACTCCTTTTGTTATATTAAATTTTAAAAAATATCTCTCGATTTATTCCAATTTATTTCATTTTTATTTAGTAGGTTTGTATCATATTGCTGCTGTCGGCTTCGTACCTCTGGATTTATTGTACCTCATTATTATTATTATTAGTGAATATATTATTAATTAAAACTACAACAGTGTTCAATATAGAGTCACTAAGATAATTTATTGATGAGATCGTAGGTCGGTTGAGGCAACGCCGCCTCTCCTTCCCCGATGGGAAGATTAAAATTGCACTTTTTCATCTTCATCACAAACTGTTGTACCTTGAATTATTTAGCTGTTGTGTCCATATTACAACAAGTTGATGTTGGTGAAGGCGGGCTTGATTATAACTTTCCACCACCACCCTTATCGCATTAGCCCTGCCTTCAAACATTAACAAATTAATCAAACTGCTTATTGGAGTTTCCTCAGCCCTAAGTATATTCCAAACTAATATGATATGGAATATTTGGAAATGATATAGGAATATTATCGGCCTGTATTGTGGGATATGATAGGGCAGGTATGTGGAGTGGGCTAAGGGCCACCGTTCACTTTCTTCATATCTATTCTATTTTTAGTTTTCTCTTGCTTATTATTAAAAGGATAATGAAAGTATTGGTATATAAATTTATATATATATTGTCTGTTTCCTACAATGTTTGTACAATCAGGGGAGATTTAATTAACCATGCCCAAGTTGTATTGAATTAATATGTCAAAGATACAAAATTTTCAGATATATATCTAAAAATTAATTTTTTTTTTTTTTTTTTATAGGAGTTTTCCACTAATGTGGTTTTCCTTCCCCTAAATATCCCTCAGGATCCTTCTCCAACCTTCCCTGTCCAAGGCCTGTTCCTCTGTCATGCCATGTCCCATCAGGCTTCAACTCCGTCTCTCCACCTCACTCTGGGTCTTCCCCTTCTCCGTCTTCCATCCACTTCCATGTCCATTATCTTCTTCGGTAATCTTCCTGGAGGCATTCTTCTCCCATGCCCGAACCAGCTGAGTCTTTTTTCCTCAATGGTCGATAGGATATTCCTATTTATCCCCATCATTTCTCGGATATCTTCGTTTCTAATTCTTTCTCGTCTGGATTTCCTCGCTGCTCTTCTCCAGAAGTCCATCTCAGCTGCTAGTAGTCTTTTCCGTTGCCTTACATTGATTACCCATGTCTCAGATGCATATGTCGTTATAGATTCGAATATTGATTTATATATTAGGATCTTAGTACTGGGTTGTATATTTGAGCTCCAGAGAACACCATTTAGCATTGCTGTGACTTTCCTTCCTTCTCCTATTCTTCGTTCAATATCGCTGGTGGAAGTGCCTTCATTATTGAACGTTGATCCCAGATATTTAAACTTTTCTACTGTTTTGATACCTTTTTCAATTGGCAAGGTATCTGTCGAGGTGCCAAGATGCTCTGTTTTATTATAATTAATATTCATACCACATTTTCCATATGACTCTTCAACTCTCCTGAGCATGTAGTTAATGTCATCTCTATCTTGGGCCAAGATTACCTGGTCATCAGCAAACATAAGGTTATTGATGTACGCTTCTCCCCCAATCCCTATACCCATCCTCTCGCATTTTCTCATCCACTCTCTGAGAGCGATGTCTATATAGATTTTAAAAAGGGTTGGAGAAAGGCAGCATCCCTGTAGTAGTCCTTTCGAGGTTTGAAATTATCCAGAAAGTTTCGACCCCGTTTTCACTTGGCATGTATTTCTGTGAGAAATATAAAGAGACAAATCTTCGAAAAGCATCTGGAGAAATCGAAAGATGTGGAATGTCTATTCATTGACCTGGAAAAGGCGTACGACTCGGTTCCTAGAAATAAATTATGGGAAGCTCTGAAAGAGGCTAATATTGCGGAAGACATGGTAAACATTATAAAGGAAATGTACCACAGAAATACATCTAAAAATTAATACAATGCAAAAAAAAAAAAGTTATTGTAAAAACAGTTATCTTGCATTACTATTTTTTTTCCTTTCAAAATAAACTTTTGAAAGGACCGCTTATTTAAAATGCATTCCTTACAAATGTATATTACGTACCTTAATATACATATTTACAAATTACACTGCTCCAAAATACTCATTTCAACAAAAATGTAGTTTTCTTATGTTTTGAAGTGTGCTGAATACGGATCCGAAGTCAGAAAATCTCGATCAGGCACCATTTTTTGTCAACTTTGTATTTAAGTTGAAAATTTTTTTCAACATTTTCAGCATTTTGCTATCAATAAAAATTAAAATTAACCTATTTGATTTCGAAACTTTTATAATGTATTAGAAAATGATAAAATTTGGAGAGCATGAGTATTATTAGGCTTTGTTGCATAAATGACATTGTTGAAGAATTGCTTTCATTATATAAGGCTATGGGGTTCCAACAAGTCCTCAAAATTCATTTTTGCATTCCCGTTTGAATTTCTTCCCTCCCAACTTTGGAGCTGTTTTAGATGAAAACGGAGAACGATTTCATCAAAAGATAGCCCAAATGGAAAAAAGTTACAGCGGTAATTGCAATGAGAAGATGCTTGCCGACTACTGTTGGGCATTACAACAGGAGACACGCGATGTAGAGTACTAAAGGAAAATATATACAAATTAATTAATTACGTCCAGTATTAAATATTATTATTTTATATATTACTGTTTTTCACCAAAAAAGTTTTATGAAAATTCATGAAAAAAAGTACTTTTTCAATTTTTTTTTTTTTTTTAACAACCTCCAATATCTAAAAAATGGTGCTTGATAGAATTTAAATGCCTTAAAATTAGAATTCAGCAAACATGAGAATATAAAAATCATTCAACCAAAAAAATTTATAGGCACCAAAACACACCTTAATCTGATATATTTATATGTTATTTATTTTTTAAATATTTATATATCCACATACAAGACTAAAACGACAAGAAACTGCCCGTCGTTACAGACTACTTCAACATTTACTAGACAAACGTTCAAAGCTCCCAATTAATTAAAAAAGACTCATTTACATGACAGTGATTAGACCTATTTGGACGTACGGAGTTGAGCTTTGGGGCTCTACTAAACTATCCAATTCATCTCGTATCTAATCTTTGCAATCCAAAATCCTTCGAAAAATCCTCAATGCTCCTTACCATGTGACCAATAAACTTATCCATAAAGATCTTAATGTTCCATATGTTTCTGATTTAGCCCAAACCAGATACCTATCCTTCCATAGTAAGCTCCATAACCACTCCAATCCACTAGTCCCCCAACTTGCTTCCTCCTCCATCCCTGATAATCCTCCGAGGCGTCTGAAAAGAAGATGGCCTAGAGACCTTTTAGTGTAGATTTTATTGAAGTGCTACTAGTGAGTAGTTCTTCACAAGTTATTTACATGCCATTGTATTCACTGTCAACACATTTACTTGTTGTATATTATTTTGTACAGTTGTAAATATCAATAAATGGAAAAAAAAATTATATATTTATTAATACCAGTTAATTAACAGAAACGTGAGCAATTAGTATCTAGTATTTATATTTTAGCAAAGCTTTCGTATTTATAACCCTCAGTTGCGGTAGAGAAAATATGGACAATGGTTTTAAATGAAATTTCCTTATATCACCTTATCTCACTTAATTTTGACGTTTTAGTCTCGGATCCCAAGAGAATTTAAAAGATTTATTTTTTTTATTAATGTCTTAATTCCATCAATCTGAACGTTTATCTTGATAATGAAAAGGAATGAAATGAAATTAATGTAGAAAATAGTGAAATTATATTTTTAATGATTTTTCTTACAATGTAATAATATATTTAATAATTCTTTCATTTTTATATTTATATCCAATAAAGTCTGCAAAGGTATTTTAATGTTATTTTGGGTAATGATTCGCCTACTTACTTGTTATGCAAATTTAAGTACTTAAATATATATAATATATAATATATATCTTTCTGATCTGTATACCCCATCCCATAGAACTTCAACATTCCAACGCTCCTTCCTTTTCCGCTCACCAATCCTATGGAACTCCATCCCTCCTCACATCAGACAAGCTAAATCCCTGAAAACATTCAAATATTTCTATTTCCAATACCTCCTTCTCATCCAGACTGAAGCTTGCTAACTATCTAACTACTTAGTCAAAAATTATTATCGCATTGCTGGATTCAGTTCTGGAATAATTGAGATTCCTTTTAATAAAAATTTAACTTTCCATGAATATAACATTGGGTACTTCTATTGTACATACAAATCATATCATTGTACCAAAAGATTTTTCTATATCATTTTATTTTATTTTTTTCTCTTTTAATTTTATCTCCTCTAATCTGTAGAATGTTATCTTCCTTTCTTTTCTTTTTATTTAAATATCATCTATGTACATAGTGTCATTATTGTATTATGGTTTTTCTTTTTTTTTTTTGTATCTCATTATGTCTCTAACCAGATTTAATTTAGTTATACCTGCAATTATCTGTTATTCTTAAGGGACTTTGTCCCAGAATAAAATTATTTTTCTATTCTATTCTATTCTATTCTAAATAACAAACCAAATAGAAATATCAAAGGAAGGAAATTCCGTCTGAACGATTTGGACTGATTTTAAATTTATTTAATGTAATAATGCCGCTTTATACTTTAATTAATATTAGGTGATTAACGATTATATCAGAGGAGTAGTAGGCTTAAAAATTAACTTATAAAATGTAAACACACAAAGGAATTTTTTTTTTATTTGTCTGAGAAAGGCATTAATTTAGCCATGCGTGATAGTTTGCCCTGTACAAAGTTCGTGGGATCGAACTAGCTAGGGTTGGGCGATAGTCGATAGTTACTATCGATATATCGATAAGTCATGCCTATCGATGGTCACTATCGATAGCGTCGACTGTCGATGGATCTTTTTTACTCTCAAGTTTTGAAACTCTCGGAATTATGCTGATCTGTCTCTGTCCAGTGTCGAGTTCTGTTGAAATTGAATTCGGAATTCCTAGAGCTCAAGGGTTCTCTCAAAGATTAAGCCAAAGGAAAGCAGAAATGCTAGTTTTTCTTTCGGGAAATATGTGGCTCAAGGAGCAAACTTGACACTTGAAATTAACTATTTCGTTATTTTTCTTTTCTGAAGATTTGATTTGTTCATTATTATTGTAACCATGTAAATTGTAAATACTTTTTTAAAATTCAAATAAATTAGTTTTTTTCTCTCATCTTTATGATATAATCTTATAATTTATAATCCTGCAAATTTCAAATAGTAAGTAGATAATTGAATTCAGTTAAATTAGTTGAAATTATTTAATGAATAGCTTTGGAAAAAAAGGAAGCAACTATCGAAAAACTATCGGTAGCAATCGATAGTTCTCAACCGATAGTATCGGCCTATCGATTGTGCTAACTCTTCCTGCCCTAGTTGGAATACATAAGCACCCCCCCCCCAAAAAAAAAAAAAAAATAATGGTTCCAATAGTTTATTAAGAAGATTAAGTAAATCATCTGCAGGATTTATTAATATCTAAGAATGGTTCTGGATAGAGATATCTTCAAGAAGTTGAATAAGCCTACTTCACGGCAAACTAGATTATTTGTAAAAGAAGAAAAGAATGTAAATCAAAAGTAGATAACATGGAAGCTCGTTAGTTGAATCACATTCTTAATTCTTTTTTTTTCAATATTGCAATGGCCTGTAGACAGCTTGCAGATGTTTTAATTAGCGTATGTCGGGTCGAAAATAATACACAAAACATGTGTGTACGTTGTTGTTTGGTACTAGACATTATACACGTCTCTTTCCACGTGCACATGTGTTTAGTTTTTTTATGTTATTCTATTCAAATAACATGCAGATTTAAAATTACCCCCGAATTATATCACTGCTCGTGGCTGAAAGTAGATTCAGATAATTTCTGCAATAATGAGCTTTGATTGTTTTTCCTGTTAATTATGCATAACTACGTTCACAAAACTTGTTGATTTGATGAAACGCTTCGATTCCCTGTCCATAACAAATGAATAATTAAGTGAATAATGCAATTAAATGTTATATTTAATGGATCTTACTTAACTAGCATTAATTATTCAAGCGATAACTCTAGAGTTATCTTTTACATAAATCTTGGTTGCCTGACTACTGTACAAGTAGGAGGAATGTTTCTGATAGTGTTAAAAAATTTAAAGACAAAAGTTGATTCCATTTTAGATTAGCTCTTACTTACCATGCTTCCATCTCCAGGTGTTTGTTCCATTTGTTGGCCAGGTGTAAGGTGTAAGGGGTCCCATTTGCGTCACATTTAGAACGTTCTAGGTTTCTCATACGGCACTTTGTTTTAAAATAAAACAACATATTTATATTAGGAATTTGTCGATTCGAAAGGTTGATTTTCGATTTCACCGTTTCTTGAGAAATTGATGATCCATAGTCGATTCCTAGAAACCGTTTGATACTGACAGTTTTGTTATAACTTTTCATTTAATTATTATATACCCGGGACTGCAGTATAAACTCCGTCAGTTCCTACATTAGACATATTTCCTCATTATTAGATCTTATCTCAGTGACCGAACCTTCAAAGTAAACCATAAATTTTCCTATTCTCCCCTCTTTACCCAATCTGCCGGAGAGCCCCAAGGTAGTATTCTAGGTCCTATCCTCTACACAGTGTACACAGCTGACATCCCAACTCATCCTACCACTGTCCTCACCACTTACGCCGATGACACATGTGTGTTATCAGTAAACAATGATCCCTTTATTGCCTCTCAGACACTCCAATCCCATATCCTAAACCTTCAAGAATGGTGTCAAAAATGGAGAATCAAAATAAATCCAAATAAATCCCATCAAATAACCTTTACCCTTTGTCGTTTGTTTGTTTGTTTATTTCGTTTAACGTCACTTTTATGCTGCTATGGCTAATCGGACGATGCTACGGTGGGAGTCCTAAATTTTGCCTATCCAGGTATAATTAGGATAGGGATCTTTAACGAGTACCTGACATCGCACAGGCTCGGGACCCCCATTTTACGTCCCTTCCGAAGGACGGCATAGCTAAGGTTTTTTTACTCCCTTTAAAAAATCCTAAGGTCATCTGCCGGGCTGCGAACCCGCGATCTTGGGTTTAGTAGGTTGCTATGCTAACCACTACACCATAGGTGACCCCACCCTTCGTCGTAAACCCACAACATCCTGCCCTACAGTATCCTTTAATGATATTCCACTAATTCTTGTTGAACAGATCCGCTACCTAGGACTCCACTTGGACAAACGACTAACTTGGAATCCACATACAAGACTAAAACGACAAGAAACTGCCCGTCGTTACAGACTACTTCAACATTTACTAGAAAAACGTTCAAAGTTCCCAATTAATTACAAAAGACTCATTTACATGACTGTGATTAGACCTATTTGGACGTACGGAGTTGAGCTTTGGGGCTCTACTAAACCATCCAATTCATCTCGTATCCAATCCTTACAATCCAAAATCCTTCGAAAAATGCTCCTTACTTTGTGACCAATTAACTTATCCATAAAGATCTTAATGTTCCATATGTTTCTGATTTAGCCCAAACCAGATACCTATCCTTCCATAGTAAGCTCCATAACCACTCCAATCCACTAGTCTCCCAACTTGCTTCCTCCTCCATCCCTGATAATCCTCCGAGGTGTCTGAAAAGAAGATGGCCTAGAGACCTTTTAGCGTAGATTTTATTAAAGTGCTACTAGTGAGTAGTTCTTCACAAGTTATTTGCATGCCATTGAATTCACTGTCAACACATTTACTTGTATATTATTTTGTACAGTTGTAAATATCAATAAATGAAAAAAAAAAAAAAAAAAAAAATTATATACCGATCCTTTTTCCTAATAAAAAATATTTTTTCATCTTTAATAGCACACCATTTTTTCATGTACCAGATCATACCAGCTCATTATAAAATTAAGAAACAATATTTCAATTTCGAGTGCCTGAAGCTAAAGCACTGACATTATAAATGTTCATGACCATAGTGCCATTTTATTATTCTTTTAAAAAACATAAATAAGAATTTATAGTATGTATATTTTTTTATACTTTGAATTGTATAACTATAATTTAGAAGACTATTGTTATTTTATATTTACTTTTAATTAATTTATTTCTTGAATAATATTTTTTTTTAATTAGTTTTGGTTTGCTTTTTTAGCTTTCATAAGAATTGTTGTTTATATTAAATAGTAGCGATAGTAGCAAGCTCACTTTTTGGCACTCGACCACGCTACTAATGAAGTATAATCTCAAAATTTAAATCATTCTAAACATATACTAAAATTTAAAATAAATTAAACTAAATATAGATTAAAATTAACAACTAAAATATATGTTTAACTATATAACTAAGTACGGTTTTAATATTCGCAATATTCTGTGTTTTCGAAATGCATATAACTGTATTTAAATAATATCTACTCTACTTTATTTCTTTTTGTGTACCAACATTAATTTCTGTTTTTGTTTTTTTCGTTTTTGGAAGGATCCCGTTATATCTAACATGCCTTGTCTTCTCATAACATGAGTTGTCTTCTCATAGGGATTTAGTTGTGTATGAGATATAACTGAGGGAGAATCCATAGTTTTGCGTTTAAACAAATGTGTTCTAAAAAGAATTTTTTGAGTTCAGAAAAGAGTATTTGTTTATGATAGGAAATAATGGTTAGAATGAATATGTCATCTATGGAATATACGAAGTTGAGATCAAGAATGTTCAGAAAGATTAGAGGCACTAGGTTTAACATTTGGTACATATTTAATGTTTACAATGTGTTGCGTAATTTTTTATTTCGCCATTATACTCGGAGATGAAATTAAAAGGAGAATAAGGAAAACGGTAAACTAAAATGAAGTGGATGGGATATTTTTGGTTTTGTGTTCCCGTTCATTTTTATTTGAGGCTCTTTGTCCGTGGTATAAGTGGTTGGTTATTGTTTATTTTTAACTTTATGTTTATTTGGTGTGTTGTTTTTAATATGTTGAACTTGTTTAAAATGTGGTTTGAATGTACTTTGCGAAAAAAAGGAAGATTGTTGACATACGTTATTATAATTTACTTTTTTATTCTAGGAATGTTTGAAAATGAGAGATATCAGTTATGTTTTTTGTTTTGTGTAGTTTCATGACGTTAAAGGCTGGTTAACATAATTAATTATTGGGATATAATATGCGTAGCTTTTATAAAAAGCAGCCATTGTTGTAGGTTTAAATCAAGAAAAAGCCTTGGATAGTGTTATGTTTTTTACTTTAAATGACATTAGGACAAGGTTTGTAGAATCAATCCGAGCATTGAACCCGATACCAAAGATATATTGTATCTTACTGGGAACTGTCGCGTTGAGGTTGTAAGTGACTTGAGTATTGTGTTACACCCTCTCCCACGGAGGCACAATACCGATTTCTTGTTAAATATAAATGGCACACCTAGTTATTACGCGTAGTCTTGTTACGAAACATGAGTTAACCCTTTACCATTACGGGCTCTTTCTAAGGATATCTTTGTATTAGTTGAATTTGCATTTCTATCAGTTCTTCATGCGGTCACCATTTCAGGTCCTTCTAGGTCTAGATCCGACATCAATAATGCATTAGAGTTGGATTTATTTATCTTGTATGCATATACTTTGCATGAGGTAGGGATATTTACATGTTTGAACTGCGAATCGAAATCTACACGTCTCCCCTGGTGATTTTATTTAAGAATCGTTTACAATTTATTAAGGACGTTTCGATTCTAGATTTCATCGATTATGTTGAACTGAGCTGGTACCGCTGTCGTGGTTGATAATTTTGAGTTTATATCAAAACTAATTATGCAATTATTATGCACAGATTCTTCTCTCAAATGATTAAAAAAATATATATTTAAAAGATCTTTTCTCATGTTTAATAACTGACAGTTTTTTCAAATACTAGATCAACTCTTTTTAGTACGGAAATTAATAAAATTCTCTTCAAAAGCAAGCACGGCTACAACAAACTAAACCAAGAAAGTATTGCTAATAGAAACAATTTCAAAGAGCCCAAGTTTGGAGCACTGCCTAAATTAATATAATTAGACAATTTTACCATTTTAATATACTTTTTCGTCATTATGAGAAAATATTTGTCGTGGTAAAGATTATTTTCTGTTTCATGAGATGTTGATACTATGAGATGCGAAATATGAGCGCATCCTCATTGAAAGTTGTTAGTAACATTAGCCATTCCTTAATCAACAAATGAAATTCGAGAATCATTTGTAATATCAACCTTTTTAATTAAGAATTTTTTTTTTATTTTCTAAATTGTAATTAATTTATACGACTACATAAATGCCCCAAATATGCACATATAAATCTCAAAAAGAAATCTTGTGATTTTTCCTTGAGATTTATCTGAACTGAACAGTCGTCCACACACACAATGGTTTTCCTCAAGGTTTTTTGTAGTTCGATCGAAAAGTGTTGTACCACAACTTCGGCTTATACACGTCGTCAGCTGTCGCTCCGTCAGCTGTTTCTTTTCTGTAAAAACTTTTTATGTTATTTACTTTTTTTCTTCTTTTTTAGCGGTTTTTTATTTCTGACAATCTTTACTCTTTACCAGGGACGGCTCACTTTCATACATCTTTATAAATTGTTCCAAAAACTTCTGATGCATCTTTTATAACAGAAAAGATAAACCACTAAACCAAACAATGGGAAGAGGAATCTGAAGGTACGCACGCACGTTGGGATTTGACTGTACAGTTCACATCTGCGCAGTTTTATGAATGGTTTTTCTATATAATTTTCTAGGTCTGCGCAGATCGCGACGGCCTCCAGATTTTCACCAGACACGTACAGATAAATCTGAAGGTTTGAACTGCGCAGTCCAAACCTTGAGATTTATCCGTAGTTGTGTGTGGGGGCCTTTACATGCTAAAGATAATATATATTTACTATATTATAATTCTCTTATAGTAAAATATATATTATGTAAGGATATTTCTTGTATAATATATAAATTAGTTGCTGTTTATTAATATATTCCTTGATTAATCATTGGTTTTAGATAGATTTGATTTGCTTTTTTAGATCTCTTAGGGACTATTGTGTCAGTAAACCTTTTTTAACCGAGTTATCGATATCGAAGATCGATTTTTTTAAATCACTATAATATATAACATAAATGATATTTTTATTTCTGCAATATGAATTTTTTTTTATATAAGAAACGTGACTGTTGACAGTCAGATTAATCTCTTTACAGTAACGTAGTACCCTACGATAACTCCACACCTATGAAGCTCTTAGCCTTTGTAAAGAAGGTTAAGAAGAGGCTAGTTCTATTCATATAGGATCATCTCTGGATCCTAACGAACCTAATCCCAGGATGGCATTCATCCAGCCTTTCTCCCTCCCCCATCCTCCCTCCCAATCCATTCCCTGTAATTTAAAATCCAGAGTTTGCCCGGCTGGTGGATTACATGGAGCCCTCTCCTATAATAGAGATTATTTTTCATGTAGCTCTCCAGCCCAGTATTTTAGGGCTTACTTATACATCCATTGATTAACCTATATCCACACGTGGATATTAAACTTGAAACGAATCTCTACATTTACTCATGGCTTTTCTGTGAAATAAAACGTGATTTTCTCCTAATCATCAGGATTGGGTTGTTCCTTATATTACAATATTAGTAACTATATTGCACGAATGGATTCGTGACTATCAGTGGCCCTTAATGAAGCAGTGTATAATATTTTCTCAATAAAAGTTTTTTTAAATATAAATTTTTTTAAATTACATTTTCGAATATCAATCTTAAAAAATGAAAACCAGTGAATTTTGCGGTTATAAAAAATTTCTGGCATGAGAGTCATGGCGAGTAGCATTGCCTAGTGAAACGTCCATCTCTCTTGTTGATCATATTTCATTTTATTCGAGATCTCTCATCCAGCTCTATTTCAAACTTCTGCGGACATTGTTTGGCATCATTGTTGAGGACATGTCTTGTACGAGATTATAGGGATGACCTTTTTTGATGACATAAAATTAAGAAGGAATTAGCGATTTTAACATGGAACATGTTTTACCGTTGACCTAGTTGGTCAAAAGCGATACGTTTTAGGGATACGTAGTTTGATAGTTTGATATTAGGAGAGTAAGAGCAGTTATAAGATTAGCTCTCCTTCTACTTAATAACATAATAAAGAGGCACATCTTCGAGGAGTGTCCTCAGTACAGGAGAGATATGGATAATTGTGGTGTACCTCGTCAGCTCTGTAAGGCCTTGGGCGATAGTGAACAGTACATTTCTAGTACTATCGAATTTATAAAGAAAATTAAGTTATATAATTGTATTTAATGTTCTTTACTTTATTCATTACTATTTTTTTTTTCTCTTTATTTTTATTTATTTAATAATTTTTTTTTTTCTGTAAATCTTATTTATGGTTGACATTAATATAATTTTATATAGTGAAGTTCGGGTAAATGGGCAATAATAACCATAGCAGTTTTTTGCCCTTAAAAACAAACAACAACATATAATAAATAATCTTGACTTGGAGGCTGTTTCTAATGAGTGAGTTCCTTTTGACTCTGTTTCTCCTAGTTCGAAATAAAAAAAATTAACCTGAATTAGACCACACTTGCTCGATCCCTCTCGACTGGTCAAAACCTTGGTTTGAATAAAAAAAGTCAAGTTTGAAACCTCTATTTTTAATTTAAGTGTAGGAGCTTTTTTGACAATGTCAGTTGGTGTTGCTCGGATCGAAAATTTGACATCGTATTTTCAAAAATTTAATGGAGAATATTTTTGTTGTATATTTGTCGCTAGGACTTTAAATTTATAGGTTTAAGAGCTATATTAGTTTGAATAAAAAAAGTCTCGTTTGAAACCTCTATTTTTTTATAAAACATTTTTCGCTAGGAAAACCGTTTAGGGACTTTATTGGTTCGAACGATAAAAAAAAATAAAAAATAAAAAATTATAAAACATATGAGGATTGACGGTCCATAATACAACCCCTAAAACATGTTCCATTTTTTTTTCTTCTTTTTTTGTTAATTATAAAGGAAAAAATAAATTAATAAATGGTAGGAGGATTATTACTAGATACATTTGAATAAATTCATGATATAATCTAATAGTATACTTTATCTTATATTCTTAAATATAAGTTGGGATGGAATAGTTGAAAAGAAACAACTACTTATAGTTCGACACAGTTTTCTTAGGAACTATTTATTTTATTTGATTTAACAATATCTTGCCCGTGCTGAAGTTCTAACAAGGGGAGGACACACTCAGTCTCTCACGGATCTTGTTGGCAATTTTTTTGGAGGTTCCTGGTCAGATATATTAGACACGTATTTTGCCGTTCCGACCAATGGGCCCTAGAAGCCATTAAAAGAAATAAAATAGTATTAAAACAACTTATTTTATATCTCGAGTTTAAAAAATGATATTGATATGATTCTTGGACCAAGATCCGGCCCATTGGTCGGAACGGCAAAACACGTGTCTAATATTTTTTTTACCAGGAACCTCTAAAAAAATTGCCAACAAGATCCGTGAGAGACTGAGTGTGTCCTCCCCTTGTAAGTTCAATACAGCAAGTTATTCCTTCTTTGCATCCAATATTGATAAGTGTCCTAGTATAGTCCAATACAACTAATTGCAACGAATAAGAAACAAAAAAACAACAAACCATAAGGAACCTAATTTGTGGTCACGTATTTAAATATCATAGGCATTAAATTTCTTTATTCATGGTCCTTGATATGGAGTTATATTTATTTTTATATATGCTCTTTATATTAAAGAAATATTTTTTTGAATGATTATGTAATCCATCTTATCATTTATTATTGACTTCCTGTCCAACAGTATCCTTCAATGATATTCCACTAATCCCTGTCGAACAGATCCGCTACCTAGGACTCCACTTGGACAAACGTCTTACTTGGAATCCACATACAAGACTAAAGCGACAAGAAACTGCTCGTCGTTACAGACTACTTCAACATTTACGAGACAAACGATCAAACCTCCCAATTCATTACAAAAGACTTATTTACTTGACTGTTATTAGACCTATTAGGACGTACGGAGTTGAGCTTTGGGGCTCTACTAAACCATCCAATTCATCTCGTATCCAATCCTTACAATCCAAAATCCTTCGAAAAATCCTAAATGCACCTTACTTTGTCACCAATAAGCTTATCCATAAAGACCTTAATGTTCCATATGTTGCTGAGTTAGCCCAAACCAGATACCTATCCTTCCATAGTAAGTTCCATAACCACTCCAATCCACTAGTCTCCCAACATGCTTACTTCTCCATCCCTGATAATCCTCCGAGGCGTCTGAAAAGAAGATGGCCTAGCAGATTTTATTGAAGTGCTACTAGTGAGTAGTTTTTCACAAGTTATTTACATGCCATTGTATTCACTGCCAACACATTTACTTGTTGTATATTATTCTGTACAGTTGTAAATATCAATAAATGGAAAAAACAAAAACATTTATTATTGAAATAAATAAAAATACTTTGAAAATCTGGAGACTTGATGCGGACACCACTAGTCCCTGACCACACACCTCCATAAAAAACCTCAAGTCTCCAATAAGCCCTAACACAATCCCCCTATCTTACGTCTCAGTGCACCACTTGGATGTTTACGTTATCAAACTCTCCCCACGCAATCATGGATCTCTCTGATATAGTTATTATTTACTTTACCAAAAATTTGTTTGATTTATTTTTTCACAATAACTTCTTAGGTAAGAGTACCTTATTAATTTAAACTTAATGTTTTATAAATTATTTATTTTATAATCCGTTCGGTTTATTTTGAAACTCGGGTGGTTTTGTTAGTTTTATTTACTTTGATCTTGAGTTTTAAATATATTTGAACAAATTATCTAAATATGGCGTGACAGAAGTTCCAAATAATTTTAAAATTTAGCCGGCGCGTCCGGTATACAATACCGCATAACAAACACCTTGACCCAAGTTACATTCAGCAAGTTATATTTGTCTGTTTAAGGTGTTTAACTGCTTATTATTTTTAAATTATTTTCTATCATAAACCAATAAATATGTAAATGATTTCAGACATTTTAATTTTAGGCTTTCGTGACTAAGGGTGTGTTATCGTCATTGGTAATAATTGCTTTATTCCAATTCAGAATATTTGTAATTAATTCAATTTCAAATTGCATAACTCCTTCATTTATCCTAATTTACATTAATTACTTCTACATAAAGTGAAATTAAAATATTTGTAATTACTCGTCATAGTGTTGGTGTCATTTTTTTTATATATATATTTATATCAATTTATTGAAATTTACAACTATACAAATATGTACATCTAGTAAATGAGCTGATAACGATTACAATGACTTGTAAAAACTTGAGAAGAACTACTCATCAGTAGCACTTCAATAAAAATTCTACACTAGAAGATCTCTAGGCCATCTTCTTTTCTGACGCCTCGGAGGATTATCGGGAATGGAGTGGGAAGCAAGTTGAGAAACTAATGGATTTGAGTGGTTATAGAGCTTACTATGAAAGGATAGGTATCTGGTTTTGGGCTAAATCAGCAACATATGGAACATTAAGATCTTTATAGATAAGTTTATCGGTGACAAAGTAAGGGGCATTTAGGATTTTTCGAAGGATTTTGGATTGTAAGGATTGGATACGGGATGAATTGGATGGTTTAGTAGAGCCCCAAAGTTCAACTCCGTACGTCCAAATAGGTCTAATAACAGTCATGTAAATAAGTCTTTTGTGATAAACTTGGATGTTTGATCGTTTGTCTAGTAAATGTTGAAGTAGTCTGTAACGACTAGCAGTTTGTTGGTGTCATTAAATTTGAAATTGAATTATTCGTCATTGAGATAAATTTTAGCTTTAGATCGTTTACGAAATTTTACATGTTAATTCTTGAAATCGAAAAATGTCGATATAAAAAAACCTGACAGTTTGTTTTTTTTTTTCCTACTGAAAGTGGCTGATTGCTTCCTGTTAACTGTCGACATTGATCGATAGTCCCCTACCTTATCGATTATCACCTAATCTCAGGTGTAAAACATTATGTTAGAACAGAGATATTTCATTTAGGTCCAGTTAAAAAGATGAAGTAGTTATTCAGCTGTAACCATGAAATTTGTCTTCTTTTTTTTTTTTTTTTTTTTTTAAACATAACTAATTCATTACTAAAGTGCGTAAAACTTATAATTTTATGCTTATGTTATTTTTACGTTTAGTATCAGTTATTTTGCCTTCCTGCGGCCATAGAAATAAGTCTGGACTGTAAATAGGAAGATGGTTCTTTTGAGTACAGTTGACAAAAGATCATTTCTGTTGCTCGGTTCAACTTTGTTCGTGGTTCTTCAAATAAGCGACTTCCAACTTGCTCTTAAACCATCGCAGAATATTCACTTCAATCCAAAATATTTTTATTAATCTCTTTTTGTTTCGTACATTAATAAAAAAATGTGCATTTTAGTTTTCGATTAATAATAGTTCCGATATAAGTTCTTGAAAAAAAAAACACACAATATTAATGATATTTTAAAGAAATAATTTAAAATAAAAAGAAGTAGAAAGATTGATCTTAGGTTTTGTATACAGGAGTAAATTAAATTCGAATCGTAAAATATCTGAACAAGTAATAATAAAAAGAAAATGGAAACCAATGTTTCTCATATGCCAACCAAATTTGTACGCTGTTGAAATGGCTATTCGTTTCCAGTTTCTTGTGGAATCCTTTCCGTACCCAAATCAATCCCAAGGCACACCATACGTCTCAGGTCTTCTTAGATTCAAATCCCTTATTCTTTGTCTTCATAACCTCCTGGCTTTATCAGATTTTTCTACTCTATTCACTGAACCTTATCTTTCGATCGATCATTCCTCATCTGGTATTCGTTCTACGGAACTCTTTCTTTTTCTTTCAAAGCAACTTCTTAACTTTAAATCTTAGCTCTTTGATTACCTATCATTCCAGTTCCAAGAAAATAATAAGTAGCTGCTATCTAGGTTTGGAAATAAACAGCAATACCAATTTTGTTTTTCATGACTAATTCTTTAATTAAAACTGAAAAATATACTTTATTCTTAGATTTGTTATTAATGTACAAAATTAACTGTAAAGCCGGCTCCACGCATTCGTGTTATGTCACAACACGCTACACAAAACTGTTTCGCTCTATGTTCGCCGAACCTGTTTCGTGTTGTCATAGCAATATATCAATACCTACTAACATTAGCCCCGTCGATTTATAAAAAAAAAACAAAGTTCGTAAAAACGCATATATCTACCATTTTTTAATATGTTGTTACGACCCATAAGTATTGTTAAAGTACAAGTTTGCAAACTTCAAAACCAGGTGGGATTTTCGTAGTACTCGATAAACTGAAGAATTTTAGCACTATTTTGGTTTTTCATTTATATCTCTAAAATATATAAATTTGTTTGACATAGCATTTACAATATTAAAGATTTCTAAATGTGTGAGAATTTAATTCTAACCACAGCTATGTAGATTAATTGGTTGCGGAAATACAGTTCACCAAAAAATAGTAATTTTTCACAATATTTGAAATTTTTCCGTTGAGTCCGCTTTCTAACAAAAGTACTGGTTTCACAAAAAAAATTTCAAAAAGAATTTAAAGTAAATTTAATTAGCTTTAATTTTATATTTAAACTGTACCTGTAGACCAACTTTTTTTTAGAAACGGGAAAAGATTACAAAATCGGATTTGAGGAAAAAAAATTGCATTGCTGGTTTTAAAAGTGAGTGAATGAATTGGCAGGAATATCCCTGCTTCTTTTTCAATTTTAAAAGATGTACAAGTATCTATTGCTGTATTTAAAAACATGTATTTTAGGCTGGTATCCTTCGATGTATAAATCGACTGGGCTATGATCTATTGTTTTTCCATTGTTTTGGAGAAATTGAGTTTTGTCCTTCGGTCTCCACATAACACATGACACGAACCGAGTGCCCATCCACACATTCGCCAAACTTTGACGAGCATGTCTGTTTCGTGTTGCGTGAGATAACGAACACAAATAGTGAAGACTTAAAAAAAGATACTTTATTTACTGATAGTTACATACAAGACTTCTAGTATAATGGTTACAAGTCAAATGTAGAGTGTCTTCCTCTGAAAACTTCCAGCTACTTAAACCTATAGGTTTGTAGTGGGAATAGGATAGGGTGAAAGTGTCTGGCTAAATGTTTACTAAAGGGAACGTGAGAAAGGTTAGTCCGGCGTAGGTGTCAATTGTCTCATGTCACAGTGATATACACAGGGTGTTATAGGGTGGCTTGGGATCTTTGACCCAAGGCAGTTTACTTTATGATTGTTTATGACATGTGTTGCTCAAGATGTAATTAATATTTTACCCTTGGAAGGTCAAAAGGATACTTTCTCATAGTCAGGTGCTAAAAGGGTTTCTCAATAATAAAAGTAATGTTAAAGATTATATTAATATTATGAGTAATATTTATAATCTTATAACTCGTGTTATCACATAGTACGAATGTGTAGAGCCGGCTTTACCATTTGAACATTAAATTGAAAAAATATGAAAATGTTTATCGACTAATTTATATCTATTTGAAGGGAGAGTAAATAATGAGTTAGCATGATAGATATTTGGAGTTTAGATATTCCTGAGAATTGAAGAGCGGATTCATCATATGCTACAATTCTGTAGGAAGGGGTTGTAGATCGAAAGAACGTGATCTGGTCGTTCTGGAATATTCAGATGATTTGAATTAAAGAAGTTCATTGACTTAAAGAGGATAACCTAAAGCGATGGTCTCGGAAAGAAAAAAGCCGAGGAAATATTGTCTACGGAGAGAAGCACAAATTCACTTTGATTCCAGATTAGTTAGTTACGTGAGTGTTCCTGGTTAATCTGAAAACAAATCTGACAAAAACGTTTTAATTTATGATTGAAGTCCCTAAGTATTCCATTATACACCAAACGGCCGTAATCAAAGTTAGGAAAACAAAAGAGGAAACTAAAGTAGTTTATGAGAGTTTGATCTGCACGGAAACGATAAGATTGCCGAAACAGAGTAGCGATACATCACCGGGAAATTCGAGAAAATGGGGATTTCCCAGGAAAGGAATTGTTCTAGTGTAATTTTAGTATATTTTGTTTTTCAATAATAAATTGATTACTTTATTTTACTGCTATAATTTTTTTTTTGTTTGTAAATGAGCCCAATCTGGACAACGCAAAGCACTACATGCGTTCCCTTGCCTTCATCTGTTCCCATATTTCCTTCATTCTCTTGCTATGGGCCTCCTTTCTTTTATCTGTCCTAGGTCTTCCAGTCCTTTTCTTTGGTGCTTCCTCTCGATCAGCTTTCCAACTGTGGATTTTGAATCTAAATATATCTCTTTATCGGTTGTCTTTTTGAGTAATTACTGCTAGCTTCAGGTACTTTTTTAATTTCGGCCATCCATTTGACGGTGTCTGTTGTGGCTTTACTCCTATTTTCATAAAATTGCAATATTCTTTTTGTATAACGATTCGTGTTCATTCTTTGATGTGCCCGTGTCAAACTCAGTCTTTGTTTACGAATGTCACTGTAAATATCTGAATATTGTTTAATTTCTTGTTTACTTCTTAGCCTATAGTGTTCATCTGAGAATTTTGTACTATGAATTTTCCTTATGATTTTTCATTATTTTTTCCTCATATTGTCGGTATCAGTTTTCCTATTCAGAATATGTGTTTCTGACCCTTAGAGACATTCTTGTAATGGTATAATTTTGTTTGTTTGGAAATGGATCTTTTGTTGTAAATGTTTTGTGTGAGACGATACGCTGTTTCTAGTTTCTGGCACCTGTTTTCACTAGGCTTCGTTTCGATTCCATATTCTGGATGTCAAATTTTGGAATTAGTGGTTTATTTTTGATGAACCTTTGGGATTTTAGTTTATTATAAACATTTTTTCTTTAATAAAGGTCACCTTTTGTTGCTTGGGTTTTTATTCTACAGGTACCGTAACCAGAATATAAAATGCATATTATCATTACCGTCCATAAACAGTTAAGTATGTTTTGGGGGAATTGTGATCAACGTCTGAGTATCAATTTTCAATCTTCAATACTCAATATACCTCAATATATTTACTTCAATTTTTTTTTTTTTTAAGGGTATGCTAAGATCTTTTTAAAGCCTTAGAAATTATTACGATGTATAGATTTAATATAATGGTTTATTTTATGTAAAGCAAGATCTTCCCTAAAGTGGCCATTATACTCATGAATTTTTAAAGAGTTTTTGTGTTTTTTCGTCACGTCCGATTTTTATATTTGAATATTTAAGTTTTGCGGTGGCTGAACCAGAATACTAGGTTCCGTTTTAATTTAATATTAAATTAGTGAATAACCATAGAGGAATCCATTGGCAGGGGTTTATGTGCTAAATATAAATTGTCTCTATGGAGAAATAAATGGTTGCGGTTTCTTTACATACTATATATTTACACTAGCGAATTGACGTACTGTTATGTTTGCTATGATTATTAATAATTTTCTGCACTGCCTTCCTGATTATGAATGATCTCATTAGGCTGGCAGTGTGCCATTAGGTGAGTCCCTCGACAAGTTGTTTCACTATTCAAAGCCTTTGCTAATTAAAGTTTGAAATTATTACTAGTTTTTGAAGTCTGCCCCTTACCCACCGGCGGCGAGCACTTAAAACACATTAATCATCTTATGGCCTTGTATACTTCTTTAGAAGTCTCAATTCTGACACTATTTCAAAGTATTCTGCTTTTATTTTTATTGTACTCGATTTGAAGGTTGTTTGTGACTTAGTTACAATGGAATAAAAGTTATAAACGAATTTATTTCTACATTTAGAAGATCCAAGTGTAGGATTACCCGTCTTTCTTGCCATAGTTGGAATAATTATCAACGATAGTAAACAACAACCAGAAGGTTATACGTTTCAATAAACATTATTAATATGAAAACATTATTTCGTGCATATCAACGAATTAATTATTATTATTTATTATTAATACGGAACTGCGCGAGTTATATCCGGTAAATATAGTCCAGATTATAGCAACGCGAAAATTAGTATTTAAAGTCGTTGGGTGTAGTAATGACCGAATTCCAAAAAGATTAATCAGTATTTTTTTTTGTTACGATTGTTTTCTCTCTTCTTTAATTATAGTTTAGCTTTTAATTTATCTAAAACTTTAATTAATTTAGCTACTTTATCCCTGTCCAATTTTTTTAAGTACGCTTTTTCTTCTTGAGGATCAAAATTAAATTTTAATTCAGACCTTATTTTATTGTGCTTTTTGCATCTGAATATTATATGCCTGGGTTCCTCCGGGAAGTCACATGTCTCACATTTTCCATTGGCTTCGATCTTCATCAGGTTAAGATATTTCTTTGTACAGCTATGATTTGTCCTAAGCATCTTTATTCTTTCAATATGATTTTTATCAATATTGGTACGGGATGTTCGAAACCATGGGGTTGTTAGGCTCACTTTGGGCTGAACTTTCAGTTTTAAGCCGTCGGGTAAACGACCGAAGGATAGACCTAGACGTGGTTGGGAGGATTGTGACAGGGCCAACCATGGGGATTTGGGTTTTAAGAGAGTGGATTGCAGGGAGGTTTGTGGTCATGGAATCTTCGGGTTCGCTAAGTCTTTTATTTATTTATTATTTATTGTTATTAGTATTAGTATTATATTTAGAACTACAGCTCTAGTCAGTCCTTCCTCATAAATTGACAGCCATATCTCTTCCTTTTTTTACCTCTCACTCCCAGTCGTGTTAGGTCGTCCTCGACGTAGCCCAGCCACTTAAGTCTTAATCTCCGTCTCATTCTTTTTCTACTCGGCCTGCCGTACATATATTTTTAGTTAGTCTTATCTTTCATCATCCTTTGCACGTGGCTAATCTGCTGCAATTTTCTTCTTTGATCATAGAAACGATATTTTGCCCAATGTTCTAGTTCTATATTTGATCTTATTAACCAATTTTCGTGCTTATTTATCGGACCGAAGATCTTTCTAAAGAACTTTTTATCTCTAGTATCAGTTTGATCAAGTATCTTATAGACGAAAAGAGTAGATCGAATACGGCAGATGATAGGAAACCAAGTAAAATCTAAGGGTCGTGACGGATTAAACTCATGGATCAGGGCCCATCCACGCTAAAAGGCGGTTGGTAACTTGTAGAATAATTTCGTTTTCTTTGCTGTTGCTGGAATATGTAACCACAGGTTAGTTACCCCCAACATAAATTGTTGATAACCGTCCAGGAGTCTGGTTATTTCAATTACATATAAAACGTTATAGTTCTATTAAATAAAATACTTAGACTAGAATAATTCATCGATATGTCAATTATAATTATTATGACTAGAATAGGTTAATAACATGTTCGATAACTCGTTCTTATTGCCCTAATACACAATAAACAACTACAGATTATCCGTGACAATAAACTCCAAGTATATTGATTGTTTCCAAACCTTCAATTTTTGCTATTAATATGATACGTTATTTTTTGATCAAATAAAGAAATTATAAGTCATAGATCGAAGTCCATTCTGTTATTGATGGCTAGGAAATATTAGTAACCTTCGGATAACCCGTTCTTCTTTTTGTAGTTGGAAGTACATAAGTAACCAAAGTCACAGTAAGGAACAACAACTAAAAGGTTATGCCTTTTAGTCCAGACGATTAATTATTCCAATTGATGTAAAATGTCGTTGGTCTATGAAGTAAGACCATTAGAATAAGTCTTCCATCGAAGGTAAATAATGTTAACGGATAAATGGGTTTGTTACCTGTAGGATAACCCATCCTTCGTTCCCTAATTGGAATAACATAACGGTGCTTAATCATAACAACAACCAATAAATATATTGAGTTAATGTACCGTTGTTTAATTTTCCTAATTAGTAAACAAGTTAGTTTTTCGATTAAATAAGTGATCGATGAAAGTCAATTATAAACATTAATCCACAACAGTTCACTTCCAGTTTAATTGAAGTTGACGAAGCAGCTTTGCTGGCTCTAAAATTAGGCTGTCGCCGCAATGATGGATCTTATAGCTGGGCTCTGAACTCTTCTTGAATTCTGTTTTTCATTTATTTCTCATGAAAGTTGATACTGTTAGTTTAGTTTTGACCCTTGGAAGCCAGTTAGCGTCCCTTAGTTCACCAACTTTGTTCATTCCTTTCTTCTTGGCTTCTACTGGCTGAATTACCAAGTAGGTCTGTAGGTTATATTTCGTCTGCTTATTGGTAAAAGTCACAAAAAAAATTCACACAAAAATCATCGTTTGTATATATTTGATTTTTCATTAGTATAAAAAGTCACATTAGTATATGTACATTAGAGAATGAGAAAATTCACTATATAACTATCTGAGAAAATTGTAATGATCTTATTTCCGTTTGAATATTGAAACAGAAATAATTTGATTTTGTTGCTTAATGACATTTACCTCCAAGCAGACGATTTGTTTATAAATATAATATATATTTTTCATCGATACCGTTGTTGCTGTTCAGTTGTCCGAAATTAATGTAGCCTTAGGGTTTCAAAAAAAAATAAATTATTTTTTATCAATTCAAATACTCTCCATTACTATTACTCTCAATACATACCTGCCAACGATTTAATAACCTTTCTATAACCTGTTAATAGAAGTTCGAATCTTAGGTATTAACAAATTTTAAAAGAATATTTCCTATCGAATTTTAATTATGAAATTTTTTAACTCTTAGAAAGTAGTCCAGGTACGCTATGTTATACATGAGACATTGGCTGTCAGTTAATATATGAGGTACCCAATTTTACCTTTCCGATTGTCCTGGTATGGTCAGCGATGGTCGATTTGCTGAGTGAGAGATTCTTCGCAAGATTGTAAACCACCGTTAAAAAGTGCACTCAGTCACACTATGATATCCGCAGACTTCTTCAATGTTTCTGGCCGTTTTGGGCTCCGTTCCAATCGAGTTTAATCTCATAAAACGAAATTTCTAAATACAGACTAGATTATATCGAACAGAGGTACAGAGGTGAACAGACATTTTTGTTTTCGAAGAGGATTAATAATTAATGATATCCCTTAATGATATTCCACTAATCCCTGTTGAGCAAATCCGCTACCTAGGACTCCACTTGAACAAACGTCTTACTTGGAATCCACATACAAGACTAAAACGACAAGAAACTGCCCGTCGTTACAGTCTACTTCAACATTTACTAGACAAACGTTCAAAGCTTCCAATAAATTACAAAAGACGTATTTTATAAAATCCATTTCGTACGTACGGAGTTGAGCTTTGGGGCTCCACTAAACCATCCAATTCATCTCGTATCCAATCCTTACAATCCAAAATCCTTCGAAAAATCCTCAATGCTCCTTATTTTGTGACCAATAAACTTATCCATAAAGAGCTTAATGTTCCTTATGTTGCTGATTTAGCCCACACCAGATACCTATCCTTCCATAGTAAGCTCCATAATCACTCAAATCCATTAGTTTCTCAACTTGCTTCCCACTCCCTTCCCGATAATCCTCCAAGGCGTCTGAAAAGAAGATGGCCTTAGAGACCTTTTAGTGTAGATTTTTATTGAAGTGCTACTGATGAGTAGTTCTTCACATGTTATTTACATCCCACTGTATTCTCTATCAACACATTTACTTGATGTATATTATTTTGTACAGTATTAAATATCAATAAATGAAGAAAAAAAAAAAACTTTTAAAGACAAACTATATTATATCTAAGCAGAGGCATGCTACAGAGGTGAACTAACATTTTTGTCTTCCAAACATTAATTTAAGATATCCCTTAAAATAAACTATCCATCCATCAAACCTAAACAGTTTTTATTTAGAGAATTATATTATTCATTTTCTGACAACGTATTGTTACAAAATAAGGAAAACTACCCCCGTTGCTAAGTGACCTAGATTCGACAAGGAGTATTTACTGGTTGCTAGGAGACAGAGTATTAACAAGATGGAATATAATTAGCGTGTTTATGTTTTTGTGTTGTTTATTGGTTAAGTAATTACTACTTAAATGCCCGTTATTAATTTGCTAATATTAATTAATATTGTTTTCCATGAGTGTTTGTATTAAGTATATTGTTCTCTGTTAATAAACCGTGAGTTAAATATGTTTATTACAGTATTATTTTTAATGACTCTCTACAATGTTTAACTAGCTCTGAACTCATTTTTCGTTTGAGTTGTTTTACAGACTCACCGTATATGGTATCCGTAATCTGATGAGGCTAAATAAGCTAGTTGAGGAAGTTGACACATAATTTCCTAACCATCACCACAATCTTGGATTACAGTTATTTGGTAGCGTGAGGCCTTGGGAAGTCCTTGCCGAAAAAAAGAATCCGCGTCAATTACCTTAAGAAGGTCGTTTTTCTCTGAATGAGATTGTTTTAAAACGTTTATCCCACAGTTGACATTTCAATATTAGTTTCACTGCATTTTAAAAACATGGAGAATAGATTCAACGTAATAATAATAACAATAATGTTTAAATTTCATGAAGGTTCAATAACAAAGTGTCTACCACTCGGGAATTTCAGGAAATTCGGGAATATATCAGGGATTTGGTGTGGTCGGGAATATGTCAGGAATTTACATTAAATTTTGCGAACGTCTGGAAAAAAGTCGTCGTTAATTCTAAAATCTGCTATATTAAGCTTAAAGTTTCATAAGAAAAGTCCTCTCTTCATAGTTTTATTTCTTATTCATTAATTTCTAATTCAAATTTCTTTATGAGTACAAAATTACAATGTTATACAGGGCATTGAAATGTTATACTCGTACTAAGCCCTCAAGCCTATAAAAATCTATCAACAGACCATTGATTAAGATTAAACAGAAATACCTCACTAATATGTTTTATAGATTAAATTTTGTGATCAGCTGATTTTTTTTTAATTAATTTTTTCTATGGCAACTAACATTGGGTTGTCAATTGAATTTATCGTTGATATTCCGTTGAATTTTGAATTTATGTTGCGTTATTTACTCATTATTAAAATATTGTGCAATGTCTGTGACTGTTTGGTTTTTTTTATTCATTGTCATCTTAGATTTTGGTATATGGGGCCAACGCGAAGGATACAAATTTGTTTAGAGCTCTTTTAACACGTTACTTATTTTAATTATCAAACTTATTCAGTTACAAAATGCCTTTCCTTCACTTGAAATAACAAATAACACGTAATTAAAGATATTATAAATTATTTATAATGTGAAATAGAAAAGTAGGTATTGATTATCAATGCAGAAACATTCTTGAAAAAGTCGAGAGTAATTCAGGAATTGCGTTTACCGAAATTGGTATATACCATGAATAACGATGCTATATAACCCTGCATTAAGCCATACCTTCCTTCTAGAACCAGTTTAAACACCATACATTTCGATTTCGTCCACGAATGCGTTTACCTTTTAGCTCCATAAATTTAGCATTTTATTTGAAATTAATTCATAACAAGCTTAAATTTTTCAAAATTAGATTCACTTTATGTGTATAACAAATTTTCTATAGTCCCCAGATTTCATATGTAAAGCTTCCATCCTAAATGTCAGAACGAAGATGGCTCCCTCCTAAGCACTCTTTGTCAAATTTTTTTTATCTTTATGTTCCTTTACGAAACTAGTAGTAGGATCCTTAGTTTCGTTGTTTGTCTAGTTTCATAAAACCACATTAGAGGTGTACTAGTCTTTTCTGTTTTATAGTGAACGAATTGAAAAACATTTCCATTTATCTATGCTATTATATAAAAGGACAAGCCATTTTTTGTTTGTGATCACTAACCGCAAAAACTACTGAACCAATCTGTACCAAATTTTAACTACATCATCTTCATAGTTCAAGGAAGGTTTTACAATAATAAAATTTAAATATTTTCAATTATATTGGCATTGATAATCGACCAATTGGTGGCGAGTACCATTCGAGAGAGGTTACAAAGTTACGGTGTTATATAGAGCAAGACATTTATGATAAAATGTATTTATTTTTAATTAAATTGTTTTTGTTTTTTTAAAGCTATAAATATGTGGAACGACAATGTGAATCCCAATGCAGTTCAAAACTCGGCCGATATATGGCTAGCGCCACTCTGCAACAGAGTTTGCAATGGTAAAACTGTTAAATCCAAGTGTACCAAATTTTAACTACAATATCTTCATAGCTCTAGGAAGGTTCAGAATGATAAAGTTTACTATAGGAATAATTTAAATGTATAGTTTTGAGTGGTAGAAACGAGGTTTGCCAAACTGTCATATAATTTTGAAGTTTTAACTTAATTTATATAAGTTGAAAGTTTTTTTCATATATTTTTCTTTCATTATAAATTATGATTACATCACATATATTTAAGTCGATTATTATTATTGTATTTTAAGTTGAGTCTGGTTTATTTTCTTGGTACAGCATGTAATTTTGTGAATTGTAAAAACAAATTATATAAGAAATAAATAAATATATAACAAAAAAGAAAAAAAATCATATAATTTTACTGTTACAAATCAAAATCCAACCAGGTGTAATTGATAAAATTATTTCTGCCAAATTAAAATTTATTGTCAAATCAAAATGTAGATCCTCTGCTTTTCGATATTGTGTGTAAAAATACGATCCATGGGCCTTTAGTTGTAAGCATTGATAATGCAGTCATTATCAGTCCGCAATTAATAGTCTTTGTCTGTCCGGATTACCTATCCATACATAAACATTTAAACTAAAATGTCTAATTATGCTTTTACGTAATCTTCTTAACATCTAATCAGTGCAGTTTCTACCAGGCAAAAAATTACTGCTATGCATGAAACCATCATTGAAGAAATGATGCCTAGTTGCATACTTCAATACAAGATGTTTATCGATAAACAAATAAAATTCAATTATTAGTTAAATTAATCTAAGTACGCTATTAAAATAATAAAGATGCAAATAATGAGACTAAAAAGCACCCATATCTCTTAAAAAGAAGTATTTTTTATTATTTAAAAATATTATTTATAATATCGGCTACATTTCATGGCTATTGTCATATTTTCAAGCCCTAAGGCTATTGTCATATTTTCAAGCCCTAAGAACATATATTAATACAATAAATAAAACTGCATTATGACATTACTAACAATTTTTTATCATTTATATACAATACATACAATAAAATATTTTATTTACATTACCTTAAATATATTTTCCATAGTTATTAAAATGTTTCAAAAAAAATGTTAACGTCAATTATAAAATTGTTTCTGCAAATACAATATATAAGGTTCCCTATTATACATATTATTAATTATTATAGTTGCAAAATTTATTATTATTTTTTATTATTATTGCATGTGTATATGATGAAAAAACAATTACCTTATTATAAGTATATACCTTATTTATCCGATTGTTAAGTGTTAAATTACTTTCATACCTGTATTTCCACTACATCTCTTCCATACTGTGACTCATATATGTATATTTGTATATTTATATATTGCATTATGATATGTATTATCAAAAAATCGTCAGATCCTGGCAGATCTGTAAAACAGTGTCCTTTTAGCAGGAACCATCTCCTATTCCCGCCCTAAACCCCCACCGCCATGGTTCTATATCGTACCATTTAGTCAAAACAGTCGACGGGAAGATGTCTTTCGCGTTGAAAAACTATCTCCAGCTTCTCGTAGAATGAGTTAACTAATCATCGAATATTACAAAACTGTGTCCTTATAAGGACAACAATGGCGGAAGTTATCCTTCCGCCGTATTAAAATCGTTAAATATTTTAAAACAGTATCCTGGAGGACAACAATGGCAGAAGTTATCCTTCGGATAACTTAAAAACCGTTAGAAACATATTATCCTTAAGGACGAAAAAACTAATAAAATTCGGCCATCTTAAAACAGCATCCTTAAGGACGAAAACTAATTCTAATTGTGGAAGGAGAGAGTGGCCAAGGATGTCCTTCTTCGGCCTTAAATAATCGTCAGATCCTGGCAGATCTGTAAAACAGTGTCCTTATAGCAGGAGCCATCTCTTAATCTCGCCCCGAACCCCCACCGATTCATAATACAGTTTTATTTATTGTATTTGTATTAAATATGGTAATAGCCATGAAACGTCGCCCGTATTTTTATTAATATTTTTGATTAATAGAAAATATTTAGGAGATAAAATTGCTTTTTAGTCCCATTACTATCCTAATCTCCTTATATAATAATTACATATCTAATAAAGATCCATTTATGCTTTTTCTATTTAGTATCTTTTGTAAACTAATAATTTTCTTCTTTTTTTGTTATTTTAAATTTTACATACGAATTTAAATTAACAATGCGTTGGGAAGAATGGTACGGTATTTGACATTTAGGGAGTTGAGGAAGTTGGAGACAGAAGCTAGTCGTTGAGACAAAGGCTGGAGTGCTAGGCGTACTTCCGGGACACGTAGCACTTTGTAGGAAGAAGTTAAACAAGGATGGGGAGTCCCTAACCGCTCGATAGTAGTTGCCTCACTCACATGTATCACACTTGATATATATATCACTCTGTTTACCTCTCATTAATTTTGCTACATGTTTTCTTCCATGTAGCTTCCCCTATCGGTGCAGTGTACTGCCCACACTGATAACGAACAGCCTGTATCAGCGAGTCAGTCGCCCACAACAGCTGTGTGGCTATTTCCTCTACGGCTATTTGTAAACAGATACTCGTCAAGGTCTTCTCCGTACAGCCGGATCCTCTCGAAGTGGTTTTCGTTTTCCTTTTTATTTACATAAAACTATAATTTCTTCTAATGTCTTCTAAATTATGAAGTTTTTCAAATATTCTCATTCTTTGATGTAGAGGAATTAGTTCAAATTTATAACATATTCCTCTTACATTTTATTAACTTGTATATAAATATTCCTCCTCACCCTAAATACCCGGCAAAAAGCTAATATATATATATATATATATATATATATATAATATATTAAAATATAAAGAAACCCAAGTATCCCAAGGTTGGGATACGAGCCCGGTGGCCTAATAAGGCGCCACGCTAGAGAGGTGGAGACTTGGATTCGAATCCCAACTGGGGTCAAATCTTGTCTCTTCAAAAATTGTTTGTAATATAATGTTTCATTTTACTAAACATTATTCCCTACGGACGTGAAACATTGCCACTTACATTAAGGGAGGAACAACGCCTTAAAGTTTTCGAAAATAAAGTACTGCGTAGAATATTTGGCCCAAAAAAGAATGAAGAAACGGAAGAATTTAGAAGGCGTCACAATGCGGAACTGTGCGAGTTATGTCCGGTAAATATAGTTCAGGTAATAGCAGTGCGACGCTTAAAATGGGCATTTAATCGAATTCCGAAAAACGTAATCAGTTTTGAGTCGTCGGGTAAACGACTGTGAGGTAGACCGAGACGAAGATGGCAGAATTGTGTCAGGGCTGACCTGGGGGATTTGGGTTTTGGAGTAGTGGGTTGGAGAGAGGTAAGCCTTTATTTATTTAAACATTATTTAAAGTGTATCTATCATTGTTTTGTTTTTTATTAATCTTTGATATTAGCATGTATTTTAAGTTGAATAATCAAGATAGATCTTTTTTTAATAAATTTTGAATATTTTGACTCGTAACAAAATTAAAAGACCAGAAACTGCTCATCGTTTTCTATACTCTAATAAATGACATAAGATATATTTACATGACATTAATAAGACCGATTTGGAGATACGGAGTTGAGCTTTGGGTCTCTACTAAACCTTCCAATTCTTCTCGTGTCCAATCCTTACAATCCAAAATCCTTCCTAAAACCCTTAATCCTCCATATTATTTCACAAACAAACTTATCTATAAAGATCATAATATTCCATATGTTGCTAATTTGACTCAAACCAAAAACACTACCCTTCCGTAGTAAACTCCATACCCACTCGAATCCACTTGTCTCTCAACTTGCGTCACACTCCATTACCGATAATCCTCCGAGACCTTTTAATTTAGAACTATTAACTTGAGTTACACATGATGGTATAAAAGGATCAATACACTTAGATTTGATAAATTAATTGCCAGTTCTATTGGAATTATTGTATTAGAATACTAGTTTCGAATGCTAAACATTCATCTTCAGTTTTAAAACACGACATTTTCAACACATCAGCACTATGTTACATGTACGAGTATTTCATATACGAGTATACATGTACTGAAGTTTTTCATATATGTTGGACAAGAAACCAATTATTGCTACTCAGGAGATCTAGCAGATATCTGAAACATATCCATCTTGGAAAGGGGGAAGGGGGTAGGTATGTTAAATTTTTGGGGTTTACCATGGGAGTACCAATATTTGATTTGAAAATGTTGTATGTTTTAGAATTGAAGATGAATGTTTAGCCTTCGAAACTAGTATTCTAATAAAATAATTCCAATAGAAGTGGAAATTAATTCATCAAACCTAATAGAACTATTGAAGTGCTACTAGTGAGTAGTTACTTGTTTTATATAATATATACAGTTGTAAATATCAATTAATGGTTATACAAAATAAAAAGAAGGTTTTTTAGAAGAATTCAAGAAAATACACTGCGGGTATCTCAGTGGAGAAGGCAATGATCCCACTTCGAAACCGGCTAAAAGTATAAAGTTTAATTTCTGTTCTATCAGCCGTAGGTTGGATTCGGGGTCTGGAAACCTTCCTAGGGGCACACCCAGCCTTTATGATGTGAGTACTATTGCATTTGTGGGAAAATATTACCTCCTTGTACAACCATTGTTTCAAAACCAGGGTTTGAAATCAATAATTATTTTTTTCAAAAATCATATAATAATAATTATTATATTTGATTTTTAATTTAAAAATCATTCGTGATTTATAAATAAAAATTTCAATTGATTTTTGATGTTTATTGATTTGATTAAAAATTATGATCACTCAATGATTGATACGGTATTGTATGAATAATAATGATTAAATTGCGATCAAAAAAATATTGATCAGAATATAAAAATCACATTTTACACACAAATTGATCAATATGTTTGTATACAAAATACCCAAAATACATCTCGGAGATAATTCAAAAATTTAACTTTCTGATTTAGAAAGGAATTACTCAAAAATTATTATTATTATTAATTGTAAAAATTTTGTTCAAAAATAATGATCAGAATTTGATTTCTATCACTTATGATCAAAAATAAAAATCGATCTTGATAAAAATCATCAAATGATTTTAAAAATTCCAGATAAAAATCTTGATCGGATTTGATTTTTATTATTACTTGTTTAAATTATCGATTTCAAACACTGCTCAAAACAATACTTTCTTACCAAGTAGAGTTGGGCAAAATTTAATCAGAGCTAAAAAATAATCAAACTTTAATCATTACTATTTGACAACTAATTTCCTGGAATAAACCACATAATTTAATGATGATTAAATCTTTCAGTCATTTTTTTAGCGAACTAATGATTATTTGACTGAAAGATTTAATTATTATTAAATTAAGTGATTGATTCCAAGAAATTAGTTTTCAAACAGCTATGATCAAATTTTTCCCAACTCTGTTACCAAGTTCTGTACCCACGGCCCATTATACCATAGGTTGTAGCGTAACAGGTGAAGAAAATAGACAAGGTTTTATATTCATAAACATTATATTTTTTTTTTTAAACTGGCCCAATGATATATTTCTGAAAGATGTTGGTATGTTATTTTAGGGATAGTGAGAATCATTTGGCACACGTCATTTATGATTAATGGATAAGTCTGTTTTATCTGCATCGATGATTTCCATCTGCTTTTTTTTTTTTTTTTTTTTTTTCCAAGAGTTCCATTTCCACCCCTTGGACTGACAGACTAAATATGCGATAGAGGAAGAATTCACTAAATATATATTTGAGGACTATTTCAAGAAGCGAGACGGCCCCATTTGAATGTCAAGTCCAGGCCGCTCCTGTTTATCACCCTAAAGGATCAGATTTGGCTGACAAAAAACAGCTGTTGGCTATAACCGTTCTGTCTCTGGTATCAGTCCTCTTATAAATTATTCAAAAATATCTCGATATTTTTCTAAAGTTATTAATTTCGATGTCTTTTATTATAAGGCTAAAAGCTAAATAATTTTGAAATGTCAATTTATTGAATTATGGATTTAATATCTTAAGAGAAAGTAGTGAAATGTGTTAAGTGTTTATTTAAAGATTCGATGGAAAAAGGGGTTGAAGGTTATGTACTCTGTTTCTATATCGGAGCTGCTTATAAATTTTATAAATACATGTATTTAAATTTTATAAAAACCGTTCGTCGTTTTCAACTTCTTCAACATTTACTAGACAGATGTTCAAAACTCCAGATTTTCTACAAAAGACTCATTTACATGACAGTTATCAGACCTATTTGGACATACGGAGTTGAGCTCTGGGGCTCAACTAAACCTTCTAATTCTTCTCGCATCCAATCCTTATAATCCAAAATCCTTCGAAAAATCCTTAATGCTCCTTACTTTGTTACAAATGAACTTATCCATAAAGATCTCAATGTCCCATATGTAGCTGATTTATGGTAGCCCAGACCAGATACCTATCCTTCCATAGTAAGCTCCATAACCACTCTAATCCACTAGTCTCCCAACTTGCTTCGCACTCCATTCCTGATAATCCTCCGAGGTGTCTGAAAAGAAGATGGCCTAGAGACCTTTTAATTTAGAACTATTGATATGAGGTACGCATGATAGTATAGAAGTATCAATACACTTAGGTTTGATGAATTAATTTAGTAGTGTAGAATTTATTGAAGTGAGTAGTTCTTCACAAGTTATTTACGTATCATTGTATTCACTGTCAACACATTTACTTGTTGTATACATTTTGTAAAGGTGTAAATTTCAATAAATTTATATATTTAAATAAAAAAATTATAAATGAAACTTTTTTGTTCAATAATATCAAAGATTCATTAATCTATATCTAGTTTTACGAATTAGTGAATCGGTGTCTCTAGATCTCTTTTGAAGACAAAATGACACGAATTTTTATATTCTAGGAATGTTGGTTGAGTTAGTCTATATCTGAGGAGGTAACTTTCAAAACTTTAGGTAACTTTGTTTTGTGACAAAAAATGTTTTTTTGAGTTTTTTCAACACTGGATTTCTTTTTCAGAACCACAATATGTGATGAGTATTAGCCATGAAAACAAGCTTTGTCCCATCCAAAATTAGTAAACGAAATGAGGGTATTAAGCAAAGAGTATTTTGGCCTATTTTTAGTTCAAACCATGCTTTGTCCGCTAAGCCAATAGGAACGCTGCATTATTGACAATAATGACAGCATTGACAATAATTCAAAACTTTGGCTGCTAAGAAAATGAAAACATTTCCCGAAAATTATGAGTGTCATTAACATACATCATCTATTATGTAATTATAATTTTTATTTTGTGTACTTTTGAACAAACAGTGACTTCTGTAAAATAAAACATAGCCACTTCAAACAGTGTCTTGTCCCTTTGTTATATCATCAAACCGTGTTTTGTCCACTGTGTTCCTTCAAAACGTGTTTTGTCCATATTTAAAATTAAATATGCTAATTTTAGGAGTAAAGTATATTTCTGACCCTTGTTGTAATGTGTTGTTTTTAGATGCTATAAGTTTAATTAGGAATTTTTTGTTTCTGAAGGCTAATTACATCTCATAATATACGTTTTTTGTGATTGCTGAAAAGTGGGATTACTGTGACAAAACACGTTTTGAAAGTTACCTCCTCATCTTTTAAAATATTTATTTTATTACAATATATTGCGATTTTTCTCACTCAAGAGTAACAGGTCATAGATATGACAACTATTTCCATCCATGCATATGTTCCAGTGTGCTGCGGTATTATAATTAAAATTTCTCTTTTTATTCATCTCTAACATGACTTCCTAAATATATTTGTTAGAAATTTTAGGAACCATTTTTAACATAGTACATGTTTTTACGGGGACTAACTCGGTTTCAAGAGTGTAACCTTCCGTCCGTTAACTCTTGTAGTAATTATTTTATTGTTACACAATTTTCCAAGTTTCCACACAAAGTTTCCGAGATATACGCTTGGCTAATGTGAAGGACTTTTAGTATTTTATTTTACCAAGAAAAGTTAAAATTTAATGTATTTTTTGACAAGTTGAATATGAATTGGCATATATATATATAATGTATTTTGAAGGAAATTTAATTTTCTAAAATATTATTTATGAAGACTTTTGTCGTAGGATAGAAGATATGGAGGGAAGTTTTACATAAAAGGTGAAAAATGTTATTTGGAATATGTTCACATTTTCCAAGCGTATATATCGGAAACGGTACAGAATATGAAAAATGTGTATATAATAAAATTTGTAGAGATTTTAATTAACATTAATTTAGTAAATAGTCATGTTTTGCAAACGACACACAGTTTTCGAGATATGAGCGCAAAAACAAAAAAAGGGGTCTTTCGCGCCCCCCCCCTTTCCTGTTCCCAGGCCCGAAAACTCCATGACTTTTAGTATGTTTACTTTCTAACTACCCTGAACATGTTTCCGAATAAAAACATTAGATTAGAGAAAACTCACTCTATAGTCTTTTATTGACTGGACTACTGTTCGAAAAACTTGCAGCATGTATCCTTGCTCTGATCTTCGATCTAATCTGAGATAATCCGGGAAGCTGATTCTTCTCAGGAAGTCATATGATAATGCATGTACCGTGATAAACACAAATCACAGACGGCAATGTTTTTTTTACCTGAAAAAAATAAATCATAATTTATTTGATGACTATGAAGGTGTTTGATAATTTTTTTTTCTAATTATGAACAGTATTTTTATTTTTAATATATTTTTTATGGTTAAAAATGAAAAGAATTCGTGAGATAAGCGAAATAAATGTTGGGATATAGTATCGTTGGAAACGGAACAGAAATTCATTTATTTATAAGCGTGTTGCCTCGATCTGAGTCGACAACTATCTCTGAGAATTCCGTTTCCACATCTATTTCATTGTATTGATAAATATAGATTTCCTTTTATCCCCATCTTTTAAGAATTATATTAAACAAGCTGTTTCTGGAATTAGTTTCTACTCGTTTGCTTATTTTGTTTTTCATGGCTGCCTAAACACACAGAGCCCTGGTATTTGTGCTCTTAGTGGTGAAAGTAGTATCGAAAAACATTTCACACCGGCTTGATGGTATTTGCCTAACTGCCTCCTACCGTACATTGACAAACGTTTCGAAATCGTTCATGTTTCAGCTGGCAGCGACCTCTATCGGAGGGCATTGGCTTTGAGATTTATTGCCGATATCGGATCGCATGCCTTCAGGCTCCAACCTTTACAAATGTTAAAAGTAGTTATGCAAGAGTACGGATCGCCGATGGCCATGTGTGTTGTGTACCATCGATACCGTTGCGTAGGCCACTAATGCATTTAGTATATTTGCATTACGTATAATCTAAATTATATGTATTTATGCACGCACGCACACAGATATGTTTACATATATATGACATCCGGACGAAATCTATACCTACTTGTTTCATTTGTTTTTATGCTAAAAATATAGCGAGAAGTCAAAACTATTTTATTTTACAATTTTGAAAACTATTTATTTAAAAAAACTAAAACTGATATTTTAATTTTTAAAAAATAAAAATTTAAAACAAAACAATAAAAAAACAATAAAACAATAAAAAAAAGGACATAAGCTTGTTTGTAATTATGTTTAAAATGTTATGTTTTTATAATGTTATTCAATTAAATATCTTCCTATTATTTTATTTAGGGTGATGTGTTGTGTGATAAATACTGTTCGAAGGGGGCACAATTTAAATAATAATAATATAACAAAATGACAAAAATAGCGAAATAAAAATATATCGTTCCTTTGTTTTTATATTAATGTTGTGCAGTTGTTTAAAATGTATTTTTTTAAATCAATTTATACATAATAAAAAACCTGTATAATTTGTAATTTTTCACTTCACTGTAATTTTTTATCCGGGTTTGGTTTTTATGTTTTTATCATGTTTTAAACTATCCAAACGAAGTTAAGACCTGAGGGTAAACAAAATGGTGGTAATAGAACAGCTGTGTTTTTAATATAATAAGAGGACATTTTCATTAGTTTGATGCCGTATTTTTTGATGAACCTACATATGCATATGATTATGAATATCACGTTTTTCGTGTTAAATTGTAGTTTTGTATGTTACTTGAAATAAAAATACTTTCGTTATGCTCAAGGCTCGATCCGGCGTAAGGGTGCTCGAAAACTCGAAAAAAAAATGACAACATTCCAATGAAATCCGCTGTAAATCTGTGGAATATTTTTCATGAAAAACTTACTTCAAATCTCGATTTAGCGCACCAAAACATCCTTATATGTGAAATTTTATCAAAATAAAAAAATATTGATTTTTTACCCCTTTCGAGGAAGTTAAAATTTTGAAGTTGAGATTTCATCAACAACTTCTAACGGCCATAACTGCTGTGTTCAGCCGATTACAATAGTAATAGCATCACAAGAATCGGCGTACATTCAGCTTTTTATCTATGCATAAAACATTGGGCCAAAAACTGATGAGAATAAAAAATTCCAAGGTCAACTATAACTTGAGATATCTCATTAAGGATAAATCTTGCGACCTCCGGATTTGGGCTAAGAATGAAGTTTTAGAGTTTCTAGATGACCTTAAAATTTGGTTTCAATCGGTGGCGAAATATATGATATAGCGCAACTTATTTTCGTTTTTTCAGAAATATATTATATATATTATGGGATTAAGATGGTTTTACAAAAGTCTTCGGCACTACAATGTGTCTATATATGTGTGTATATATATATCTATGTATATATATATATATATATATATATATATATATATCTATGTATATATATATATATATATATATATGCATTTCTAGAACTTATCAGTATTTTGTTGTCTCTCTTTTGTTTCTTTTTTAATTAATTAGCTTACTGTTATTATTATATTATTTTTACTGAACCATACTGCACAGCTTTATTCCCTTTCTAAATCAGTAAGATAAAGCTTTAGATGCAAAGTGGTGTTGAATATCCCCTCCCTTTCCTTGTGAATGTTAAATGAAGTCCTGTTCTAAACGCTTCCCCTAGGATCTGAATTAATTCATTTAAAATCTGAGAGAATTTCAAAATTTGCATTTAATTTAAAATTTAGCGTTTCCAAGGCCAGTTTGGCCATTTGTTAAAACAAAAGTTTAATCATATAAAATTTAAGTTAAAAAAAAAAACTAGATAAACACGCTTTTACAGCAAACCTAACTAACAATTGAACAATTGTTGACAATTTTTGATGTGAACAATTTTTCATGTGAACAATTTTTAGCAGTCAGACCTTTTAATGTTTTGAGTTCAACGTTCGAAGCTATTTTCCCTGTATTATTCATGATATATGTACATGTCTCTCTTCAATGTGAAAATTTTTGTGTTGCTATGTAAACTGACGACTTAAATCAAAAACCTTAATCTCAATATTTTGCTTTAACCGTTGTTACAAACAAGTGATAGTGCTATTTTTACAAATATATATATCATTAGATATAGCGATAATAATCTTTTATCATCTTACTCACTTATATAACTACATTGCATTCAGTAATAAATCAATGGATTGAGTACTTAAATAACATAAAAAAAAAGATAACTTAAAAACCGTTAAAAACATCCTTAAAGACGAAAAAGCTAATTCTAATTGTGGATGGAGAGAGTGGCCAAGGATGTCCTTCGGCCTCAAAAAATCGTCAGATCCTGGCAGATCTGTAAAACAGTGTCCTTATAGCATAACTTAAAAACCGTTAAAACGGCATCCTTAAGGACGAAAAAGCTGCTATAAGTGTTTTACAGATCTGCCAGGATCTGACGATTTTTTGAGGCCGAAGGACATCCTTGGCCACTCTCTCCATCCACAATTAGAATTAGTTTTCGTCCTTAAGGATTGCTGTTTTAACGTTTTTTAAGTTATGCTATAAGGACACTGTTTTACAGATCTGCCAAGATCTGACGATTTTTTGAGGCCGAAGGACATCCTTGGTCACTCTCTCCATCCACAATTAGAATTAGCTTTTCGCCCTTAAGGATAATATGTTTTTAACGGATTTTTATGTTATCCGAGGGATAACTTCCGCCATTGATTGAATTAGCCATTTCTGGATTATAGACTCTTAAACATGATCAAAAATAAATTTTTAAAGTTGGCAAAATTCTTCGATGTTTCACAATCGATTGCGCCTAAACGCCTAAATCAAATCCAACCTAAGGAATGTCTTAAGTCGCACAATTTAATAAACTTTAATGTTGTAAATAAAACATTTTTCGATTGAAAGCATTTTTCTATTTGTTTTTTTCCAAAAGCTTTTTTTTTTTGTTTTTCCAAACTTCAAAAAGTTTGCGTTTTTTTTTGCACCCCTAAACGTTTTCCTCTTATCAAATTTAGTTTAATTTTAGATATTTTATTCTCAGAACCCATCTGGGCCATATAAAAACGTAAAACATATTATTTTTGGGGTTAATTTAACTAATCTAAGTGGGAACATTAGAACAAAGTTTAGCAATTATTGTATTGTCATTGGTCCTTGAAACTAGTGCAAATTTTTAAGTTAATCAGATTGCTGTAAATTAATAAAAATTACGATAAAAGATTCGGTTATATACAGGTGAAGTTAATAAAAGCGTATTAAAAAAAAAAAAGTAATGATCCTATCGTTATATAATTATTATTTGCAATGATAGATTATTGTAATTCAGTTTTCTTTTCCTTCAGAAAAAATAAGTTTTCTTCTACTATCGACTAAGTTAATTGAATCTTTTTTTTTTTTTCTTTTAGAATTATACGTATTTACGTCATGTTATAAATTCTGTATCAAGTAGATTTAAATATTACTGACTCGTTCCTTGATAAATCGTGCCAAAGGAGGAGTTTTCGCTCTAAGAAACGGATGAGTTGAGACTTCACTTAACCACAAAGGCTCTTCCTACTGATGTAGTAATAAACTCAAAGCCCGGCTTCTAGAAGTAGTTGCCAGACATCAAAGAAGTCTTCTTGGACCGCTGCCTTCCAAGTCTATCCTTCGAATCAAATAGTGCGACTCCTCTCTAATAAAATCCTAGTTGATAGACTTGATGTCCTCTAGAGTACAGTGAATTTTTTTAAGTTGAAAATCTTTTAAAGATGAAATTTTTTTCTCTTTTAGTCAGGTCAACGTTCCTTGCGGAACATAAAACTGAGAGGTTATATAAACAGTTGGCAGTCTGTCAACGATCCCCGACTTGTGAGGTCTAAATTAGTATTCGCACAGAAAAAAAGAAATAATCAATCCAGATCTAAATTTAATAAGATTTCTTTGAATTTTACTAATTTTATTGTTACCATAATATGGTGCAATGATATTTTAAAATTACACATCGATTCGATTCCTCGATATTACTGCCGGTTCGCTAAAGGTCAGCGAAATGATTTTCCCACTAATGGGTGACGCTGCAGCTACCGGAGTAATGAACTTCATCGGCCATCAGCCGTACCCATTTGGTTTACGTTCTTGCCTAATATGGTAGTTAGCTTTCAATCTCTGTCCAACCCGCTGGATATTTTTAATGTTTAAGTATTTAAAATTAATGTTTGCTTTTTTTTAATTCCTTACTATAGAGTATATTAATGTCTTAAATAATAATTTTTAAAAAATAAATGAAATTAAATGAAAAAATAAACTTTATTCTGGGACTTACTGTCCCCTAAGAATAAAAATAATGCACAGTTAAAAGTACAATTGTCTGGCCTATTATTTACAAATTAGATGCCTCAGTAATTACTGCATACATTTTTGACAGGAAAAAAAATTAAATTAAATTAGTATCCTAGGCCCCATCCTTAACACGATCTATACAGCTGACATCCCAACTCATCCTGCCACTGTCCGCACCACTTACGCTGATGACAAGTGTGTATTATCAGTACACAATGATCCCTTCCTTGTCTCCCAAACACTCCAATCCCATATCCTAAAGATTCAAGAATGGTTTCAAAAATGGAGAATCAAAATAAACCCAAATAAATCACACCAAATAACCTTTACCTTTCGTCGTAAACCTACGACTTCCTGTCCTACAGTATCCTTTAATGACATTCCACTAATCCCTGTCGAACAGATCCGCTACCTAGGACTCCACTTGGACAAACATCTTACCTGAAATCCACATACAAGACTAAAACGACAAGAAACTGCTCGTCGTTACAGACTACTTCAACATTTACTAGACAAACGTTCAAAGCTCCCAATTATATTACAAAAAAGAGTAGACAAACGTTCAAAGCTTCCAATTACAAAAGACTGTGTGATTAGACCTATATGGACGTACGGGTTGAGCTTTGGGGCTCTACTAAACCATCCAATCATCCCGTATCCAATCCTTACAATCCAAAATCCTTCGAAAAATCCTCAATGCTCCTTACTTTGTCACCAATAAACTTATCCATAAAGACCTTAATGTTCCTTATGTTGCTGATTTAGCCCAAACCAGATACCAATACTTTCGTAGTGAGCTTCATAACAACTCAAATCCCCTAGTTTCTCAACTTGCTTCCCACTCAATTCCCGATAATCCTCCGAGGCGTCTGAAAAGAAGAGATCTTCTTGTGTAGATTTTTTTTTTTTTTTTTTTTTTTTTTTACTGAAGTGCTACTGATGAGTAGTTCTTTTCAAGTTTTGGCATGTTATTGTAAACGTTTTTTTAACACATTTACTTGATGTATACTTGTACAGTTGTAAATTTCAATAAATTGATTAAAAAAATAAATATATGAAATAATAATTATAACATAAAATGCAATCGTATATAGGTATATGAGCATATAAAAGAAAGAAAGATAATTAATAAAAAAAAGTAATTCTAAGTATTCATTCGATTATTGACATAATTGGGGAAGATTGGTTGTCTAGAAAGTTACAGAAATAAATTATTTTTAAAGGAAGTTATGGTAGCTGCTTTACGAATAAAAGTGGGTAGGGAATTCCAGAAGGAGGTAGCACGAATGATGAAGGATTTGTCAAAGGAAGCGGTTTTATGTGAGGGGATATATAGGTTAAAAGGTTGGGATCTAGTGTTAAGGATCTAGAGCGCGGAGTTCATAGATCAAGAATATAGGTAGGTTTTTTGGTTTTTAGACATTGTAATAGGAAAGTACCCAGTAAGTATTGCCGTCGGAATTTAGGAAAGAGCCACCCTAGCTCAGAATATCGGCAAGTAACGTGTGAATGCCTTATCAATAAATAGATATAAATCGTTCCGAGAAAGTGCAGCAATGTATTCAGGGGAATGATGAGCGATAAAGGAGAAGACTTCTATTCTAGTCCTGGAAATTGGAGGCGTTCATTTGTTTTATCACGGCTCCAGTAAGTTCCATGTATTGAAATTATACGGAAAGTGGAACATATGGGTTCCCTAAATGTTTCAGCTCCTTATTTTCAATTCCTGTGCTAAAATATTATTTATTTACTTCTATAAAGTGATAGATTGTGATAGAATCGTGTTGTAGGTCTAAGGCCATTCCTCTTCCCAGCTATGGAACGCTGCCTTATCGGGAAACTTACGCAGGTATATCTCAAAGGCCGTGGCTGTGTAACGTCTCCAACCGGATCTTGTCATTCCCCTTTATGGGAGTTGAAGATCATCAGTTGGATATCCCTCCTTCATCTAGATCTATCAGTTTGATAAACGACCTGATGATATATTTAGATAATCATCTGCTATATCAAAGGCTGTGGAATTCTGTTGATGCTGATACTTGGTCAACAATAAAATGGTGGGACAGCTCCCTCAGCCCTAATTTTTGTCGTCTCTAATAGAATCTGGGTTTTTTTTCAGGGCTCGAATTTTTTGTGGTTTATCCTACCTCATCTTGAAGGTAAAATCTTTTCAGAGTTTTTAGGGGTTATTAATTGCATTAAAGAAGGGATGTTTTAGATTATTAATAACTTTTTTTTTTTTAATATTAAAAATTATTATTCTGCTAATATATATATATATATATATATATATATATATATATATATATATATATATATATATATATATATATATATATATATTTATATTAGTATTTCCTTTGTTTGTTAAATGAATTATTTAAAACAATTGAATTAAAGTATTCAAGTCTTTAATAAATAAGGTTTTTTTTTTCACCTCTACCCCAAGAGCCGTCGGCGTCCACAAAGTTTTCAAATATGGTTATAAAGCTCTTCCTATAAGAAACTGAAAAGGTTTTTAATTTGATCTTATTCTTCTTCCTGAAATTCTTTTTTAGTTTATACCGAATTTTTATTAGTTTAGGCTAGCCTTCCGAGAGAGAGAGAGAGATATTCTTTATCAATATAAAAAACATATTGGTGCCCAGCCTAATTGTTTGATACATACACAGCATACTAATCTGTCTAATTAAACATAGCTATATAACAACAATTCATAATATTCATAATTCAGGTTCAATTCCAAGATATAAATTTCTTTTTTTCTCTATTTTTTTCATTTTTTTTTAATTTTCCTCATAATATTTAAATGTCTCAAATGTGTTTTTTTGTTTTGTATAAATGTATAATAACATTGTTTTCTAACATCGTTTCATTTTTTATTATTTCTTTCAAAGTTTCGGAACTAATATAAATTAGTTCTATCTTAATAATAATTTAATAAAATTTAAGAACCCTTTTACAAAGTTTAATTAAAACTTAGAACCCCATTAAGTTATACATTTCTCTTCAATAAACAAAAATTAAAAGGGCTTGGGGGATTATTTTAATAGTAATTAGGAATTAAACTGATGAATTATAATTTTTTTTTAATTTTTTTTTTTTTTTTTTTTTTTTTTTTTTTTTTTTTTTTTTTTTTTTTTTTTTTTTTTTTTTTTTTTTTTCATTTATTGATATTTACAACTTTTAAGTTTTACAAGTAAAGTTACGGAAGATGATTACAGTGACATGTAAATAAAACGTTAACTGCTTCACAAAAGTTCTACATTAAGTCTTCTTGGCCATCTTTTTTTTCAGTTGCCTTGGAGGATTATCACGAATTGAGGCAAGTTAGGAAACTAACAGATTCGATAATGGAGTTTACTATGAAAGGATAGTTATTTGGTTTGGGCCAAATTAGCAACATATGGAATATTATGTCCTTTATAGATAAGTTTTTTTGTGACGTAATAAGGAGCATTGAGGATTTTCCGAAGGATTTTTGATTGTAAGGAAGAATTGGATTATTTAGTCGAGCCCCTAAGCTCAACTGCGCATGTCCAAATGTGTCTAATTACTGTCATGTGAATTCGTCTTTTGTTATTTATTGTGAGCTTTTTGAACACTTGTCTAGTAAATGTTAGAGTTGTCGGAAACGAAGAATAGTTTCATTTCTTTTGAGTCTGGTATGTAAAATAAAATATTAGAATTTCATTTAGAAGTTCCCAATTTATGCTTCAAACGATAAGGGATATTTTCTCATAATTTTTTTTTTTTTAATGAAAAATAAACTTTATTCTGGGACAGACTGTCCCCTAAGAATACTTAAAGTGCACAATAAATAGGTACAATTTTCAGGTAAACAGTGCCTCTTTGCCAAGTTGCATCATCTTTAAATGTTTGACAAAACCACCTACTCTTTACTTTCTTTTCATAGATTCACATGCAATTAGTTCATTTAATTAACTGTGAAATAATTATGGCAAAGGTATCGTAAATAAGGCAACAAGGAACTCAATACCTGTCAGAAAAGACTTAGGAGATCACTAAGACCCTAGGGGAGGTGTAGTTTGTACGACACCTTGGTCACGTATACACCGTACCTTGTAAAGTTCCCCCGAAGGGTGCATACTATTATCTGCTTCGAGGTGGAAGGACATCAAGGACACAGGGGTAGGGGTAATGTCCTGCCTGGTCAGCTTGGAAAAGGATAATATAACTTCTCGTTTTTGGAAGTTTTCAGTATTTTTTCTTTCTTTGTTTAGAGAACAATTTAGCAATAAAATATTTTATCACGTTTGAAACTATTCTGTGGTTTATTATTATTATTTTTTTTTTTTTTTTTTTTTTTTCCTGAATATCCTTTGTGTATCGTAGTTAGTACAGTAGAATCCTACCTTATTCGGCATTACTGGAGCCGACACCACGTTAGTTAAGGAAAAACGCCAGATAACGGAAATTTTCAATTATAATTAGAAAATAAATTGATACTAAAAAATAGTAAAAAAAGAAAGAAAAAAAAGCTGGAATGTTAAACGTAAAAAACAAGACATATACCGTATGCAGCCTAAGGCGAAATTGCACATCACAGTCATCTTTGTTTTCCGTTCTAGAAAATATTTTTTATATATTTAAAAAAAAAAAAACAATTATTCTTATTATAAAATTTTTGATTGGGTATTACTAAGTACATGTGTTTCTAATAAAGTGTTATTTCGTCTGCTTGGAGGTAAAAAATCATTAAGTAACAAAATCAATTTTTTTCCGCTTTAATATTCAAACGGGAAATATTTATTTCTAATAAAAATAAAAAAATCGGATTCTTTTTTTTTTTTTGTCATTAAGTAATTTTTTATTTTTGTATGTAGCATCATTTTTACGGGTGATTAGCATAGTCCTTTTTTTTTTCTTTTTTTTTTTAAAAAACACTTTATACTCATTAAAAATTTCTCAGATAGTTATATAGTGAATTTTCTTATTCTCTAATGTGTATATATAGTAGTTGTATTCACTTCGTGACATTATATACTTATGGGAAGTGATTATATTAACACAATGACTTTTAGTCGAATTTGGAAAAAATTGCTCTTTTATCTTCAAGCAGACGATATTACTGTCTTAATGCTGGAATATGTATCACAAAATGTTGAGTTAAATTTAATTATTAATCTCAAATATACAAATTATACAAAATATAAACTAATGATAAGACATTTTAATTAATATGTTTCATTTCATTTGTTATGGATACGTAAATTATTATTTTTTTTTTTTAATCTTAAACTTATCGATTCCCCAGCTCACTATGTTAAGTGCAAATTTTTACAAGAATGTGTTAAATGCAACATTAAATCAGATGTTCAGATATTCACCAAAATCTTGCTTGAAATGCTAATGTAAACTTAGATAATTCGAATAACTCTTGTTCACTAAATAGTATCAAATTTTAAAACCAGTTTTGTAAAAAAAAAAAAAAAAAAAAAAAAAAAAAAAAAATTCTACACACATCTGTGGCTAAGGCAACGATATACCATAAGAATTTCCCTCGTTCACAAGAACCAGATAGGAGAGTGTTAACTTTATATAAGAAAGAAATACAGAATGAAATACAAAATTTCGGAATTAATGTTAATTTTACTTAATTTGATGTTATTGAATTCCACAGAGCATATAATGGTTTCAAAAATATTTAGCCTTAGTATGTAAATATGTATCCAAGAAGCTTAAATTTTTTATAACATTCGAGTCTTTAAGATTGCAATCTGGTTTTTCTCAGGTCTTTTTTTTTTTTTTTTAAACGACCACCTTTAACGGTCTACATCTTAATCTGCACGACTATCAGATAATCTCGAAAAAACAAATGGAATTGATAAGATTCAGCTGGTAATAACGTCTACCAGCATCTGAATCCTGGAGGGTTTTGAATTACTTAAAAAATAAAAGTATTTTGGGCTCCGACATGGCGCTTGGCTTTTGTTATGTAATTGTTCAAAGGAAACTTTTACCAGCTCGACTATAATGCCTCACTTTTGAGTTTTCAGGCTTTTTAAAAATGTTTACCATTGATGTAATTAGTATGAAATTTATTTTTGGATTCATAAGCTTTCAGATATACTTTGAAGTTGAATATTCTGTTGCGTGTGTTCTTAAGAAGTAAGCAATTATTTTTACAACTTGTTAAAACATTTATTTAGTCTTTGTTTTCGTGTCGCGCTTTCTTTTGGTTTTTTTTTTTTTTTTTTTTATTACTATATTTAATTCAGGTTTCTTTCAAAGCATTGCAAATATTGTGATTTATTTTTGATTATTTTTAGTAAGTTACAAATAGTCATTAAACACTTACACTCTTAAGAATCATTCTTCACTGATGTGATTTACGAGTATTTTCCAAGCTACCGGTTTAAGGGAAAAAAAACTAAGATTATTTTAACTAATAATTGAATTTCACTTGTTTTTTTTGTTTTTTATTAAAATCTTGTATTGAAGTATGGAATTTAGCATTATGTCTTCAATGACATTTTTTTTTACGCATGGCAGTAAGTTTTAACCTGGTTAAAATTGTATTGATTAGGTGTTTGAAGAGTACGTAAGAGTATAATTAGACCTCAAATTTCGCAGAAATAATTTCATTGATTTCTGCTGGTTATATATAAATTTCTAACCTTAAATGAAAAGTATATGATAGTTTAGCAAACCTCGTTTCTGGCGCTCAAGGCTAATAATTATAATAATAATAATAAAAAATAAAGGAATAGCGAACCCGAAGGTTCGATGCCGACACCACCAATCGTCGACCGCACACTTCCCTCCAAAACCCAAATCCCACAGGTCAGCCCTGACGCAATCCTCCCATCTTCGTTAGGTCTACCCCTCGGTCGTTTACCTGACGGCTCGAAACTGATTACTTTTTTCGGAATTCGATCATTAGTAAACCCAACGACTATTACTAAACCAATTTCGTTACCGGTTTCCATGAGCGTAGTAGCGTTTAGTTTTATAGTTTCCTCGTTTTCACTCAAAAGTACCAAATCATCATCATAACCAAAAACCGGACATTTACCATCCATCTCTAATCCTTTTCCCGTAAACATTAACTTCCTTATGACGTATTTTAGTGCTAAGTTAAGTAATACCGGAGAAAGAGAATCTCCCTATTTTAAACCCGCACTCACCTCAAACTTTTCGGAGTAAAATGTCCCGATTCGGACTGTACTATATTAACCAATTTCTTTGGCATCCCCAGTTCGATCAAAATATCAAACAGTTTCTGGCGGTTAATCGAATAGTAAGCCTTTTGGAAATCAACACAGATCTTATGCTCTGTGCCCTTAAATTCTAATTTTTTCTCTAAAATTGACGAATGGAAAATATTTGATCGATAGTTGAACGACTCTAAAACCACATTGATAGTCTCCAAATGGCACTCAAGACTATACATCTTGATTATTATTATAGTAAAATTTATTATTATAAACGTTCCTAGAACTATGAAAATGAAGTTAAAATTTGGTATTGTTGGGTTTAATAGTTTAACAATTGAAAACTCTGTTGCTCAATGGCCACATATCGGTCGATTTTTAAACTGCACTTGGATACACATTTCGCTACATATATTTATAGCCTTTTTAATAACAATTGAATTGAAAATAAGTGCATTTTTTAAAATAAATTTCTAGCTCTATAAAACTCCGTACATTTGTTATCGCTCCACCTATCGGTCCATTATCAAACTTTACTACTCACCACATATTTATCCCTTATTTATGATAATATAATTAAAAGTCTTTAAATTGTATTATTGCTAAACCATCCTTGAACTATAAAGATGATGTGGTTAAAATTTGGTACGGATTAGTTCAGTAGTTTTCGAGGTTGAATGAATGAAAATAAATCTTATTCTGGGGCCTTTGCCCCTTAAGAATAATTACAATAAACGATTGATGGTTAGTGATCACAAACGAAATATGGCTTGTTCTTTTATATAATAGTATAGATATAGATAATATAATAATTATAATGCACTATAATAATACAACTATCGTTGTTGGTTGTATAATTTCTCTAGAGTATAGAGTAATGCGTAACAAGTAAGGCTTTAAGAACCAGTTTAGTGCGCGTCACGATCGGGAAACCAGCTTTTCGAAGCTTTTATGGAGTTCTTACTGTTTAACATTTTTTTGCAATTAAAGCTTATTTATTATGATTAAACGATTTGTATTAATACTAGCAAGTAGCTTTCTTGTTGAACTGTAATCATATTACTTATAATGATAAATAACGTTAGCGTAATTGAGAGAAATTATTATGTGTTAGTTGCGCAATAGATATACTAAAGAGCGGACTAGTTAGCAACTAATCTGCCATCTCTAATACACACGTTTATATATATACAATTATTACTCAATATAAATAGACAGATGAAAGTTTTTTTTTTTTTATTTCTGTTTCTCAATGAATTTCACCTCTCTTGTTACTTTTATGTGCGATCAGATTTTATTTTATTTTTGTTTAAAATCTATTAAACGATGAACAAAATTATGATAGGTAAAATATGGCTTCTTAAAATACTAAATCACAGAAAGAGGAGCATCTGCTCAAACTTGTATGTAATTGTCATTCGAAATAACAAGGGTTTGTGGGGAAAAAAATCTGCAAAGCGTACTCTGCAAAAAACACTAGTACATTAAATTTTACCACATGCCTTTCCTGTCCAAACATCTTGAATCTTCCTGGTGGAATGGAACGAATTCCACTCTTATGGTAAGTCCCCATTTTCATTTGTGCTTAGCTATTTATTTTCACTTTATTTGATTGATCTTTCATTTTACTTCTTTTCTCTCTTTTACTCCCTTAATTTTAGTGTTACACCGCTATTTCGTGACAAATGTAAAATTGCATCGTAACAGGATATTGGATGATACCACTTGCCTTTTATATTAGAAGGGAATGGATTAGAAAAAATTAAAAATTTACGTATTTACATATATATATATATATATATATATATATATATATATATATATATATATATATATATATACACGTATAGGCAAACAATTCCAATCATTTGATTTTTTTAATTTTCTCGGTTTATAGCATTGTTTTTTTTTTTCTTTTTTTTTAAAGGGATGGTTTATTTCTCCCTATACTTCAACCAGAGAATGTGAAAGTATTAAGATTCTTAAAATTACAAAAAAAATATATTAATACGATTTATTTCAGTTTTGCCTTAGATATAGGGCATATCCCTTTAGGGTATTACTTGCGAAGAGGTGCCTTGCCCCTTTTAACAGCTACTTTTTGGTAACCAGTTACTGTTTTACCGGCGCGCATTCTTGTGTTAGCCACTCGAAATTAAATGAACATTCTGTGGATGTTTTTTCTAAAAACGCGGAACGTAGTGAAGAGTAGTGAGGGAATTTTAAAGGATGGAAAACATCGGGGCTATGTTAGTATGTAGTGATGAATGGAAAATTGAGTTCTAATTCCGAATGTCTACCGCTAGAATGCGCGCCTGGTAAAACAGTAACAGGTTACCGAAAAGTAAATGTTAAAAGGAGCAAAATCACATTAGACGTAATATAGGGTATATGTACCCCATCGAATGCAATGTGTAATGAACGCAAGTGGCAAATATAAACATATTAATTAAAAATTTTGTAAATTTAAAATTGCTTGTTCATATATTATTTTTTTAAAAATTCTTCTTGCTTTTATTTAATAATCCTCGTTGCAAAGGATTTATGACAGTATAAAGTAAAGAATATACAAGATACAAAATGCTTAAGTTCGCTCTGTCTAGATTGAATCATACTCATACCTTACGTTGGTTGGCTAAATTTCTGAGAAACATGAAGTGAACTTTCCAGTTGTTACCTCCGGCGATCTCTCGAGTAGCCGCTAGTGGCCGTGGTAACATTCCTCTGACGTGTGGAATGATTTCCTTCTTGAAGAAGAACCGGTATTTGTCGTCATGCGACGCCTCTCGGATCTTACGTCATTCTTTTGCGTGGGATGTTGTGGCTGAACGACTTTAAGATTGTTATTAGGTATGGTCAATTTATTATTCAACATTTTCGCAAGTTACTAACACGAAAAACACCACTCTTAATAACAAAATGTATTCTGCGTATATACTTATATATATTTCCTAGTTCGTTGAAGTACTCAGTTAAGAAAAATTCATTGAAAACATCTCAGTGAAGCATGATGAGGAAAAAGATAATTGAAATTATATAAGCAAAGGAATCCGATATGAGTAAACAGAATTAGATAAAAGGTATCAGCGATCATTTATAAGTTTTGGTTTGTTAACATCATTAAACAATATTGTTTAAAATCTACTTGATCGGAAGAGATTCCTCATATTGACTGTCCACCAACCTCTATCCCGTTGCCAACCGGTTCACAAAGCTTCATTCTTAAAATTAATTCGAGAAAGCAAAAAATAACGAATAGGAAAAAAAAAAAAAAAAGAATTTAAAAGAAAACAAAAGAGGAATGATTGGCAACTGTATAAAATATATACATCAGGTAAATGTGTTGATGACGATTACATTAACATGTCAAAACTTGAAAAGGACTACTCACTAGTAGCACTTCAATAAAAATTTTACACTAGAAGGTCTCTAGGCTATTTTCTTTTCAGACGCCTCGGAGGATTATCGGGAATGGAGTGGGAAGCAAGTTTAGTAACTAGTGTATGTGAGTGGTTATGGAGCTTACTTTGAAAGGATAGGTATCTGGTTTGGGCTAAATCAGCAACATATGGAACATTAAGGTCTTTATGGATAATTGTATTAGTCACAAAGTAAGGGGCATTACGGATTTTTCGAAGGATTTTGGATTGTAAAGATTGGATATAAGATGAATTGGATGGTTTAGTGGAGCCTCAAAGCTCAAATCCGTACGTCCTAATAGGTCTAATCATATCCATGTCGTTTGTAATTAATTGGGAGCTTTGAACTTTTGTCTAGTAGGCGTTGAAGTAGTCTGTAGCAGCGGGCAGTGTCTTGTCATTTTAGTCGTATTTTGAAACTTTAAATGAAAATATTCTTTAGTATGTATAAAATATGAAGACAATTAAATGTATTTTTTAAATATTCAAATTTACAAATAATTATTTACAATTGAAAAAAAAAACAGGTTTTTCTTTCGATTTTAATAACTGGAAAGGCTATAATGGGATTATCAATTATATTAAATTGAAAAACTAAATAGTTATATAATCCTGGCGTAAAAACTACTATAGTTAATAATGTTTTCTTATTTATCATTTTGTATTTGTTTTTGTCGCATTATTTACGTATTTCTGTCAACAGTGACGCGGTTGGGAGAGCTGCACTGGGATCTCCTAATATTAGGAGCTCCTCAGGCTGTGTTGGGCGATAGTCGATAGTTAGCACTATCGATAGGCCGATATTATCGGTTGAGAATTGTCGATTGCTATCGATAGTTTTTTTTATAGCTTCCTTTTTTTTCCAAAGCTATTCAATAAAGAATTTCAACTAATTTAATTAAATTCAATTATCTACTTACTATTTGGAATTTGCAGGGTTATAAATCATAAGATTATATCATAAAGATGAGAGAAAAAAACTAAATTATTTGAATTTTAAAAAAGTATTTACAATTTACATGGTTACAATAATAATGAACAAATCAAATCTTCAGAAAAGAAAAATAACAAAATAGTTAATTTCAAGAGTCAAGTGTGCTCCTTGAGCCACATATTTCCCGAAAGAAAAACTAACATTTCTGCTTTCCTTTGGCTTAATCTTTTGAGTGAACCATTGTGCTCTAGGAATTCCGAATTCAATTTCAAAAGAACTCGATACTGGACAGAGACAGATCATCATAATTCCGACAGTTTCAAAACTTGAGGGTAATAAAGATCTATCGATTGTGACCATCGATAGGCATGACTTATAGTAACTATAGAGTACCGCCCAACCCTACTCCTCAGGCTGTGTTATTTTAATTTTCATTATTTACTTTATTTTTTTATCCCTTTATTATTCATTTTATTATTTTTTTTTTTATAACTTATTTTATGAGGTTGTATATGTTGTATGAATGGATTCTTAGTAACAATCGTCCCTTTGAATGTGGCATATTTCAACATTTATTTAACACTAAGCCTACGGACATTTCATTTGTACATATTTGTACCACAATGTCTCGGTAAGAAAAACAAAAACAATAATAAGAGAGGAGTGGGTATTAAAAAAGCGCTTAGGATATATTTTTTAAATAAATGGAGTAAATCAAAAACAAAATAATCAATGCTGTTTTCACGAACTTCTGCCAAAAGGTCCAAAATTTGATCCGTCGTGGTAGGTTTAGTGTTAGTAACGAGTTAAATGCAAAGAAAAAATAATAAAAATTCATGACCATATTACTTTTTATTTTCTTTAATATAAAAAAAAAGATTCATATATTGCTTTATGTAAACGTTGGTTCAAGAAACAGTTGGAGTGGTGTGATGAGGTGTAATTATTGTATTCATCATTGACTTCCTAGAATAACGTTTATTAGTATTGCTTTGTCATCGTTTATCATTTCTAGTCTCCTGTCTGCATGAAATTAATTTATTTGTTGTTTATTATTTCATCATGTATTTGTATTTCGAAATTCATGTGTGCTGCAGTTAATCACAGTGTGGATTGGACTTTCGTTATCGCGTATCTGATCAAATTATCTACTTTAGTATTGAAAGCTCTTAAAAGTATCGAAAACCAACTATCGATACCTCAAGTATTTATCAATTCTGGTATTAAATTTGAATTTAAACTTTTTCTAAAATAAGAGGATTTACATTTTTAGTTTAAATACGACTGTGTAAAAGATAGTTTTGAAAGACATTTTTTTTTCTCATTTATTGATATTTACAACTGTACAAAAACATATACATCAAGTAAATGTGTTGATAGTGAATACAATGGCATGTAAATAACTTGTGAAGAACTACTCAGTAGTAGCACTTCAATAAAAATCAACACTTAAAAGGTCTCTCTCTAGGCCATCTTCTTTTCATACGCCTCGTAGCATTATGGGGAATGAAGTGGGAAGCAAGTTGGGAGACTAGTGGATTGGAGTGATTATGGAGCTTACTATGGAAGGATAGGTATCTGGTCTGGGATAAATCAGCAACATAAGGAACATTAAGGTCTTTATGGATAAGTTTATTGGTCACAAAGTAAGGAGCATTGAGGATTTTTGGTTACAAGGATTGGATACGAGATGAATTGAATGGTTTAGTGGAGCCCCAAAGCTCAACTCCTTACGTCCATATAGGTCTAATCACAGTCATGTAAATAAGTCTTTTGTGATTCTTTTTTTTTTTTTTTTTTTTTTTTTTTCTTTTACTTAAATAAAAATTAATTTAAAAGTAAGTAGAGACCCTCCTTGGGCGCAACCAGCCTCTATAAAGTGGATACCCTTAATTTAGGGAAAATCTTGCGGTTGAACATGATTTCGGCTAAATTTCCTTTCACAACTATTCGCCCACTAACAGTACATACTTAGGTAAGTACTTAACCCTTTCATGGGTTTTTTATAGTACAGGGTATTTTTTTTCAATTAAAAGTACAATTTATCTAATTTACATTTTTTTTTTCACACATATTTTTTTAGATTGTGTAGTTCAAAATTATTGTGTGTATTGTTTGTGTGTGTATATATGCATATATTTAATTATGATTTTAGCTATTATATCTAAACCTTTCTAGAACTATGAAAATGATGCAGTAAAATTTGGTTCAGTAGTTTTCATGGTCAGTTATCACAAACGAAAAACGGATTGTCATTTTATGTAATAGTATAGATTAAAAAGAAACAAAACAGGAATACCTTTATGCTTTTGTTTAGTTTTGGGATCTCGTATGAGGTTTTTTTTTTTTTTTTTTTTTTTTTATCTTAATGGTTATTTAAAAAAAAAAAAAAAAAAATCTATTTAGAAATTGTTTTCATCAAATTTTTTATTGAATTGAATACTTGTATGACTTTGATGGAGGGAAGTCTTAGATTATTTTTTACTTTTACTGTGAGAAATCCTAAGATTGTTTTGTCTGTTATGGCCCTGGTTTTTTTTTTTTTTCACTTTCACAGGCTATTGTAAAGTAATTGCGCAGGTGTTCTTCGCTGGAAGATCTCATTTTCACCGTTTTCTCGCCTAAGGAGAACATTTTCACCCCTTTATGTTCATTGTTTGGATAGAATGATTATAATTTTCATTTGTGTCGGCACACAATTGAACAGATTATTAAAATAAAAAAATATACTAAAAAACAAAACAAACAAAAAACGCCATCTGCTCTTCAGCTTTTTGCGTCAATATAAAAGAAAAGTCTCAAGATTTTGCTTCTAATGACAAGGTCTTTAACCTGGTTGGGGATTGCAACGTGATGCTGCGACGCAGCCCACTTGGAAATAAGGTTCAGTCACGAACGGCACGTTCTTTTTTTTCTTACTTAACGTCTGAATATTTTTTTATTTTTCTCTACTTAATTATTTTTAAAATATTTTTTAAATGGCAATTCTCTAACAATAAATTAATTAAATTTGATTAGTATTAATCAAATTTATATTAACAAACGTTTGAGTTATCTCATGCTGTCATGATTAACGTTATATAGGAAAATGGGGGAATCATCTGGGGATTTCGTGTATTCTTGCGAGGAATGGGCACTGAAAGGCGAGGGCGAAATAAGTAGGAGAAGCGAGGAAGGAGTTCGGGTTGCATATTATTCTCTACAGAGAATATATATATATATATATTACACACTAATTTTATAATTGTATTCTCTGTAGAGAATACTATGCAACACGAACTCCTTCTCGCTTCTAAATATAACCCTTTATACAGAGTGTCCAAAAAGAGTATCGGGTATTTGTTACTCCGATAAATAAAAAACTACTTAAAATAAAATAAACAGTTTTTTGTTAATTATTACAATATAAAGTGGAAAATTATTTAGAAAAATTATGTTATCTAAATGGTGACCGTAATGCTGCTGGCACTCTTCTAATCGGGATCGAAGACTGGTGATCAAATGCTGACACATAGCTCTCGATATTGCTGCTATTTTTGACCTGATGCTTTGCTCCAATTGCGTCAGATTCGTCGGAATAATTATTCTCATAGACCTTACTTTAAAGGTATCCCCAAGCAAAATAGTCAAGTGGACTAAGATCAGGGCTTCTGGGAGGCCAGTTGATGTTACCCCTACGCGAAATGACCTTTATTAGGGAATAATTCTTTAACAGCTTCCATTGCTTTTGGGTCCAGAGTTACAGGAATTTTTAGGTTTCAACTCAAGAACGTGGTTTCAACAAGATGGGCCTGCCATACATCAAATCAAGCAATGGAAGCTGTTAACGAATTATTCCCTAATAAGGTCATTTCGCGAAGGGGTAACATTAACTGGCCTCCCAGAAGCCCCGACCTTAGTCCACTAGACTATTTTGCATGAGGATACCTTAAAAGTAAGGTTTATGAGATAATCCGACGAACCTGACGCAATTGATGCTAAACATGAGGTCAGAAATGACAGCAATATCGAGAGCTATGTGTCAGCATGGGATCGCAAATCTTCGTTCCCGATTAGAAGAGTGCCAGCAGCATAACGGTCTCCATCTATATAACATCATCTTTTCCAAATAATTTTCCACTTTGTATTGTAATAATAAGCAATAAACTTTTTTTTTTATTTTAAGTAGTTTTTGTTTTATCAAAGTAACAAATGCCCGATACTCTTTTTGGACACCGTGTACTATTATAAATGAAACTTAATAATAATAATAAAAAAGCTTTATTGCCATCATTTTTTATGACAAAAGCCTCTCCCCTAGGAGGTAAAATGGAGTTCAGCTCCAAAATAATTTTACAGAATAAAAATGAATTAAAAATAAAATAAAATATACAATATTCTTTGTAAACCACAAAAACAAAAACAAAATAGAAACCCAAAACAAACCTTTTTTTTTTCTTTCTATTGATTATTTAGAATTTTGAACCAACAGTCACTGTCCCTAAACACTTTCATCCAGTTGGTTCGCCCACTCTTGGACTATAATTTCATCCCTCCACCTCATGTACTGCCTTCCCCTGTTTCTCACTTGGCCGATCGGTGTCCACTCGGTGCTGCTTTTCGACCATCTTTCATCCTTGGCTCTCGCTAGTTATCCAGCCCACCTCCATTTCAGTTTTTGGGCTTCCTTGCTGAGACTTTTAACTTTTACACGAGTTAGGATATCTCGGTTCTTAATCTTCTCACTTCTTCGGATTCCCGCCATACTCCTCTAAATGAAACTTACAATCCATCAATAACAGGATATCCAGACTTGTAAAAATGGTACTGAAAATGAAAGAAAGTTATTTTAAGTAAAAGCAGTTTAGATATTACCTTTATAATATATAATATTATATCAAAGGAGCAACAATTAGTTTATCGAGTATAAGGAAAGAGGTTGAAATAGCGGTATAAGTAAAAAATATTTCGTTAGGTCGGGCTGATTTGAAAGGAGTTTCCGTCAATGGCTCTGACCTTTGAGAAACCTAAAGGTTTTATAGATGAGTCGTACTTTAGTTAAGTAATTTAGGTTTCTATGGATAATTCTCGCCGAACGCTGAAAAGGAAATAGGAGAGACCTCCCTACCACCTTATACATATTTGATATTTGAAGCTTCCATTTATTGATATTTACAACTGTACGAAATATTATACAACAAGTAAATGTGTTGACAGCGAATACAATGGCATGTAAATAACTTGTGAAGAACAACTCACTAGTAGCACTTCAATAAAATCTACACTAAAAGGTCTCTAGGCCATCTTCTTTTCGGACGCCTCGGAGGATTATCAGGGAATGGAGGAGGAAGCAAGTTGGGAGACTAGTGGATTGGAGAGGTTATGGAGCTTACTATGAAAGGATAGGTATCTGGTTTGGGCTAACTGAACATTCGGGCAACATATGGAACATTAAGATCTTTATGGATAATTTATTGGTCACAAAGTAATGAGCATTGAGGATTTTCCGAAGGATTTTGGATTGTTAGAATTGGATACCAGATGGATTGGATGGTTTAGTAGAGCCCCAAAGCTCAACTCCGTACGTCCAAATAGGTCTAATCACAGTCATGTAAATGAGTCTTTTGTAATTAATTGAGAGCTTTGAACGTTTGTCTAGTAAATGTTGAAGTAGTCTGTAACGACGGACAGTTTCTTGTTTTAGTCTTGTATGTGGATTCCAAGTAAGACGTTTGTCCAAGTGGAGTCCTAGGTAGCGGATCTGTTCAAGAGGGACTAGTGGAATATCATAAATAAAAGTTAAAATGTCTTCTATCAAAGTCTTAAAACTCTCCCTCTAAAATCTTGTTACTTATAAATAAAATTTTTTTTTTTATAATTATAATTCATTCGGATTGTTCTTTACTTCTATAATCAATTCATGAATAATAAGAGAATTTTGTCACTAAGAGCTATTGGTAAGGTACTGTTAACTGTAGATAAATATGTCATGTAGATTTTATGAGGGAAATAAGAAATATTATTTTGATATGTCGACGTTTCGTATTAATATGGCCATCATCATAACAGCATAAAAAATGAATAAAACATAGAATTTTGTAAGTCACTGTTAAGAAGCTGACACAAGAAAATAATGTTTTTTAAATAACTTCGGCTCCCAATTAATTACAAAAAACCTATTTACATGACTGTGATTAGACCTATTTGGACGTACGGAGTTAAAGTTTGGGGCTTCACTAAGCCATCCAATTTATCTCGTATTCAATCCTTACAGTACAAAAAACTTCGAAAAATCCTCAATGCTTCTTACATTGTCACCAATAAACTTATCCATAAAGATCATAATGTTTCATGAGTTGCTGATTTGACCTAAACCAGATACCTATCCTTTCATAGTAAGCTCCATAACCACTCAAATCCATTAGTTTTTCAACTTGCTTTCCACTCCATTCTTGATAACCCACCGAGGCCTCTGATAAGTAGATGGTCTAGAGATCTTCTAGTGTAGAATTTTTATTGAAGTGCTATTGATGAGTAGTTCTTTTCAAGTTTTGACTTGTTATTGTAATCTTTATTAACACATTTACTTGATGTGTATATTTGTATAGTTGTAAATTTCAATTAATTGTTAAAATAAAAAGATTAATAACGTTGGTATAATAATTATGGTTCTGTCATTTTAAACAGTTTTTCTTTGTCCGATCTCTCATACAATCTACAAGATAAATTGTTATTATTGGAAATTTAATACCAATAACAATCAAACGGATATTTATTATAACTTAAATTAAAACTTAAAATTTATAATTGTTATTTTTGGTATCATTAATGTATATAAGCTGGTAATCCTTGTTATTTTTCGGTTTCAAAATCACTTAGCCTGCGCTTACTCTTCAGAAATTTAAAAATTACGATGTATAAGACTATTATACTGCCAACAGTTCGAAATGTGGCCTCTTACGCTAGAAGAAGAACAACTCCTTAAAGCTTTCGAAAATAAAATAATGAGTAGAATTTTTATGTTAAGGCAAAAAAGGATGAACATATGCAAGAATTTAGAAGACTGTACAATTCGGAACTGTGGGAGTTGTATACTGGTAAATATAGTTGAAGTAATAGCAGCGAGATGGTTAAAATGGGCATGTAAAGTTTGTTGGGTTTAATAATGAGCGAATTGTCGGGTAAAGACCAAAACGTAGATGGGAGGATTGCATCAGGGCTGATCTTGTGGATTTGGGTTTTGATGGGGTTGGTTGGTTGGAGGGAGGTATGTGGTCAAAGGTGGGTGGGCTCCTTCGGGTTCGCTAAGATTTTATTTATTTATTTATTTTTTTTATCACTTTTTTATCAGCCTTAAAGACCACGCGAATATCATGAATGCGGATTCTTCCTTCTGTTCTTTCTTTCTATCCATTTCTCCTTCATTATTTTTGATTGCCTTTGTTTCCTTTCCTCCGTCCGTCCAGGCAATCCCCCCTCATAGGCTTCCTCTTGTCCACAAGAACTGTGACCTCATGCAACCTCTTTCTGTATTCCTCTTTGTCCAAACAATCTTGGTCGTTTATTCCCATTTTTCTTGTTTCCTCTTTCAACGGCTTGATGTATCCTTGCGAGCTCTTGTAGCCCCGGAGTTTCTGCAATATAGCTTTATTCAGCCTTTCCGAAGACATCCTAACCATGTAGAATTTTAGTCTCCTGATCTTTATCTCAGTTTCCATGTCTTTGTATATTTCCTTATTTGCTCTTAACTTGTAACCTTCTTGTGTCTTCTTAGGACCATTCTTTCGGCTTTCAGTAGCTTTTCTAGGTTGGGAAGGTTCATGGTTTCCGTCCCATACAGTATCACCGGTTTTACCACACAGTGTTGTAATGCCTGATTTTCGTATTTATGGACAAATTCCTTTTGTTGTATATGTTTCTGGTTCCGAAACTCAGTCTTTCCAGTAAAAACAAAATATGGATCGATAAAAGTGACACAAAAGTGTAAATACCTGGGGGAAACCATTTACAATAGAGGATTGAAGGGGGCGAGCATGAAGGAGAGGATTACCAAGCTGGAAAGATTTTTATTTATTAATTTATATTTATTTATTTATTATTTGTTATTTACATGACTGTGATTAGATCTATTCGGACATACGGAGTTGAACTGTGCTGCTCCACTAAACCATCCAATTCATCTCGTATCCAATCCTTACAATCCAAAATCATTGGAAAAATCCTCAATGCTCCTTACTTTGTGACCAATAAACTTATCCATAAAGAGTGCATCGACCTCTTTAATATTCCATTCCTTGAGCATATAAAGGCGTAACAATTATTTATAGCCGTACAATAACTACAGTATAATAATATAACTTATGCTGAACTCCATTTGGTCTTGAATGAGGTCAGAATATTTTCAATCTCGTTTAATTGAATCTTTTATCCGCCTCTGGTTTACCCCCCCCCCCCCCCCCCACTCTCCTTACCCCCCAGTAGACTGGTTGCCTTTGGAATATCCTTTGTGACGTGGGTTGCCCCTTTTTGGAATTCTGTTCCTTATTCGTTCTTATTCAAGCGTAGTAGGTATTTACGGACCCCATCATTTTTCTCGTATCCTGTATTTTTAATATAAACCTGAATATATTGAAAATATATATATTTTATTTTTATAATTTTTTTAAAACATTTATAAATAAATAAAGGCTAGAATCGAAGGTTCGATGCCGACACTACCAACCGTCGACCGCACACTTCCCTCCAACCCACTTCTCCAAAACCCAAAACCCCCAGAACGGCCCTGACGCAATCCTCCCATCTTCGTGTCGGTCGTTTACCTGACAGCTCATTGACTGATTACTTTTTTCGGAATTCGATCATTATTAAACCCAACGACTTTACATGCCCATTTTAAGCGTCGCGCTGCTATTACTTCAACTATATTTACCGGATATAACTCGTGCAGTTCCGCATTGTGAAGCCTTCTAAATTCTCCTGTTTCTTCATCCTTTTTTGGGCCAAATATTCTACGCAGTACTTTATTTTCGAAAACTTTAAGGCGTTAATTTTTAAATTTTTGGAGAGTAAGCGCGAACTGAGTAATTTTGCGACCGAGAAATAACAAGCATTACCGGCTTTTAACCTAGCCTTTATTTCTTCTTGAATTTCATTTTTCCTCGATATAATAGATCCTAGATATTTGAATTGCTCAACGTGTTCAAACTTTATCCCGGAAATATCTACATTACTATAATTTTTAAACATTTACTCATTGAAATTTATTATTACATTAAAATATATAATGAGTAAATTTCCTTTCTTATTATTGTAATATGACAGAAAAAATAAAAAAAAGTTTCCCTCTCTCTCCCTCTCTCTCCCCCTCTCTCTCTCTCTCTCTCTCTCTCTCTCTCTCTCTCTCTCTCTCTCTCTCTCTCTCTCTCTCTCTCTCTCTCTCTCTCTCTCTCTCTCTCTCTCTCTCTCTCTCTCTCTCTCTCTCTCTCTCTCTCTCTTTCGCTCTTTCGCTCCAATATCTCACGTTCTAGTTTATGATGCCAGTTCCCTGGTTTATAGTTTGTTGTCCGTTAGGCTTTATCTTTGTACGGGCGATGGGTTTAGTACAATGAAGGACATGAGAGGAACAACTAATCTAAATCGAGGCGAACCGACCGGCCCAGTAAAGCGATCCCTTTCAGAGCCATAGGAGCATGTAATCCTCTTGGTCGTCATGTCGGCCCTGGTGTCCTCCATCTGGATCTTTTATCCTTCAAAGGAGGTCGGGTTTTTTAAGGTCCATCCTAATTCATTATATTTCTTATATTTATTAATTTATTTTATTTGTTCAGATTGTTTGTATCCTTCCAAGGTGGTAGGTTTTTCATTTAGCTTTGCTCAATTTCAATTTAGTGAATATCTTCTTTCCTAGCAATAAAATAATGTATTGAGGTCACTTTCAGTACATACCTACATAATACTAATAAAACCTTAATTTTTTTATTGATATTTACAACTGTATATATATATATATATATATATATATATATATATATATATATATATATATATATACATATACATATACATATATATATATATATTGGCTAAGTCCCTTCTCTCTGTCGAGTCCGGATAAGCATTAATCTAAATAACGGGATGCCAGTCAGGACTTAATTGCCTAACAAATTATAAATAATTTATAAAATAGGTAATTAACTAAGTAAATTGATTCTTCTCGCAAAGGTTTCATGAGGCCAAATAACTAAGGTAAGTTAATTATAAAGAAAAGATAATATGTGGGAATTAATTGAATGTTTGACATTTAAGCAATTTAAATTAAAAGCACTGTATGTTCACATAGGGTTGACCTATAAAATAACAATCTGAAATATAGATCATATCTTTTTTTTTTACTCTTTTATTAATTGAAATTTACAACTGTATTAATAATAACACATTTAGTAAATATGCTGTATACAATACAAATAATGGCGTGATTAGAACTTGTAGAGGAACTACCCATTGGTAGTACTCTAATGAAATAATAACAAAAGAAGTTCCCGAGGCCATCTTCTTTTCAGACGCCTCAGAGGATTACCAGGAATGGAATGGGAAGCAAGTCGTGCAACAATTGGATTTGGATGAGGAGTTAGTTTATTATGAAAGGAGAGGTATCTGGTTCGTACAACGTCGGCGACATATGGGATATTAAGGTCATTATGGATTAATTAATTTGTGACAAAGTAAAGAGCATTAAGGATTTTGGATTGATGCAGGAAGAATTCGACGGTTTATTGGATCCCCACAATTCTACACCGTAAGTCCAAATAGGTCTGATAATCGTCATATAGATGAGTTTCTTGTGGTGAATCGGGAGATTTGAACGTTTGTCTAGTAGGTGTTGTAGCAGTCGAAATCGACGATATGATATCTAAATTTAAAATACTTAAAGGGTAACAAATAACTTAAGCTAGACTTATCTTAATAAGAGAATGCTATGATGTGGGTCGGTGGATGTCATATTGTCAGATCATTGAGGTGTCATCAGTGAGATGACTATTGGGTCATCTCACTGATGATTTTACTAACTCATTTTACATGGGGGTAAAAGCTATAGTGGCCCTATAGTAATATATCCTAAACTAGTTAGGATCCTTTGTATTTTTTAATCTGTCTCTATTTTCAAGTCAAAAGTTTTTTCTCGTCCCTCTGGGATTAAAACATTTCTCATTCTTTATTGTTTTTATTTTTATTCGTACAAATATTTTCAGTATATTATAGTTATATTCTTAATAATTTAATAATATCATTTACTATTTTTTTTTTTTTTTTTTTAAAGTAATCTCTTCAATTAGAAATGAAATGATGGAATTCAGGACAGCGTTTGCTGATTCAAGGTCTCGATGACGAAAGCTCTAGAAAGGACGTAAACAAAGAATAAAATTTCCGATGTGATAAATTTTTTCCTTTCATTTCAGATAAAATTAAATTCAATTCTTAATGTCCTTCGTCAGCTTTGTAGCGTTTCTAGTTCTAAAACATATAAATTTAAGAAAAAAATGCGATTTAGTAATAAAAAATAATTTTGGATACAGCGATTTGAAGGTTCAGTTTGGGTTGTCATATAAATTAAATCGTATTTCGATTTTCTAAAATTTTTTCATTATTTATTATAATTGTTAAATAATTTACGCTAATTACTTTAATGTAGTATATTTACATATGTAATGAAGCACGTATCCTTTCCGTGCAACTATGTCGGATATTGTATTGTGTTGGTCATGGTACAAAGGGTATTTGTTTGAAACATTCATGTGCGAAATTTCCTCATTTCATTTATCTCTCATATTTGTAAAAATTACACTTCGTTTGTTTTTATCAAAGATATAAATTTATTATCGACTGATAGCACGATTAATTTACCGTTATCGTGGCAATGACAATTATTTACATAGCGGATCCCTATATAATAATATGGTGAAACTTTGTTTCATAATACAGTTTTACACGATAATATTGAGAGGATGAGTTCGGGGGAGGTTTTGGTCGAAGATTAGTGGCTTCAACATCGAATTTTTATTGCATGTTAACCTTTTTTTTTTTTTTTTTTTTTTTTTTTTTTTTTTTTTTTTTTTTGTTAAACTTGAAATTTTGTTGTTTAAACAAAATGTCAATGATTTTTTTAAAAACTCGGTATCTAACTATTAACTATAATTTCATGTGTAATCACTAACCACGAAAACTAATGAACAAATCTTTGCCGAATTTTAACCACATCACCTTTATAGTTCCAAGAAGGTTTAGCAATAATAAAATCTACTGATTTTAAATTAATTTGTTATTTAAAAAAAGGGATAATATGTGGTTCCCAGTGAAGTATGTAAATCGACCGCTATGTTATCAGAACTATCCTGCAATAGAGTTTACAATGGTAAAACTACTCATCCTATCTCTACCAAATTTTAATTTCATGAACATCTTCTTCATGGTTCTAGGAAGATTTAGCAATAAAATGTAAAAATTTAAGTGCCCAATCTTGAGTGACAGAAACGGAGGTTTGCTACACTGGCATATATTTTTATAAATAATTCTCAATTTCATTCTTTAGTACAAAATTTTTATCGATAAACTTTAATTATTAGTTAAAATTATATAATTTATTTACTCGCGAGAGTAGGCGAAGAAGATCGCGACGAAAGATGCTAGTAATAAAAAAAAAATTAATAAAATGAGAGTTTCACCAATTTATTTTTTTTTTTTTTTAATCTTCGAAGGCTCATAAAATGACGATTTTTTTTATCGATGTTAAATAATCGAAAAAATATTAATCAATCGAGATGGTACCCTGGCTGAGACTTGGCACAGTCATAACTAGGGTTGTGAAATATATGTATTTGCATATTTCTCTTAACTAACTAAATTATCTAATGTTATCAAAATATATATGTTTTGAGGCATTGGGAATAAATTTGAGCTATTTTTAATTTCCATATTTTGCCATAAATGCATATTTTTACATATTCTGAACTAGACTTGCATATTTATCTACATATCCGGCATATCAGCATTTGACATTTGATTTTTTTTTATGTTACCGAGCAGAAAAAAAATATATATAGATAAAAACCGAAAAATAGCTCTAAGAACTCCTCCCATTTCTTTTTTTTTCCCTAATCAAACGAACTTTCGATCGTATTTGCTTCTCTTAGAATTGTTTAATCCGATTAATTTCTCGTTTATACTTCGCTCAAATACGTAGAATATTATGACTTCACTTTTCATCTCACCCTTCTTCCTTCCTCACACAGTGTTCACGGAGACATATTTTTGTGTTAACCTAAAATAACGAAAGCCACTCCTTCAAAAATAAAAGATGTTGTTGGAAAGTACGTAGGTGAGCTTTCAAATGAGACTTTCAAGAGTGATGGAGACGTTTTATATTTTTATGATAAGGAGTAGTGGTAGTTTAGTGTAGAGCGTTTCAAATCTATTTTTGAGGCCCAATAGACGATCTATTTTGTTCGAAAACCTGTCCGTTGTCTGCAATTCAAATCTACAACAGTGAATAAGTGGCATGAATAAAATAAGTCGGGAGTTTTTCATTATATCGTTGCTTATTTTTTTGATATATATTGTTCTGTTTTAAAGTATAATCATTTTGGTTGTGATTGTTGTTTAAGTTTTCCGGAAATTAATGTCATGATTATCGTTTTAATCTTCCCTGTTTAATGTGTTTTATTTATCTTTACTAAAGGTTTTTAAAGTTTGTTTTTGTTTTTTAATATTAGCTTCTTATTCTTTTTCTTCCTAATGTTCCCCTTTTCAATATAATTAGTTATTTAAACTTGAGTTTGTACTTAAGTATAGGTATAGGTTTCATTAGATTTATCTTCGGGATCCCCAGGCGGTCACTTGTTGCTTGCCGATATTCTGAGCTTGGGTGGCTCTTTCGTAAATTCCTACGGCAATACTTTCTGTGTACTTTTCTATTCCAATGTCTAAAAACCAAAAAAGCTTCCTATATTCTTGATTTATTATCTCTGCGTTCCTTTATCCACCTCCTAAACACTAGATCCCAACCTTTTAACCTATATATCCCCTCACGTAAAACAGCTTCCTTTGACAAATCCTTCATCATTCGTGCTACCTCCTTCTGGAATTCCCTACCCACTTCTATTCGTAAAGCAACTTCCTTTTAGACAATCAATCTTCCGCAAATATGTCAATAATCAAATGAATATTTAGAATTACTTTTTTTTTTTCCTCTTTCTTTCTTTTATGTGTTCATATACATACGTATTTCATGTTATAATTATTATTTCATATATTTATTTATTTATTTTTTTTTTAAATTTGATTTAATTTTTTTTCCTGTAAGAAATGTATGCTGTAATTACTGAAGCATCTAATTTGTAAATAATAGGCCAGACAATTGTACTTTTTTACTGTGCATTATTTTTATTCTTAGGGGACGGTAAGTCCCAGAATAAAGTTTATTTTTTCATTTCATTTTCATTTATTTATTGCGATTTTTTTATTGTTCTAATAATGCAGATAGTTGCATATTTTCGGTATTTAATTGCATATTTTAACCAGTATCTCGGCATATATATGTGCATATTTTTCTGTTTTTATTGCATATAATTAATAGCCCTAGTCATAACCTTAACGAACCCTTACAGACCAGGTAATTGCGGTACGTCATTAGCCGCCCTGCGGGCTGGGTCACTTATGCGTAGGAAATGAGGCGACATTTCTCGAACCAGAGTGTCGGAATACACTAGCATACATTAGAGCCCCTCAACGTAAATAACCTTGGCCGGCTAATTACCACATCTTTATCTCACTGCCACCATAATAAGTTGGTGGGGATCGAGGAGGCTGTTGGTCTAGGCAGGTGCAGGCTCTGTTAGAGCAATTAAGTATGCTCTGTTTCCTTCCAACTTGGGGTCATTCCAATTGAGTGTCCTCCCTCTATGTAGCGTAATGGCCGCCTTTCTAACTCCTGCCATCAGCTTCTCTTATTTCTCCTCTCTCTCACTTCTTACGATTCATTTGTTTTTCTTTTCTTCCTTTTTTTAGTAGAAAAATCTTTGAAGTAGGAATACTCTAAATTATTTAGGTATCTTAATAAAGTTGACTGTATATTGGTCTTCATCCAGAAACTTTATAACTATCTAACTGTCGGTTCAGATATTTTAATATCGTATTTTGCAAAATTACAAAGGTTATGAAAGAATTGAAATGATGAAATCTATACTGTTATATCAATTTTTCCTGTATGATCACTAACCTCGAAACCTACAGAACCACTCTGTACCAAATTTTAACCACATCACCTTCATAGTTCTAGGAAGGTTTAGCAATGAAAATATTTACAAATTTTCAATTGAATTGCCATAAAAAAAAGCGATAAATATACGGTGCGCAATGAAGTTTGATAACCAACCGATAGGTGGCGAGCGCCATTCTAGATTCGTTACAAAGGTACGGTGTTATATTGAGTTAGAAATTTATGATAAAATTTACTAATTTTCAAGTAAATGTTTATTAAAAAAAAACTATACATATGTGGAGCGAAAGGTGGATTCCAGTGAAGTTTCAAAATTAACTGAAATGTGGTTAGCATCATTCCGCAAAACTACTGAACCTAATTGTACCAAATTTTAAGTGACTCATTTTCATAGTTCTAGGAAGGCTTAGAAATAATAAAATTTACAATTTATAAAAATTTAAATGTACAATGTTGAGTGGAAGAAACGAGGTTTGCCAAACTTTCATATACTTTTATGGTCAGAAATTGAAATCCAACTAGATGAAATCAATAAAATTATTTCTGCTGAATCAAAATTAAAACCAATTTAAAATTTCGACCCTTTGCTTTGCTTTTTGATATTGTTTGTAAAAATATGATTCATGGGCCTTTGTAAGCACTGATAATGCAGTCCATTATCCGCAAGAATTTCTTAATAGTCTATGTCCATTTAGATTACCCACTCAGATTAAAATAAAAATTAGATGTCTAATTATGCTTTTATGTAATCTTTAAACACCTAATCAGATGAATTTTAACCAGGTAAAAAATTACTGCTATGCGTAATAATATTGAAGAAATAATGTTCTTTCTTCGTAATGTCGATGGACAGAGACTATTAAGAAACTCTTGCGGATAATGGACTGCACTGTCAGTGCTTACAACTAATGACTTATGAATCATATTTGTACACACAATATCAAAAAGCAAAGGATCAACATTTTGATTTGTTAATAATTTATAACCATAAAAGTATAAGTGGTAAACTTCATTTCTGACGATCTACATTGTACATTTAAATTTTTATTATTTTAAATGTTATCATAGCAAAGCCTTCCTTAGAACTATGAAAAGGGTGTAGTTACAATTTGGCATAGATGGATACTGTGTTTCAAACTGTATTGCGGAATAGTGCTGACTATATAATACACATACCGGTCGATTTTCTAACTTCACTGGGACCCTCTTATCGCACTACGAAGTTAAATCTTTTTTAATAATTTTATTATATAGGCAACTAAAAAAGCGGTATTCAAGAATACTTTCCACCCTATTCTAACTTAATGCAAGCGAGTCTTGGACCCTCACTTCCAAACACAAAAGCCAAATCCAAGCCATGCAAATGCGCTATTTAAGAAAAATAGAGGGGAAAACAAGAAGAGGTCGTGTGAGGAACACTACTATAAGAACAAACTTAAACCTGAGGCCTGCAGAAGAAATAGTCCAAGAAAACCAACTCACGTGGTTTGGGCACGTCTCGCGAATGGCTAAAGACAAAATTGCCAGAGTTACCCACGATGCCAGAGTAGAGGGAAGACGACCACAAGAAAGACCAAGGAAGATCTGGGAGGAAGAAATCAAAGACAGAAGAAGAATGGACTGGAGGAGAAGGCAGCTGTTGCAAGACAGGGCTTCTTGGGTCAGAGCTCTATAAGAAGGAACCTCACACCGCTCAGCGGTAAAAAAGGGTTGCATTAAGTAAGTTAGTAAGTAATAATTTTATTAAGCATAAGTAAATTTTATTATCAATGTCTAGCTCTATACAACACCTTACCTTTGCAACCTCTCTCAAACAGCATTCGCCACCTATCGGTCAATTTTCAAACTTATTAATCGCTTTTGTAATAACAAACGATTGGAAAATCAGTAGATTTTATTATTGCTAAACCATCCTGGAACTATAAAGATGATGTGGTCAAAATTTGGTACAGATTGGTTCACTTGTTTTCGCGGTTAGTGATCACAAACGAAAAATGTCTTGTCCTTTTATATAATAGTATAGATAAACATTATTTTTATACATAATATTAGTATTATAAATGATTAAGATTGTTGCTTTTCAGCGATGGGCTTGTTGAAAAGAGCCCCTACTTTATCATATATTTTTATAATAGGTGTGTCTGCCATTAGATCCCGGCAAGTCACCGTGGAAAGGGTAGACATATAACTTCTATGTGGAAGGGTTTGCAGTGGCATCTCGATAGTTAATCGAGCAGTTAAAAAACAAAAAACTACAAATAATGATAATTAAAAAAACTCTATACTCTTTGGAACCAAAATAATTTTTAACCATTTTTATAAAATTGTTTTTGAAAGAATTATAAATGGTTGAAAGAAAAACAAATTGCTTTGAAAATATTATGATTGGACTTCAGCGTCATTTCTCATATTTACTTTTCCAATTATATCTGTTGTTCGACTGAGCGGCTATAATATTTTTACAAACCCTCGAGTGTTAAATAAATTGTGAACAGTTTATGTTTACGTTTAGGATGATTAGAGGTTCCGCTATAATCAGATCAGCATAACATTGCGTATTAGATATTCGTTCTGGTGGAATGCTGAGGGAAAAAGAAAATATGGTGTTTAAGGCACACGTTATCCCATCTACTGCTATTAAAAATAAAGATTGTTAATAGATAAAAAAAAAAATCCTTCTTACTAAAAGTTCAAGATCATGATCAATCAATCAATATTTTTTTTTTTTTTTTATTTATTTGCAAAAAAATCCTTCTTACTAAAAGTCAAAATACCTAAAAGCATACAAACAAATTCAAAATATCGGCACATTGCTACATGGATTATATATATATTATTTTTTATTTAAATGTAAGATAAGAAATCAAACATAATTTAATGCATGTTCAACTATGAAGACAAAATGAGAAAGGCATCTAAAACGTTTCTGAACCTAGAGCAGACAGAGTGTTAAAACGACGATAGGGTCAGGTAGAGTGGTCGTCCTTTAGGTTTTCCCTATAACTGGTTTGTTTTTTCTGTTCCTACCGGAAACAAATTTAATATAGGAATTTTGGAAATGTTTTAATTTTTGAATTTGTTTCTAGTAGGAACAGATAGAAAAAAAAACCAATCATTCATAGGGAAAACCTAAAGGATAGCCATAGTCTGCTCTGCTCTTGATCGTGATTCAATTTGCCTCCTTAAGTAAGTATCAACATTCTTGATTTTTTTGTCTTACATTTAAAAAAAAAATTATATATATTATCTTCGTAGTTAAGTGCAGATGTTTTGAATTTTTTTTGTATGTTTTAGAAACTGATTATGAACGAAAACCGTAATAAAAGGTTCAGCGGTTTGAAAAAAAGAAAATTCTTTTAAAATTAAATCCAGCAATTTTATTTAATGTAAAAGTTCAGTTTTCTTTTTGTAAAATGTTTAGCGCCTATTGACTAACTACTGGATTTACAATTCCATCTCCTATCTCGACCTTAAATTTTTGCTAAGCATTCATTGTTTAGGATATAACACTGGGTTTGAGTAACTTGTTAACCTGTAGGATGCCAATATAGCAATCATAAAAAACAATATTAATTCTCCTTTATTCAAAAAAGGGGAAATCATAATATCTTAAACCATACATGAAACAACAAAAAATCGATTATTTACCATCGATAAAACCTATTTGGACATACGTAGTTGAGCTTTGGGGCTCCATTAAACCATCCAATTTATCTCGTATTCAAACCTTACATTCCAAAATCCTTCGAAAAGTCCTTAATTCTCCTTACTTTACAAATAAACTTATCCATAAAGATCTTAATGTCCCATATGTTGCTGATTTAGCCCAAACCAGATACCTATCCTTCCATAGTAAACTCCATAACCACAGAAATCCACTAGTATCTCAACTTGCTTCCCACTCCATTCCTTATAATCCTCTGAGGTGTCTGAAAGGAAGGTGGCCTTGAGACCTTCTAGTGTAATTTTTTTTTTTTTTTTTTTTTTTTTTTTTTTTTTTTTTTTTAGGGCTACTTATGAGTAGTTCTTTTCAAGTTTCGCATGTTATTGTAATCATGATCAACTCATTTACTAGATGTATATATTTTGTACAGTTGTAAATTTCAATAAATGAATATTAAAAAAAAAAAAAAAAATTATTATAGCAGTTTGAAAAAAAAAAAAACCGGGTTTCTCCGAAAATGCTGAAGTCAGGGGTCATCCCTGTTTCAACCAGATTCCGGGTTCACAGTTGTTTGATCTTGATATAAAAAAATCCTACCTTCAGTGTCATGCTTTTAACCTTCACTCGCCCACCGCGGTCTCTTTTGAAGTTACTGTTGCACAATAGCTTTTGCTTCTTTAAGCGAAGTAAAAGTATTAATGGAGTTTGTTCACTGAAAAAAAAAAAAAGTATTACTAATTGCCTGGCTCTACCGAAGCTGTATTCATTCACTACAATAACCGGCCTGGGGATGAATGGTTGTATTATACTTCTCGCTTCAATAATAGCCGTATAATTCTTAAATGGTCTGCGGACCATTATCGGGTTCTTCAAAGGGCTGAGGCAGGTTACGCAAGACGGGTGAGATCTCACCATGATTTTTAAGCGATGCCTGGTGGGCATAACAAATGGCGAAAATACTTAATGAAACGGGACTGTTGAATCGCGTGTGCTGGCCCCAAGACCGCCTCCTGGTTTATTGCTCAAGTCCAGCTTGCCCTGTCTTCATCAATACTTGAAAAACTCTTCAAGAATGGATCAGCTGTTTTATTATAAAACAGCTGATTCATTTATCATTACATGAATAGAAAATAGTGAACCCGAATTCTCGATGCCGACTCAACCGAACTCTGACCGCGTAACGTCTTCCTCTCTACAAAATCAAAGCCAAATTTACAAGATCACCTCTGATACAATCATTCCATTTACATTTCGGTCTACCTCTCGGATATTTAGCCGAAGTTACGGCACTGATTTTTTGATTTTTTTTTTAATTCGTTCATTATTAAATTAAAGAATTCTAAGTAATGGAAAAGTTTAGTTTTCTATACAATGTTTAAGGTCTAATGACAAACTACTGGATTCACAATTTCATCTCCCATCTCAGTCTTAAATTTTTCTAAGCATTAATTTCTTGTAAAGGTTTGAATGGTTTGTAAATCTGTAGGATGCCAAGATTAAAATAAAAAAAAACATTATTAATTGTCCTTTATGCAATAAATGGGAAAACATAATTAACCCAAACAACGAAAAATCGTTCGACTACTATCTTTTCATAAATAGCATTGGAATAAAAATGGTGGTTAAAATGGATCGATACTGCTAAAGTGTACATGATCCACGTATTAAAGATACCAAAAAACCATTCTTGGTTTTTTTTTCACAGATGCATGAAAGGGACAAGTCATTTTTACGTGAATAAATATATATATATATATATATATATATATATATATATATATATATATATATATATATATATATATATATTATTCGATTTTAAGGTTTACGAAAAGAAAATACACTTCCTATAGTTTTAGATGTCTACAGCTGTTTAAAATAAATTAAATGTGGACTACCGTAGTTCTTTTCTAGTTCCCACTCGCCTTTCACTTGTTTTTCGTTAAACATCTTTGTATCTGTTTATCCTCTGACTATTATGTAGTGCACAATTCTGAATGTCATTTATAAACATAAATTATGCAAAATGGCGTGTATTATGTCATCTTGTAAATAAAAGACGAAATAGGATAATTCACAAAATACAGCCATTTGGCAAACAATTATTCATTCTGAAAACAGTACTTTATAAATACAAGATAAGGGTACAACAAGTGCGGAATACATTGAACCTGATGGCATTGCATCAGCGGCAAACGCTACAACCCACGCGGGGCTTTTCATCATCAGCCCGAAATGCGGAGATGCTCACTTGGATATGGAAATGAGATAATTTGCCTAAAATGTAAGATAGCTATGCTCTATGATTGTTCCATTAATATTTTGAGAGCATATAAGCCATTTCGACCCAAGGAAATTTTTCTTGTTCATTAAAAATAAAGTAGTTTTAAAGTTCCTTTTTTTTGGCCTAAAATTGCTGACTAATTTCTTTGACATTTCGATATCAACACCTTCGGTTCATCCTCAGTATTTACCCATAAGACTGAGTACTAAACTGACAGAGCGGGTTGGGCCTCACTCCATCATGAAGTGCCTGTTGAGGAATATACAACAATAGGGTGATATATGACGGAAGTAAGATTTATTGAGGTTGGGGCCCTATTGAGGAGGCCCAGAGCCCTGAGGGCGGACAATAGTTCTAGAACCTTCTTCCTTCGGGTCGCATGTCCCAGCTGGCTGTCTATTGAAACCTATGGGTCACTGAACAGTGGAGTACTTAGTGCACTTTATGGTTAACAGATCGCGTGGGAGGGATCATATATATGTAACAATATAAACTTACTGCTGATGACAACTAAGATAATATTTTAAGTTATACACTGCTAATTAGAAGAAGAAAAATAAGTCCCCTAAGGATAACAAGAGTGCAATACATCGGGCAACCGTCTGGCTACGATATTTGATGCTAATAACACGGATATTATTCAGTAATTATTGGATATTATTACAGCTAAAGACAGTTTAGCTGTTTGTAACATACTTTATCAATATAAAAATGTTTCTTATCCCATCTTCTCTTCATAGCAGATTTATTAATTAATTTACAATTATCTTGCAATTAATAGTGGTTTATTAATCTTTATTCCTTGTGCACTTTATCAATATATTTTTTTTTGTTCAATACATGGCATTGCAGAACATTAGATGGTTACATACATACTGAGTACTCTGCTCAGTTGTGGGTCAGTAAGGACATGTACAAATGACTAAGTGTAAGAAATCGCAGTTTAGTAGATCCTGAAGATGGATTGCAGTGTACTCCGAAACATGTCGAGGAAAATTAAAGATTAAATAGGAGTTATGCCTTTAAAAGAAATAGAAGAGCATTTCCTAATCGATATTGGCAATGAATTCCATAATGAGGAAGCTGGATTGATGTAGGATTCTTTTTAAAGGATGTATTTTAATTGTCCGATTCCACATTTTTAACTTTTTACGAAAACAGTTACGCTGTGTGTAACAAACTTCATTCGTACAACCCGTTTTATTTCCCATCTGTTCTTCATAGAAGATTTATCTACCTGATATATTTTCATAAAAATACGTTTTTAAAGTGTATTTATATAAATTGAAATAAAAAAAAAATTAGAACCATTGAATTTCGATGTTGATCAAGAAGAAGCATCAGAAGTAAAATGTTTAATCTTCGACATTATATCATTAAATTTCAAACATTTTTTTTTTTTTTTTTTGTAAGAATTAATTGTTTGTATTAATTTTGTAAGAAATAAATCTTTGCTAGCCCTGCCAAATTATCGAAAAGGAAAACGTATGAGGAGGGACGTAATAAACATCGGTTCGTTTTCTCTCAGTTTGTTTGAAATGTCTGGGGTTCAGTAACTTCTTCTGTCAACAAACCAATTTTATTTTGCTCGTATGAACGCCATTCCTCAAGATTTATGTACAAATAGCAATTATAGAATCAACAACTTAGTACAGGCCACGACGCTCGAAAATGGCCGACTAGTATTAAAAAAAAAAAAAAAAAAAAAAATGTGTATCTGCCTTCTTGATTATAGGACAGTTGTTTATTAAAATATTCTATACATGATATAGGGCTAGCAAGGGGATTTAATGTTTTTTTCTTTCTTCTTTTTTTAATGGTTCTTCCGCGATATTTCTATTAAATTTATCAAAACGTTCGTTTGTAAACAAAATTAGAGTACATTTCAAATGCTGAAGAATTTATGCATTTTTTTTTTTTTTTTTTTTTTTTTTCATTTTATCAACTGTTTGATAGCCGGAAGATAACATAATATTAGTTAAACATTGGGTCATTCCATGCCAAATCAACCAATTCTACATTAGATTTGGACCTTGACCCCTCCGATTTCTGTGATTTTTGGTATAGCAGCTGTACTTTTGGTTTTTGAGTTATAAGCTTTTAAAAACTCAAAAAACTACTGTTTTCGGTCCTCACTCAGTGTATTCAAAATTACGCCATTAAAAAACTATTTCTCCCAGAGAGCTCAAATTTGCGGCATTCTTTTCTATTTGACATGCCCTTTAATATGATATATCACTTGATATATTTTCGGTTCATTTTTTCGAAACTTCCAAAAACGGTTTTCGTAATTCCCAAAATACGTACCCTTCGATTTTTTTCGAAAAAAAATATGTGTGATTTATACTATTGCTGACTACATGTGGACAAAATTTTAGGATAGGATGGAAATGGGTTCTTGATAAAATAAAAATTTTGTCTTTTTTTTAATGGAAAGTTAGTCCAGTCAATGAAGTATTATAGAATCCAAGGTTTTTCTTTGGAAACTTTTTGAGCGTAGTTAGAAAGTAAACATACTATAAGTCCTGGAGTTTTCGGGTTTTTGGAAAAAGAAGGGAGGGGGCGCGGAAGGTCTCTTTTTTTGGTTTTGGGCTCATATCTCGAAAACAGTGCATCATATGCAAAACATAATAGTTACTAAATTAATGTTAACTAAATTCTCTACAATCTTTCTTCTATACACATTTTTTATATTCTGTACCATTCCCGAGATATAAGCTTGGCAAATGTTTCAATTTAAAATTTTGGGTCTCTAAATATTTTTAAAAATCTGGAAAAATCTTGACATTCAGACCGCTCTGCTCTCTCCCTTGCTCCCTTCTCCTTGGTTGGTAGGGATTTGATACTTACAGTTTCTTTACAGAACAGTCTAATGGACAATTATACAGCATCTTGAACAAAGAGTTTTATGTTATTATTATTATTGTTTTTTTGTTTTTTTACTGTTCTTTTTTTTTTATTATTCTGTATATACATTAATAATGGAAAATTGTATTTGATATAAATAGCTAATAACACAAAATATTTCCACTTAAGTTTTGGTGAATTTAATAATGATGAATATTTCCCACTATGCATTGTTTTTTTGTTTATAGACCCGTTTCGTTATTACTGATCATGAATGTTTTTTAGTATAGTCTTTAAAAAAAACATTGCAATAAAAGTATCAAATAATTAATCAATCCTAATTTTATTGAACCTTCTATACCACCATGCGTAACTCAAGGAATTATATATGTAATTTCTGAGCTCTCGTCTCAACTGCTAATGCAAGTTAAGATTTTAACTTGAAATATTTCTACATTTAAAGGAGTATCGTGTTTCTTTTTGAATAGAAAAGAAAAAAAAAAAAAAAAAAAAAAAAAGACTTCGATGCCTCGCTTAATTAAAATGTAGATTGGCCGTTGTCTGAGTTGTCACCTCTTTCTTCGTTACCATCTCTTTTCTCTTAACTACTAAATAGACTTAAATATTATAATTATTTTAAATATTGCTACATTTTGTCATTTTTTTTTTAAATTGCTTAAAGATTTTTTTTTTTTAAATTTATATGAAGCTCCTTACTTTGTGACCAATAAACTTATCCATAAAGATCTTAATGTTCCATATGTTTCTGATTTAGCCCAAACCAGATACCTATCCTTCCATAGTAAGCTCCATAACCTCTCCAATCCACTAATCTCCCAACTTGCTTCCTCCTCCATCCCTGATAATCCTCCGAGGCGTCTGAAAAGAAGATGGCCTAGAGACCTTTTAGTGTAGATATTATTGAAGTGCTACTAGTGAGTAGTTCTTCACAAGTTATTTGCATGCCATTGAATTCACTGTCAACACATTTACTTGTTGTATATTATTTTGTACAGTTGTAAATATCAATAAAGGGAAAAAAATAAATAAATAAGGAAGAATTTATATGAAGTGGATTTAACGAATTATTTTCTTCTAAAAAAATAATATGAAAGTCATAGATAGTTTTAAGGTAAATAACATTAAAGTTTTTATTTAAAATTAATTACGCATATTTTTTGTATTATTGTATTATGGATTCATATTGATATGGTGTAAGGATATGAAAGAATATGTATGCATTCTCCCATTTCATACAAATTTGTGTCCCGAAGCGAATGTGGTTTCTACATGAAACTTCTTGTAACCAACTGTAACAAGTAGCTGCAAGGTACTTACCTATTAAACGTAAAGTAGTTTTCCCATGGTTATTGATTTGTTTTCATGGTTAAATCATTAAATAAAACTTCAATCATTAAATGCGAATAAGTTCGCCATTTTTGCAATTATTAACTTACCTTTTTTTGTAGTACCTCAGGTAAGTTGCAATATATTAAATTTTAGAATTGAAACTGAGGCTAATTGCTTACAAAAAGAAGAATTACTTCTAATGCCTGTGTCCCATAGGGTCAATCTATTTCCCTCATATTTTTTGAAAAAGCCCGCCAAAGCATAACCAAGATTCATTCCATCATATTTCAGGCTGGCAACATTGCAAAAGCTTCACGCCAAACTGAGGGTAACCTAACTTACAACGAATTTCCTTTGTTAGTTGTCCCGATTTTGTTTCAAGTGTTCATATCGTTTCATTCATAATTCTATTTCCCCTCACTTAGTGATTTTTCAAAGAAGCTAATTTTGATTCTTGTTTTCTTTGCAACGCAATCTTCAGACCACACTAAATGGATCTTTACATATTATCGGATGTTACTCGAATCGTAGTAATGCTGTGTTGAGTACAGTATAACCTGTATTTCAGATATCTGGGAGTTCAGCTCCCTTGAATTCACTAATATTTTTTTTCATTTATCTGTAGAAACAGCCAGCTCCTTTTCATTCCGTTAAATAATAATAATAATTATTGATTTTAAATTTTAATAATGTACGCCCCATCCTCCAAAGTTATAATATTTTTTTTTAATATTAATTATTTTGTTTTAAAGCTGTTCAAAATGAAGTTTTCTTATCCGATTTTCACGGCCAACTTTTCTTTGTCATCCTCTGCTGGCTTTTGTATAATAATCGCTAATAATGTCATTTTTAATATCGGCAGTATTGAGTATTTAAAACCTCACTCCCTGTAATCCCCTCCTCAGACTGGCCTAGGCAACAATGGGGACAAAAGCGATTGGTTCCACTCATATTGGTTGTCCATTGTTCTCGGAAGAACCTTGGGTAGTCTTTTTTTTTTAAAAAAAATATATTCAATTTTCTCTCTACAATGGCAGCTAATTACTTCTTCCTTGTAAAAATTTAAAAATCTTTCGGGATGATTGTTTATGTTTTTAAAAAATATACTTCAGTCTGATTCACTTCAGTATATATGATAAATTGTGTTCATTCTATATACTTTTAGATTAGATGTATTTAAATCTTGAATGCTCTATGTATAAGCTTTAAAAAAACATTCATAGTATGTAAGTGATTAATCAATTGGTACATACACGTAAAATAGTTATATACTTACAAAAATGTCTTTTGGCTTTGGGTCTACTATTTTTTGTCTCTCGGATCGAAAATTTGCCAAAAGTTTCCCTATCAGAAATTAAATAGAGAAAATTATTTGTAATATAACATTTTTTGCTATGTCCTACTGTTTAGAAACTATATTGGTTTGAATAAAAAAAAAACAACAACAGAAAGCATATGAGGATCGATAGCCTAGGGGGCACCCCTAAAACATCTGCCATGTTATTCTTTCTTCAGCCTATTTTCACTCTGAACCTACTCATGAATAAAAAATGGACGACAATTCCCTTATCAGAAATTTAATGGAGAATATTTTTGTGTTATATGTTTGTCGCTAGGAAATTTCGAATATGAAACGTTTTAACGATTTTTTCACCCTCAAGAGTATGTTTTTTTATATAAGAATTTTCCTATATATTTTTTTAAAAAAGAAGAACTCGGTTGTTTTAGTATAATCATTGCTGCAGATTGCTGAACATAACATATCTTGGTTTTTATTTTCTATTGTATATTTAGGTATAATATTTTTTATTAATAATAATTGATTTTCTTTTCCTTAAAACCTTTTTTTTTTTTTATTCTTTTATTAATAGAAATTTACAACTGTATTACAAAACACAACTAGTAAACATGCGGTACATATGAGATATAATGATATGAATACAACTTCTAGAGGAACTACCGATTGGTAGTACTCTAATGAATATTTACAAAAGAAGATCACGAGGCCATCTTCTTTTCAGACGCCTTGGAGGGTTGCCAGGAATGGGAATGGGAAGCAAATTGTGTAACAAGTGGATTTGGATGAGCTGGAGTTTATGAGTTTATTATGAAAGGAGAGGTATCTGGTTCGTGCCAAATCAGCAACATTAGGGATATTAAGGTCATTGTGGATAAGTTCATTCGTGACGAAGTAAGGACCATCTAGGATTTTTCGAAGGATTTTCGATTGGAGTGATTGGATGCGGGAAGAATTCGATGGTTTGTTGGATCCCCATAACTCTATTCCGTAAGTCCAAATAGGTCTGATAATCGTCATATATATGAGTTTTTTGTAGTGAATCGGGAGATTTGAACGTTTGTCAAGTAAGTGTTGTACCATAGTAGTCGAAATCGACGTGCCGCTTCTTGTCTTTTCAGTCTTGTTTGAGGGTTCCAGGTTAAGTCTCTTGTCCAGATAAAATCCAAGATATCTTATCTGTTCTACATTTTTTAATGGTAGTCCATTAAAGGATACAGGAGGACTGGATGAGGCAGGTTTTCGACGTAGGGTAAAGTTTATTTGCTGGGATTTATCTTAACTCTCCAGTTATGACACCATTCTTCAAGGGAAATGATATGTGGCTGGAGTGTCTCGGTTTCCTTAAAACTATATTTGAACTTTTATAAATATTTACGAGGGTGGTCTGAAAAGTTTCCGACCTAAGATATAAAACATTTTTTCTGAAATTTTTTTTTATTACTGTTTCATACCAACTGCGCGTCCAGAATGGCTGAAACTTTGGTGACTAACTGTGAGCAGATGAACAACGAATTCACTAGACTTTTGACTTGCGAGTGCTGCCATCTTCAGGTTGAGGTCGGGAACTGTTCAGACCACCCTCGTATATCTTATAACTTTTATTGTTAGTCCTTTATGTTTACAGGGAGTTGGGTAGCTCAGTCAGCAAGTCTCTGAACTAGTTTCAGGGCCCGAATTCGAGTCCGACTGAATATAATTTTAGTTATTTAACGGTCAGGAAAGCAAGGCACAACCAGCCTCTGTAATTAAGGTACCTATAAATTTAGGGGAAAATTTGGCGATTGAGGGTGAATGCTGACTGACATCACCTCACTGTACATCCGTTGATCTAGAAACAATACTTCCTTACCAAGTACTGTACCCATAACTCTGGGTTTTAATTGAACAATTTTTTTTTTCTTAATGAAAAATTTTTGTGATTTTAATATTTGAATTACTCTAAAAATAAAACACGGAATTTTCTACGATTATATTTCACCAGTAATAGAAAAGCGGGGATATTTTCAGTCGGCAATCCTGTGGTAAAATATTTTCTGTAAATATTGATTTAACATTTAATTAGATAATTTGAAGGGAAAAAAAATCTGAAGTCCAAGCTATATTTTTTTTATTTCTTAAAGCATTTTGTCAAACAACAAATATAACAAACATCGAAAATTATGTCGTAATATACGTCGGTTACGTTTGACTGATGCATTACATAATCTTCTTCGAGTTGCGGTAACAGATATTAATTAACAATTGCCGAGCTATCAAGGAAAAAAAAAGAAACGCGAAGGTCTCATTAAATTTCATTATTTTATTTTAAGATAATCAAAATTGCACATAACTTTGATTATTATGAGGAAACCGATGCGTTTTTATTATATAATTTTTATTAGTATGATATGAACTAGCATTTTTTTATTTTACTTCGCAGTGCTACCAATCGTTGCATTCAAAATATTTTTTAGACTATATAGATAAAATTTACGAGTCTAGAATTTTTATATCTTTTCCATGGAGGATGGGATAGGTTTTTCCCAAATAAGGGATATACTCCAGAACGGAATGAGGTCACTTAGCAACTATATGCCCTTCTATGGCTTGGGATATAAGTGAGGAGGTATTAGTGAAGATATATTTATTTATGAAATAGACTTTTATGGCTGACGTGTTTCTGCCTTTGCGATTGCGAACAAGCCCTTCTCGCCCCGATAAAATTTATAACAAACATTACTTTCGAAGTAATAAAAAATTTTATTAGGGTACCTGTACGTTTTGAGTTGTGACTCACAGATTTGAATGCCGATTTGTGTGTAGGTAGTAGGGTAGGATTTAAAAGGACTGTCTATAATAGTGCAAAACTAGAGTTATAGCCGCCTGCAGTGGAATGAGCATTAAGCAGCCGAGTTTTGAGTTGTAACTCACAAAAAAAATAAAATATATAATAGTGCAAAACTCACGTTTAATTTCACGTTTAATTTTATTTTTGTATGCTATTTGAAATAAAAATACTTTCGTTGTGCTCAAGACACGACTCGTCTTTAAGGTGCTCAAAAACTCCAAACAAATGACATAATTCCAAGGAAATCCGCTGTAAATCAGTGGACAATTTTTTTCATGATTAACTGACCTCAAATCTCGATTTAACGCAGCATAAAACCCTCATATGTGAAATTTTAAAGGTAAGAAAATTTATTTTTGATTTCAACAAAATTTAGTTTCTATTTTTTTTTTTTTAAGATGATGAATTTGAAACTAATATCTGTTTTTAGTTTAAAAATTTTCCTCACCTATATTATATAAATAGGACGTTTTAAAATCATCTATTTCTATTATTATTTTAATTTTAACACAAACAATTTCAAATAAGACCATTTTAAAATTATATAGGTAAGGGGAGTTTTTTTTTTTTTTTTAAATCAAAACCTGTTATTATTTTCGATTTTTCATCAATCGTAGGGTTTCAATGCTATTTGAAATAAAAATATGGATGATAAAAATTTTTAAACTAAAATCTGATATTATTTTGGAATTCCTCATCTTAAAAAACATGTAGAAAATATTTTTTTTTTACCTTTAAAATTTCACATATAAGGGTTTTATATCAAGGTTTAAGGTCAGTGTTTATGAGAAAAAAAAAATGTCCACTGATTTACAGCGGATACCTTGGAATATTGTCATTTTTTAAAAGTTTTTGAGCACCCTAAAGCCGGGTCGTATCTTAAGCATAACGAAACTATTTTTATTTCAAATAGCATACATAACTACAATTAAACGTAAAAAGATCATTTCTCTATCTTGACTGAGAGCTCAGAGAAAAAAAATAAAACGTGATTTTCATATTTTATTTTTTTTTCTCGGCTCCTAATGCTCATTTTGCGGCTATAATTCTAGTTTTGCACTATTATAGGTCCCTACTACCCACATGAAAATCGGCATTCAAATCTGTGAGTTACAACTCAAAACGTCCCTTTGTAAGTCTCCATGAAATTATACTGATCAGTTCCACTGCAGTATAAGTTTTTGTAACAATTTAACTCAGTATTTAGAGAACATAGGGTAAACCAGACAGTTATTGACACCATTTTTTAAAAATTAAAAGAAGAAAAAAATATGTAGACAGAAAAAAAAGAAAAAACATAAAATTCCTTTTAAATCCTACAACTCAACTGTGTTCAATTTTGTTGGTATTTTAAAATATTTCCATACGATGTCAATAACTTATTTTACATTATTTATTGTCACTATCTTGTAAAATACATTTCAGTAATAATGTTTGGTATGAACTTAATTGTTTAGCTTAAAGTATCGTAATTAAGAAAAAATGATTGCAAATTTCATTTTTTGAACTGTTGTTTCTATATTTATTGCATGAATATTTCCGAATATTGTTTTAAGGGTTTCAATAACTGTCTGGTTTACCCTACTACCTTCCTTATGAGTATTTATAGTACTGCATTTTTTATATGATTTAGAATTCATTATATTCCAACCTGAATGTCTTTAGTTATTTGAAGAACTCTTGCAGAATTGTTTATTGTTTAACTAGCTGTACCCGGCGTGCGTTGCTACGCACTTAGCAAAATTAAAAAAAAAAAAAAAAAAAAAACAACTCAGTACACTTATTGTATGTAGTATTGTTTGATTTATTTTGTGTAATTTCTTTTATTTGAATTGAAATAATTTTCAATGAATTAAATTTTTTCTTTTATTCATTTTATAGAATTGCTGATGGATGTAAAATATTTTTCGTTTTTCCATCTGTTGCGTATAAAAAATAATTCAGATGGTTTTCCAACGCTTGACCAGGGAACATATAACTGTCCATGAGAGAAGCATGGATTTTCCAAATTTAGTCCGCAAACTTGTAGTGATTGCCCCTGTGCCTTGGTGGTCATTGCAAAGGCGAAGCGTACTTTAAATTGCACTCGTTGAAATTCGAATGGCATATAAGTTTATAAAGTTTAATGGCAATGTGGTACATTGTTTGGATTAATCGATAACCATTTTTCCGTTTCCAATATCCAACAACTATTTTGTGAAACTTTGGTCGGAAGCGTCTTGTTGCAGTTGTATAGGTATATTTGTTTTTAAATTCAATTTTTGTACATGTTACACGCCACAAAATTGAGAATTTCAATCATGCATTGAGTTCATGTGGTCTCTCGTTCTTATTTTTAATCATCAATTCACGATTTTTACATTTTAGTCCATAATATGTCACCAATGCATCCAATTAATATACCAATAGGCCCAATCAATATACCAATAGGCCTATAATCTTCCCCTGAATAAGTGGGAAAAAATGCCGCCTCACATGGAGCATTAGTTCTTACCGTTTCAAAGCCTATAAAGTACACACACACACACACTCATACATTGATTTTTTATATATAGATAAACGTACCATATACAATGTGTTTATTGACTCGACTAATTTGATATTCCACTTTCTGGTGGAAGTTGTTTGCTACAGGCTGAGGCCAGGTGATTAGGGCAACCATTGTTGGTGGCAAATTGTAACTAATGGATGTTGCTGCTGCTGGTGCTGGTGCTGCCAGCAAGACAAGAACTAACTCGGTTGTTGGGATTCCCTGGCTCGGTGGGGTAATTGCCATATTTGTCTTCAGCTGCTAACAATACTAACAAGGAGAGAATTTGAGTAATGTTAATTGTTGTGCTGTGTTTACATCAACTGTGTAGGTGTTGAGTAATATATTTTATTTTAAAGAAGGTAATTGGATAAATGAGCGTAGTATTTTAAAATATACTTTAGATAAGTGTTTTAATCACGTTTATTACGATATTGAAATTGAGGAAACAAATTTTAATTTATAAGGAATTTTTATGATATTACTCTGATTATTATGAACATACAAAAAGTTTAGTTAAGCTTTTTGGCGTCACTTCTAATCTCCGAATCCACAAATACCCTAGATCAGCACTATAAAAATCCTCCCATCTACTTTTACCCAAAAGTTCATCCCTGATTATCTTGTTGTGGATTCGATTATTACCAAATCCAACGACTTTATTTTAATATTCTCATTTCTATTGCCGGAACAATATGTATATATATCACCGGATAAAGGGTTCAGCCTTCTGAATTCCGCATTTAGAAAAAAAAATACTATTTTTGCCAAATGTCTGATTTAATAGTTTATTTTCGAAACGGTTAAACTTTTTTCTTTCTTTTTTTATATACATTTATTGAAATTTTTAACTGTACAAAATATATACATCAAGTAAATGAATTGACAACTATTACAATAACATGTTATTAAAATAACTTGAAGAAAACAACTTAGCAGTAGCACTTTATTAAAAATTCTACACTAGAAGGTCTCTAGGCCATCTTCGTTTCAGACGCCTCGGAGGATTATAAGGAATGGGTTGGGAAGCAAATTGAGAAACTAACGGATTTGAGTGGTTATGGAGCTTAATATGAAAGGATTGGTCTAACTCAGCAACATACAGGACATTAAGATCATTATGGATTAGTTTATTGGTGACAAAGTGAGGAGCATTGAGGATTTTTCGAAGTATTTTGGATTGCAAGGTTTGAATACGAGATGAATTTGATGGTTTAATGAAGCCCCAAAGTTTAACTACGTACGTCCAAATAGGTCTAATCACAGTCATGTATATGAGTCTTTTGTAATTAATTGGGAGCTCTGAACGTTTGTCTACGTTAGAGACTACGTTTTGCACCTGTTCAAATTACAATTTTAAACTGCTGAAGCTGAAGCACTTATGAAATAAAAGCAGCCAGACGATGGAAACATTTTGTGTGAGCTTTGTTATACACTTGTCTTTGGTTCGACGTCCATATGAAATTCAGGTAAAATTACAGGCACACCATTAGTTCCGTTGGTAATTTGATTTGGTTTGAGTTAGGGAGAAGGTTTTCTCATTCCTCGTCCTCCGCGAATCGCCATAAAACAGCTGGCCATCGGGCAGGCCACTAAATATCTTGGGCCTTGGATCTGGGGGGGAGGGGAAGGGCGTAGGCGAATTTATCTTCTCCCCAGAGGGCGATAAAAGATAGCCTGCCCAGGTGAGCATTACCTTTTTATGTCGCATGAATACGAAATGCCTCATTGCTGGGTTGCTTTTCTCGTGGCGAGAGTTGTTTGTTAGCACATATCTCAAGTTGAGACACGCACCATATAATCCACATAGCTTGGGTAAATGTTAGCAAAATGGTTTATAGGCTTCTTAAATGATTCGGAATTTTACCTTATTAGGTAGAGATAGAGGGACATGTAGCTAGAAAGTTAGTCAGTTTCCTTAGTCCTCGAATTTTTGACTTATAAGTAGGTTCAAAGTGAAAATCGGCTAAAGAAAACAACATGGCGCGTGTTTTAGGGGTTACCCCCTTCACCATCGATGCTCATGTGTTTTTTTTCATTGAAATTAATATAGCTCCCAAATTATATCATGAGGTCATAGGGACGAATGTTATATAACAATAATATTCTCTATTTAATTTCTGATTGGGAAACTATTGGCAAATTTCCGATCCGAGGAACACCAACAGAGTTAAAGCGTACAAAAAAGCTCCTACACTTAAAAAATATGAACAAAATGTGACTTTTTTTCATTCAAACCAATATAGCTCCTAATCGGTAGGTCCTAGCGACAAATGTTTTTATAAAACAAAAAATAATCTGCATTACATTTTTGATAAGAAATGTTTGATCCGAAAAGTTCAAGGGAAAGGTTCAATTTTTTTTGGTTTTTCGATTAAATCTCGAAAACGGTGGACTCTAGAAAAATATGATTCAAATCAAAATTAAAGCTAATTAAATTTCCCATAAAATTAATTATATACATATTGGTCAAAATTCTAACGGTTTTCGAGATATACTCGTACGTTATTAATAATAAATAATTTTAGAAATTAAAAAAAAATGTTTACCTCACTTTATGTTAAACATTTGCTTCAAATACTAAAAACGTATATATGAAATTAAAGTAAATTTAATGCTCTTCAATTTTGATTCTGACGTATTTCCGTGAAACGATTGTGAAAGGTACTGGAAGCAAAAGTTTGATAAAAAGTAAGGAAACATTTGTTTTTTCCTATTAACGAATATCTCGTCAACGGTTAAAAATACGACTAATTTATATAGAATCGATTTTATTGAAAACTAGCTGAAAGTACCCTGCTCCGCTACGTTTTAATATCATTAGGATTAAGGACAACTTAAATTAGTAAAAATTAAGCGTTAATAGACTTATCTGAACTGAGAAAAAGGTGTATTCTAGGTACAAATTGTAAAATTCAACTTGGGCCGAGTTGAGAAAAGCCGATTATCTTGTGAACGGAAAACTGAAGGAAGAGTAGTTGGGGACGAAGCTACTATTGAAGCAATGTTGGAAGGGTTGCTCGTAAGCAATATGTACATCGAACTGGCCTTACATGTCATTACCAGATAACATAAGTTTTTTAACCTCCTCTTTATCATAAGTCTTTTAATAGCTTCTCGTTGCGAAACAACTCAAACTTGTAAGGGTCCACCTCTGCAGCCACCATGAGTTCACATAAAGTACCACATTATAAGGTTTCGACATCGATCGTATTTTTGTTTGTTTACAACTATAAGGGACTTAATTTGTGGTCAAAGTGTGCGGCTTAAACATCTAACCTATTTTTTAACTTAGCTTATCTCCAAATTCCATTTGACAATGAATCTATTATTATTCACCCAATAAAAATTGTAATCGCATTTTTCGTGAATTAGCCGCGATCCAGGCCGATTTTTTTAAAATTCCTGTCTTAGCGAGCTACCTACGGCCCTAGAGATTTCGTGAAGCTACATATCGAATTTCATTCCAATCCGTTCGATGGTTTCTGAGATTTCGTGTTAAATGAGTGAGTGGTATTTGGCAAATATATAGTAGATTTAATTAGCTTTTATGCATATTTGAAACATATGTTTCTAGAGTTAACCGTTTTCGAGATATAATCGAAATACCAAAAAAATTTAATTTCTCCCCTCTCCCCTCCGTAAGCTCATCCCCAGGGGCGGGGACTTATAGTATGTTTACCTTCTAACTATTCCTAATGAAGCTGTTAAGTCAAAAATTATCGCATATTCCATGCATTCTACAATGTGTTTATTGACTGGACTATAAATGTATCGTCTTTCCTTTTTATACATATCAATTATCTTGGTTTTTTTTGTCGTGGAATAAAGACAAAGAAACCGACAGATATTGTTTATAGCGTGTAATAGAACTGGAAAACAATTTCTTGTCCCATCTTTAAAATGGTGTAAGTAATACAAACATGCATCTGAATTCCTTGGCTGGAATTCCAGCTGAAACATCTGAACCATTATTGGTTGGTACCCTTGTTTTTACTACTACTGTTAAATCCGGGAACTTCAATCTACTACGGAATACCAACTCCCGCTCTATTGTTAACACCCTGACTGATGTTAGTGTTATTTTACGATTTTGCGGCTATCACATGCTCCGGGACCTTTAGAAGTGAAATGCCTGTTGCGCAATGACACTCTGTTGGTCCTCAGTTATTGCGCCAACCGTGCGCACCACTTAGAGTCGGTGAACCAATTATTTGCTCGTTGGCCTGGTATGTTGAGTCCTCGTCTACTGTTGACTTTGTCAATGTTGACTTCTCATAAATTTCAGCCTGGCGAGGACATTTCAAGTGTTTGACGATGATATGGTTAAATCTGGGCTATTGGGTAATTTGTCTTTACGGCATTGTATGATGAAGATGTTAGCACAAATGTATCAATTTTAATTGTGGACTGATCTTTGCAGAACTGCCGTGTTTTTTTTTAAATATTAGTCATGGATTTATGTCAAGGGGCAAGATGTTTGTATTGAGGAATGCGTGGGAAGGGAATATAAAAGCTGACCTTGGGAACTTCTGATTTATGATTTGTAGTTACGGTTTCGTTTTGATATCAAACCAGGCTTATGAAGTGAGTTGTTTCTGTTCTCTTAGCTAAATGTTTGTTGAAAACTATTTTCTAAGAATTCATTTGGCAAGCAGTATAGAGTTATTACTACTGGACATTAGAGATGTCCGTGATATGAATATGTGTATAAGCTGTACTCATTATACTCGGAATGTGCTTATCTATAATGTATTATATATCTACAATAGAGTATATAAATATATATACTATATAGTAGATAGATAATATATAATAGAGAAGCACATTCTTAGTATAATAGATTACAGCTTATACACATGTATATGTATCTGAAAGTAAATCCAAGTTAAGCTAGTCTAAAATGAAACTAAAAAAAAATAAATAAATAAAAACATATTATAACTCAACAATGTGTTACATGTTTCGGGACATATCCCATCGTCAGACTGAAATTTAAATTTTTTCTTATTAAAACTCTTTTACATTACACTTCAAACAATACATTTTAAATAAGTCGAACTAAAATAAATTAAATCAAAATAATATAATTCATCTATTCTTTTTTGTAGTGTTAACACACCGTCAATAAACAAAACTGCTTTATTTGAAACTACCCTGCTTCTTAGGGTTCAAGGGTCTATTTCATTATTATGTTTGTATTTTATCATTCTTATTACTAAATAAATAAAATAAGTGTATATAAAAATAAATTAAATATATTGAATACTCCTTTACTAAAGAATTAAAATATAACTGAAGTTTATTGATCTATGTCTGGAAATATGATTAGTAATATAATATAGATCTCATTCCGGACCTTGACTTACATTTACATATATTTGTATAAATTTCTTGACAGTTATTATTCAATCTTTAGTAAGGTTCTTGAGGCTCAGTCAGTAAATAAAAAACAACTATTTTGGCGACGTTTTGAGACTATATTGTTCTCATAATCATGCCCTACAGTGAAAAAAACAAACAATAAAATTATGTAAGTTATACAAGTTATTTCAAAACATAAAGTTAATAATAACATTTGTTAGAATAATAGTAATATATATAATTACAGAAGATAGAGGAATATGAGGCTACTTACAATGTAACTTGTGGATAAGGTATCGACTAACTAAATTCTAACAATTCTAGTACACAACTGACCTGGGGAATTTTCGAAAAACAGTTACATATGTTGACGGGTTTTATAAATAAATTATAAATACCAAATCTTTATTCGCCAACGAAGGATCGATCCATTGCTCAGTTGTGGATTTAGCAGCTTTAGCTGACAAAGAGACTTGCTGATTAGCGCAATTCCAGTAGCTCTCCTATTTCGTCTATCGCGATCACTGGGGCCTTTTGTTTTCTCTTTTCAAAAGAGGAATTAATAGTTTGATTATGTTCACGAAACCATGGCAGTAACGGATGGGCGTCGTTGTATCTAGGAACCGTTTCTACATTCTGTTTATCCGTTCGAAATGATGGTACGTTGAACATTATAACTTGTTTTATATACTTAGTTTTACCATTACTATTTATTCTATTTTCTCTGCATTGGTTACTTTGCGATATGTGGAAGTATTCTATTAATTGTATTTTTAAATATGTTTATATTTACTCCACCTGTTAACGCTATTAGAATAAACTGTATTTCTTTTTATTTATTTATAGTGGTTACAGTAATTTTCAATCCAATTCAATTTGAATTAATAGACAATATATTATTGGTGAGGTGAGCGATATAGGAGGTCGCTGCTGCGGCTGTGGGCTTCGGCTGCCGTTACCTAGCGACGGCCATATGATAGTTAGCCCAACTTGATAATTAGTTGTTTAGAGTGTAATACAAGATGGAGGGTAGTTATTCAATTCATTGTTTGTAAATAGTTAATGTTTGTTTTCTTTATAGTAATTATTATATATGTTTGGTGTATAGTTTCGTTTTTCTCAAATAGATACTAATATTCGGAACCTTAGTTTATTTATTTATTTTCCTTTTGTTTATTTTATTTTAGTTTTTGGAGCCTCAATTTTGCGGGGGCTCCGACACCTCCTTAACACGTTCGATCTTCGTGGTTATCAATCTTTTTTATTTTCTGTCTAATTACGAATGAAATAATCAAATTTGACTCTTTAAAAAGAACGTAATGGTTTACAAATAACACATTTTGTCTAAACATTATTTTCTATCAACATTAACAAACGTCCAATTGATTACAAAAGTCTCGGAGTTGAACTTTGGGGTTCCACTAAATCATCTGAATCTTTTCTTATCCAATTCTTACTATCCAAAATCCTAATTAAATCTTCAATGCTCCTCAGTATGTTATAAATAAATTTATCCGTAATAATGTAACTGTTCCAAACTTAGCTGAATTGCCCCAAACCAGATAGCTATCCTTCCATGATAATCTGGATAACCACTCGAATTTCTAGTGAATTCGAACACTTCCATATCGATTACTGAATAACAGATTGTCTAGAGGAGACCTTCTAATGTAAAATTTTTATTAAAGTGCTATTTATTATTAATTATTAACAAGTTATTGACATGCCATTGTAACAATGTTCCACGCATTTACTTTACGTATATTCTTTATAGAGTTTTAAATAGCAATCAATTAATTAATAAAATTAAAAAAATAAGATTATAAAGATTTAACAGGAAGGTTATCTGGAGGGTTATCTAGCAAGTAGACATCGCGGAGAATGTTTTCCAATCGGGTTTTTTATTCTTTATGAAGCTTGCTTTTATTTTTTTTTTTTTATTTGGGAGAGTATCCTGTTTCTTATTACTTTCTTTTATTTCATTTCACTCTAACGATTTCTAATTGAGGGCGGATCTCTTTCAGATGAAGATACGGTTTTTACGCGAGGCTCTTGTTCTTTAACGTTTTTTCTTCAGAGTATATTTTATGATGAGTTATTTTATAAAATATTTAATTAAGATCAAATATTAATTATTTTTAACAAAAACTTATTCAATAACTGTTAAACATTTAAGACAACAACATATGCAAATGCGACCGACAGATACTAAAAGACTTTCCTCAACTTTTTAGTTGTCCAATTTTTGACAAGGAACGGTTTCCATTAATTCGCAACATAATATTAGGTGGAGGAACTTGGACGGAATCTCCTACTACAATTTTTAATAAATACTACGTACCATTCAAAAATTCATAAATTTAGTTAATTTTGATAAATTGAAATAAAAATAAATACAATTATAATAATTTATGAATCTTGTTGTTTGAGAAGGCATACATCTATGGTTCGATGTACGCCGCTTCATCTATGAGCTTATTATTGCTGTATTTATCCCTTCTTATATTTTATTTTTTTAATTTATTGCGTATTATCATTTGTTTTTCTTTTTACTACTATGTAAACATGTACATAACCAAGCGTGTAATACTCCTCGCACGGCAATGACACACGTTTTAAATAAATTGCCTCCTCACAGGGCAATGAGGAGGAAATAGAAAAAAAAACTATTAAATATTAATCATTAAATTTATTTATTAAATCATTTTTCGGATTAATTTTACTATATCTTTACGGATCATAGTAGGTCAGTACGGGCGCTAGTAGCTATGAGTCTTTACGATCTTATTATGAATATTGTTGAAGAAAAATTGTTTGTTTTGGTTTTACTATGAGGTATCTTCACCACGCTTTCTTCACCATCTAGAAATCTTAATAGTATTTCTACCAGTTTATTGTTTTTTCGTAGTTCCTTCTTTACACGGTATTACTTAACTTATTGGTTTGTTTGTTGTTTATTAGGGTTTAACATCCTTTTGTACTCCAACTAAGACAGAAAGGACAGGTTAGCCTAAAGGTTACTAACCTATTCTAGCCAGAGTAGGGCGGTCAAGATCTATACCGCCTTAAAATAAATTTCGACCCGCCCAAGTGGGATTCGTACCTCAACCTTATGTACCCAGCGTTCCTGACAAAATAGTAATAATGATAATCTAATTACATCTTACACTCGTAGATTTTGTAGAGGCGCTTGTCATCTATTTTACAGTTGTGTCTCTCTCCATGGAGGAGATGCTCATTACTCCGATGACATCCAACAGGGATCATCTTCCCTTCCAAAAGAATAACCCTGATGAGAAGTTACTGATTAGATGAAACGTGACCAACGAGATGGGATAAAAATTGATTGGCCGGCTTCACATCCTCTTCCAATGCGATGCCTTCCAACGAGCCAATCACAAACGAGGATAAAATAAATAATATTTGGGCTCTGTTCAATTGTTTCCGCCCTCCACTCACCGCTGGGTCAATACTTCACTTATCAAATTTTCCAGTTCAGAAAATGTCTCTTTAATTCTTATTACCTTTTATTTAGAACAGACTTCTTTAGTCATTATAATGTCTTGTAATACCTAAATTTATTTTTCAGTTTCATGAAAAAAAAAGTCTTAAAAAAGCTATGTTATTTGTTTTAAATTCATCCCTATGTGCATTCCAAAATAGTTTACTAAAACATCTTTCATTGTCAGTACCGAAACGCCCTTATACGGAGACCAGTGAGATAATTAATTATAGATTATTGATTTGATATTATTAACTACTTATGTATTTTTTATTTTTTGTTCTATAGAATGATATTAGTTCGATTATGATAAAAAGTTTAGACATCATCTGACCTCCATATTATTTTAAATGTTTAAAAGCTAAATTTTTTTTTATTGAATTTGATCCTGAAAGAAACGTTTGGTAGTATAAGTGACAACTTATTGTTATAAAGCATATTAAATTCGCTAATACATTAGACTAAAGTGGTTGCCTTAGTTATAATTTTTTTTCTCATTTGTTTCTCATGTGCATTTGTTTTTTTTAAACTTACTTAGGCATTGAATAGCCTGTATTAAATCAATGGAAAATATATCACTCTTTAAAGTGAACTTAAGAGGTAGGATCTGTGCCAAACATTTGTGGTCTTTATCAATAATTTCCGATTTACTGATGTCGAATATATCAGAACCATCCTATTTGAGGCAAGATATCTTACAATTTATTTTATTTTTTCCCAACGAATTTAAAGGGCTATGATGGTTTCCTACAGTTTTACAAATTAATATTCAAGACAGCTCTTTTTAAGTTTTAAGTAGATGCAAAACTTTTGATTTTAATTAAAATTTATTTTTACTTCAAAAATTGGTTCTGTTACTCTAATGAAAAAAAAATTAAACAATTTTAAGCTACGGAAACTCTATATAAATTGAAATTATATAGATTGTCAAGTGTTAATAAGAATGTTTCGAAAGATAATTAATAAGAACAGGCAGGAAAAAATCTATATTTTCTATTATTTTCATCTCTCAAGTTAACAGTATACTCGTATCTCAGTAGATGTATTAAATAGCATAATTAATTATTATATACTTTTTTGTTAAAATATATATATATATATAATAATAATATAATACCATCACAAGAGTTAAAATAAAAATATGATTTTTTTTATTTACAAAAAATTATATTACATTGAAATAACTATTATATATCAGTATTGAATGTAAAGATTATATATTAATAAATAATATTTTACAGTTTTGCATCGTTAAAAAAAAAATAGATTTTCCAGGGTCAACTCAGGAATAAATTTTGGTTTAAAGAATTTGTCCTTTAACTTAAAAGCTAAGTAATCCAGTATTACAAAGTTTACTCATTGTTTTATCTTTTTTTTTCTACCTCCCCGTCCATGCCGTCTCAGCAATACAGAGTTTTCTTCCCGGAAAGAATTATGAATTAATTGTTCATTATTCCACCTTACGTCAACTAGGCTTCAACAAACACTATTCGGTTTGTTAAGTTTGCTGTACTTAACGCATTGTTTTTTTTCCCCCAGTGCGTAAGTAAATAGTGCGTATTCCAAGGCTATATGTTAAATATTCACTATTCAGTTATTGATATTGCACGATAATCGTTTGTTTTTTTTTTTTTTTTTTTTTTTTTTTTCCCCCACTGTCCTTAAATGAGCGAATATTCTATGTTCATTTATATGAATGTTGTAATGTAAGTACTCCTAGTGTGTTATAAAGGTTTTAATATTCCTTTAGGTAAAACGCCATATCGACAAAAATGATCAAAATCTATATTTTTATTTTAATGGCTTTCAATACATTATTAAACTGATTTAAGATACTAAAGTCGCAAATAAACTCCTTAATTTGCCTTAAGATTCATAAAAAACATGCAGTAATTTAAAGGTTTTCCTGTCATAATTTTCATATATAATACTAAACTAAAGAGCCCTAGTTTTCTATTTTTAATGAAAAACTGATTTTTATATATTTTTCATTGGAAAACTTATATTTAATTTCTAAGCAGTGATAAAAATCGATTCTACTTTATAAGATTTGACAGATATCTTAAAAAAAAAAAATGGTATCAAAACATTGAGGCCATTTTTCTCTTTTCAGCAACATTGGTTAATGCGGCCATATTTGTGCTATGTTGTTTACTGGGACTCAATGGGTTCAATAGAAACACATTGAACTTGATTAATAACCCTTGAGGTATATAGCAAGGATAATGCTAAAGATGAATTTTTAGCATTCGAAACTAGTATTTTAATAAAATAATCCAAACAAAAGTTGTAATCAATTCATCTGTACTAATTGATTAATAATGTTTATTAGATCACAACAATAATGGACAAGGTTTATATTAACAAGCCTAAACTATGAAGAAGGTTACACCATGTGGTTGTTACCATGCCAACATGACACTTGGTTACCATGGCAACATAACACTTGGTTACCATGGCAGTAGAGTACAGGTTAAAGTTGGAATGCTATTTTATCTATTCTGATCCAAAGTTATTAGGTGATTTTTTATTGCCTATTCGAAATTAACACATTGTGTCTTTTAATATATTTTTAGCAAGCACAGATATCGGAAAGCAGCTTTTTAAATAGCATAATGACAACCTACCCTAAATGCCTATCTATGCTGTTAATCTCCTCGTTATTGAGTTGGAACGGGTAATGAACGGAACTGATATTTTATAGCTGTTATTTTTCACGGTCTCGCTAATTATCAACCGCTAATAGGAAATCATAGTTACAAAAAACGGTTCTCATTAATGCTAATAAGCAACTCATTTCTAGTGTACAGCAAGGATCATAATGCTTGGTTTGGTTTTTTTTCCTACAGTAATCTTTTCATATCTTCTTAAGTATTCAATCGAATACTTTAAAAAGGAAATTAATTATTTCTTCTATTATTATTTTCAATTTTAATACCATCATGACTTATGTTATTGCCGCTAACTATTGTTAAAATGTAGTCTGCTATATGGATTTGTCCGGATCGAGGAAAAATTTTGTGGAAAATATCTTGGAGATCCTCTTGAGATATCCGGAAGATCCTCGAGAGACGAAGGCACTAAAGGTTTTGCCAATTAGTGGAGGTCAACACACCACGCAACATTGGCCGGTTATCGTGTAAGGTCTTCGACCCTTCGATGTATCGATATCCGAACCTTCGATATGTCCAATCCTATTGGCCCTTAACTATTTCTTTGCTTCTAATATCTAATTCACTTAGCCAATTTAATTAATTAACTGAAGTTGAACTTACAAAACCATGCACTAGTTAAATTGGTAACGAAATCACCACACTAAGTTTCTAACGAGATCTTACATAATGATTTCCAACTGTAATAAATCACATTTGCATTATTTCGTCACAAATAACTTGTACACACATAACGCTTTAAAACTGTCGCTACAAGTGACATATGATCTTAGTCGTCTAATTCTCAAAATTAGTTGGATGGGGGATCTTGCCTAAAGATATTTATACAAAGCTTTTAATATCATGTGCAATTAGTGCCTTTCATAATCATAAACCTTAGTATACTGTGTGTTTTCTCACTTGGTTTTTTTTTTTTTTTTTATTACTTATTTTATGTCAAATAACAATACATTTATGTTAATATATTATATTTAAAACAATGGATACATTTTAATGATTTTACTGTATACGGCTTTCATTTTTATACAATTTTATAATTCATCATTTTACTTGTTAAAATAAAATTTAAAATTTTGTTAGGTATCCTCCCATTATAATTACCTCATGAGTTTAAAAAAATCATACTAATTTTAAAATTACAAAAAATGTTACCAATTTGTTTCTGTTACTTAACAATAAAATCCCTATTCGCTGTTATATTTCATACATAACTTTAAATATATATATTTAGTAAGGTTCTTGAGGTTCAGTGAATAAATAAAAACAACTATTTTGGCGACGTTTCGAGACTATATTGTTCTTTAAAATCATGCCCTACAGTGACTAAAACAGGTTACAATAAAATTATGTAAGTTATACAAGTTATTTCAAAACATAAAGTTAGCTACAATATAAGTATATAATAACATGTGTTAGAATAATAAAAATATATATAATTACAGAATAGAGAGTCACAAAAAAATTCCCCAGGTGAGTTGTATACTAAATTGTTAAAATTTAGTTAGTCGATACCATATCCAATAGTAACATTGTAAGTTGTTTCATACTCCTCTATATTTGGTAATTATATATATTTTTATTATTCTAACACATGTTATTATATGCTTATATTGTAGCTAACTTTATGTTTTGAAATAACTTGTATAACTTACATAATTTTATTGTAACCTGTTTTTTAACTGTAGGGCATGATTATGAGAACAATATAGTCTAGAAACTCCGCCAAAATAGTTGTTTTTATTTATTGACTGAACCTCTAGAACCTCACTAAACATTTAATAGTAACAGTCAAGAAATTTATCCATATTTAAATATATATTTATAGAAATGGAAAAAGCAGTGTACTATTAATATAGATGTGGTGTATGTAAATGACTATGATGTGAACGTCATTTTTTTTTTTAAATTTCTAAATTACTTTTACCGCTGCTCAATCCCTAATTTAATTTTTTTTTTTTTTTTTTTTTTTTTTTTAAGGTGTGAGTACATAAAATACATCTGCATATTCATAAATAGATAGATACGTATTTAATAAAAGTTTTAAGGAAGAAATGGTTGTTCTATTCCGCAAACTTTCATTTATAAGTATAGTTGTCAGTTGTTTTTATCTATTAGTTCTCATAAGAGATTTTTTTTTCTTTCAAATGTTTTTTCTTATTGGAGTAACAATGAGTGAATTTGCTCATAGTATAATAATTATAGGCGTTTGGAAGAGCACTCAACCAACTCCTCCTTATGGGGAATTAAAAAAAAAAAAAAAAAAAACGGATTTATTTGAGCGACAGTACCTCCTCCTGGTATGGATTAAAAAAAAATAATGGATTTATTTGAGCAAATCTCTCATCCAGTTTCTTTTAGGCCTTCTGAGAGTATTTCCATGTTTCAGCCGTGATTGTTATGTCCAGGAAGTCTGTCATGAAATCGTCTGTAATGGTTTTGAAAATGTTCGTTTACCAAGGGTACTTGAAAGTCTGAGTTTCACCACCTTCACAGTGAGGTTTTAAAATGTAACAAGGTGATTTTGTGATTAGTCTGAGTATTTTTTAAGGTGCGTCTTTTTAGATTTAAAAACAGTAATAATAATTCTATTTTCTATTCAAATATTTTAATATTGTAAGTGCTTTAGATGCGATTTTGTTAATTCCATCTCTTACATTGGAATTTACTATGGGAATTACCAACAATAGTTCTGGGTAATTTTAAAAACAGAAATCATTTCAAAGAGCAATGTTTTAAAAAAAAAAAAAAAAAAAACTAGGGAACGAAGAGCTGAACAACAGTTGGGCCTGACGGTGTCAGATAAGTAAAGAGTTTGTCCCAGTTTTCAGATAAAAAGCTGAACGAGTGTTTGGGCTTTGGCCATTTCTCTTGGCTTGGGATCTCTTTTAGTGCTCCGATATATTTTAATGAGCTGTATGAACTGCTTCTGGATTTCATTTCAACATCTTAGGTCAGATATATTTTTAAGCGTGGGAGCTAAGAGTTAATATTGTATTCAAACTTTAATATTCTATTAAGTAAATAAAATTAAAGTAAGCTTGTTTTGTTTGCCGGAAACGGAATTCGTCTCGTAATTAATATCTAAATATTTCCGGTAGTAAAATTGAATACGTAAGAATAGTTTAAATATCTAGTCTACAATATCAAGGAAAATTAAATTTAAGGCAAGATTAAAAGACAGTAATGCTTGTTATTTCTCTGTCGCAAAACTACTCAGTTCTTACTGTCTAGAGATTATTATTATTATTTTTTTTTTTAAGCTTTTCAAAAATTTTGGCGCAGATAGGGAGTAAACTAATAGGCCTGTACGATGATGTCGAATTTATGTTTTTGCCGGTTTTGTGAATCATGGATATGTAAGAATACTTCCATTGTAAGGGAAATTTTGCAGTCCTGAGTATTGTATTATTGATAGTTATCAGAAAGACCAGAGCTTTTCTTTTTAGAAGTTTAATTTGTTCTGTGGCTTGAGAAGGAGAGAAGGGAGGAGGGGGTGGTGACATTTTTAATGGAGTGTCTAAACAATTTTTCAGTGTCAAAAAAGTTAGAATGAGGTGTAAAAACCGAAGAAAGGTGGTCAGCAAAAAGTTCAAATTCTAGAAATTTAAAAATTAGAATATATAAGGCTGTATATTACCAACATTTCTCTTAGTATGCGAAACGTGACCGCATAAGTTAAAGGAAGAATAACGCCTTACAGTATTCGAAAATAAAGAATATATGGGCCAAAAAATGGATGAACATATGGGAAATTTTAGGAGGCTCCGCTGCTGGAGCTTTATCTGGTAAATATAGTTGAGGTAATAGCACAGCGACGGTTAAAATGGGCATGTAAAGTCGTTGGGTTTAGTAATGATTGAATTCCATTAAAAATAAATCAGTTGTCGTAGGGTATACGCCCGAGGGGTATATCCAGACGTAGATAGGAGGATTGCATTAGGGCTGGTCTTGGGAATTTGGGTATGGAAGGGATCGGTTGGAAGAAGGTGTTCGGTCAGAAATCGGTGGTGTCGGCATCGAACCTTTGTGTGTCGCTAAGCCGCTTATTTAGCTATTTCAATGTGCTCTGTTCTTAATTAGTGAAAAAAAAAAACGGAAACGTCACTTTTATTTTTTATTATATTTTTTTTTTTATTTATATCTCAGAAAGAAAAAAGAATGATCCAGTTTTCAGTTATCGTTTAACTTCGAATCTAAACTCAAAAATTAAACGACAAAAATTGCTCATCGCTTTCGACTAATTCAGTATCTACCAAGCAATAGTTCTAAGCATCTAGTTAATTACAAAAGAATGATTTGGACATGCGGAGTTGAGTTTCTGGGCTCTTTTATTAAACTTAATCATCATTAATTAATCAGCATAATCATCTAAATTTCCTTTATGTTATAAAATTGGTTCTAACCAAGTACCACTATTCTCACAATTCGCTTTCCACTCCATTCCAGACAACCCTCCGACGTCTTTGTCATTATGAAATATTATTTTGTCGTCATCAATCGCATGAAATATTTTCATTTATTATTCCGGGAATTGGGATAGGATTCACTTTCAAAGCGTTATATAACTCGAATCCTACCAGGCGCATTACGAAATAAAAAGAATGGAAATGAGACAACCTTGGTGACCTGCCCGGAGTGAATCAGCTCCTAGCTCAGGGTCACTGCTTACTGTAACTAATGTCCAGTTCTCTGTGTTCTGTCGGCCATCTGTCCATCGTCAATTATTGATGAAAATTAAATTCATTTGTTTGTTATTTTATTTATAAATAATTTATATACAACAAATTATGCATTGAATTGTTTAAAAACTATTAGATTTGGATTTTTTATTTTGGTTGTTGGGCACAACAAGCAGATGTGCTTATATACAAATTGTACCTAAATGTCTTATAGCAAACCTTAAATATTAATATTAAGTAATTTTTAAATGATCACAGTGTCTTGACATAAGAAAACATAAACATTGCGTGTATGCTATATTTAATTTATTCCAGCTGGAATGTGAATGTCGCGATTCATTCCACGTAATAAATGTCAACTTGTAAGGGCTTCTTTTACGAATGATAACTAAACGCTCTATGCTACCTCAAATATTTATTTTATATAAAAATCTTCACATGCTAACAGACAACGAACACATTATAAACAATGTCATGAAATTTTACCAAGAGTTTTAACTTACTTTAAAACATTACTACATTCAAATACCAGACGACCAGATTTGAGGAAATCTGGAATTCTGGAATTACAGAGGAAAATAGAATCGAAATTCAATCATAGCTATTTGCCAACTAATTTTTCCGGAATTAATCACCTAGTTTAATCATGATTTTTTGACTGAAATATTTAATTATGATTAAATCAGGTGATTGATGGATGAGGTATGGAATTCCAAAACCAGCTAAGTCCAATTTCCAGATTTTTTTTTTCTTTTATTAAAAAGTTTTTCTACTACACTATAGGGTAATGGTTTTTTTAAAAAAATTAGTTAAATCACATTGAAAAAGGCCATACAAAAAATAATTCCCCCTTCCTAATCGAGACTAACCTTTACCTTTGTGGAGCAGATGTGAAAAATTTTAAAAAATGGACTTTCTGTTTTTGGAATTCTACGCTTCGAATAGCTTTGTTTAAATTTTACCCAACTGTGGAGACGACACATGGCGAAGTTAAAGGAAAATGGCCTCCCCCTTGCCTACCTCGCCGGGATGTAAATTCGCTGAATATCATTTTTTTTTTAATATTTCGAAATGGGGAAAATGTATGAATTAATAAAAATTTTGAAAGGAATTAAAAAAAAAAAGTCCAGGCAGGATTTGAACCAGCGCACATAGGAGTATAGAACTTTAAAAACAGATTATGCTTTGATTAGGTGCGTCCTTCACTCCCAGAGCTCGCTAATCCATATTCAGGAGAGTAGATGTTCTACCGTGTTCCAGGAAAACTATGCAGCTTAGGGTGGCTTATTTCCAATGATCATCTACTGGACTATTGCTGGACGTTAATTTCCTTAGAAGTTGCTGAGCGGCCATATTTTATCTTTGTAACTTATGAAGAAATTGGCAATGAAAGTCAAATGATGAATTATTGACTTTATGATTTATTATTCATTTTATAGATTGTTTATTTCGTTTAACGTCGCTTTATGTTGCTATGGCTAATCGGACGATGCTACGGTGGGAGTCCTAAATTTTGCCTATCCAGGTATAATTAGGATAGGGATCTTTAACGTGTACCTGACATCGCACAGGCTGGGGACCCCATTTTACGTCCCTTCCGAAGGACGGTATAGCTAAGGATTTTTTACTGTCTTTAAATCCTAAGGCCATCTGCCGGGCTGCGAACCCGCGATCTTGGGTTTAGCAGGTTGCTATGCTAACCCCTACACCACAGGTGACCCTTTTATATATATATTTTTATATATATTGTTCCTCTCTGTTTCTTTTTTTTTTTTCATTCAAAGTTAAATATTTTCTTGAGATATGTGAAGAAGAAATAAAAACATACTTTATTTTTAGAAGAAGAACCTGCTTACTTAGTACAATAGCTCGTTAATCTTTGAACATGGTTAATCTACATTTGATTTATACTTATTTCTACCACAATTTCTCCGTAAAAAAAAACAATAATAATAAGAGAGGAAATGGATATTGAAAAAACAACTTGTTATACTTTTTAAGTAGTAATGTCAAAAAGCAAAGTAATGAATGTTGTTTTCATGAACTCCTACGTCACTAGACTATTAAACCTCTTTGCTGATCTATAGAGTGCGCGAAATTTCAATTTTATATATATATATTTCCGCGAGTTATTGAATTTTAAACTTTTTTCGTTTTTTTTTTAAACTGTGCGGCGCTGCAGAGGTTGCATGCTAAAGTTCTTATAAATTTAGGAGCCTCGGCCTCCTTTGCCTCATATAATACATACATTACAATTATATACGTATATAATTGTCAAAATAATTTGTAAAGGAAATAATTTCTAATTAGAGTGGGAGACATTAACTTGAGGTTGGGGCTGACCTATTTCGCCATAGTTAAGAACAAGGGAAAGGTATTAACTGGACCTCGGCCATTATTCTAGTTGTAATATAACAAGCCCTATTAGTATTCCTTTGTCACATCTCTTCTCTTCGGCTATTTAACTTTTAGAATTATAAAACTTGGCGTACCGTCATTAAGCTATGTATTTATTAAAATAGTAAAATAAAATACTGTTAAAATTAGGGTCGTTTCTTCCAATCATACTTATCACAAAATACGTTTTCCCTGAGAAATTAAGGAGTCCTTTTGTAATTGTACCAGTCCATGCAGTAGCAAATATTCATATTTTAAACAGACTCTGGTCAATTAATTGATCTTATATTTCTGTGAAATATGATTCCAACCTTATTTGAATAGTTATAAAAGAAATGATGATGTGAAAATATGATAAATTCTTGAGTTTGGGTATTTTAATGCAATCCAAGTAGTTTTCTCACCTTACTCTTCAATCCCAAGGTTATTGGATTCCCTAGTCTATGATTATTATAATTCTAACCGCTTCCCTACTGATAAACAGTTTCAGTAATTAGAGAATCAGCTCAGATGTAATTTTCCAAGCGAACAACTGTAAATTCAACCGAAGTCCTTGAACAATGATTTCGGAAACTTAGTCTTCTAATTATAGACTAAGTTTCTAATCTTCCCATTAATTACAATAAGACTCATTTAAATGACAGTAACTAGGCCAATTTTGACGTAAGGAGTTGAGCTTTATTAAGGGATGGGATCCACTAAAGCATCGGATACCAGGATCGGATACTTCTGCACAATCCTGAATGCTCCCCATGATGCCAGAAATAAACTTACCTTAATGATCTTATTGGTCCATATATTGCTATCCCAACTTTCCCAGATACCTATGATTCCATGGTAAACACTACACCCACTTGGATCACCACCTCCCGATCCTTTCTATGATCTCCCAAACCTTATTTAATTCTATTCCGCAGTTAAAACCCTTGGTATTAACTTTGATGAAACTCTTTCATAGAAACCAAATTTCTTGACGGGCTATATCCATCCTTAAACTATCCCATTCTTCCCAAGACTCCCTTCCGAAACCTACTCGTCAACTTTTGGTTTCTTCCCTTATCCTACCCCATTTTGACTAGAGCTGTGCGGCATATGTTGGGTTGACGGCGGAACTCGAGAGTAAGCTAGGAAGACTAATGAACTGTTTCGTTAGGTTTATCTTTAGGGTTCCAAAAACCTCCAACACATCACATCTATATACAGAGTTAAAATGGCTTTATCCTTCATCCCGCAGAAATTACTTCCTAGCCTCCTTCCTCTATCAAACCATAAATTCTCGGAACCCCTCCTACATCTATAACATCTTCCAGTTCACATCCTCGGTCTCCTCCTGCACTACAAGATCTCGCTCCTCAGACCTGTATAGTTCTTCCCATTAGAGTACATCATTTGACCACTCCTTCATTTCCCGTGCTACTTCCTTATGTAATTCACTACCCTGTAATATCCGTAATGCTCCATCCCTGTCCACATTTAAATCCCTTCTCTTTCAATACCTCCTTTCTATCCAGAATGATGCCGACTAGCAAAACTTCATTTAAAAAAGCATTCAGTAGTTCTACATAGATTTGATTTTTTCCTTCAATTATTGTTTTTACATAATTTTTATTTTATCTCTATCTGTTTTTGTTCTTTATTTGTAAAATTATAAATGGCTATTCAGATTGTTAATTTCTTTTGTTCCATCTTATGATAACCAGACTCATTGTATTGCTTTTTTTCACTGGATGCTCGATAACTTTCCGAGACGTCTGATAAGATGGCCTAGGGGTTTGTAATCATTTTCCCCTACATTTAATAAATGTTTATAATTTATACAGTTTTAATATCAATTATATATATAAAAAAAACAACAAAAAAAAAAAAAACGTTTTGAACAGCAAATGAAGAAGCAGCATTCAAGAATCTCAACTATACTACCCATAATATATTGAAACATCTCACATAATATATATTTATATTTACATTTTTATTGTAATATATTAAATGGAAATTCGGTAGGCCACGTACTACATATATTGCCAGCTGATTCTCTGATTATTACAATTATAATAAGTTTGAATATAGAAATGAAAGAGAGAAATTTAAAGATGTATGTATACTAATAAAACCAAATGTTTTTTACTTAATTCAAACGGTTCGACAGTTGAGATCGTTATGCCCAAGTACAGTTGAAGAGTGTACAAGGGGATATACAAAACAAAAGAGTTTAAAGACAGTCTGAACTTGCTCCTTAGTCACTGTGAATTCGTGCTACGAAATAAACCCAGTAACACGTGGAGGCACCTAGACGTTTTATTCGCCGTGTACTACTGCTATGAGAAAGTTCTTGCGTAATACGTCATATGCCCGGACGTGGGCCAGTAGCAAACGACTCCTGATTGTCGATGTCGCCTCGCCATTAACACGACAGGACCTGTCTCCTTCCTTCTTGTTGTAGAAGTACTCCTGCCATGTCCTTGTTGGTCCTGCTACCATCCTGGAGATATTATCTTAGCTCTGACGTCGGTAACGATTTGTAGCCGCTATTTCCTAACCGATGCTCAGGGGACCGGTTACATTTGTCAAGCTTATGTTTCCTCCGATATACATCTCCCAAGGATTAGGGGTCTCTCAGCTGACCTCTTTTCTTAATCATCTCCATTGTTCTCCTTGTATACTTCATATTTCATTTTGTTTTGTCATCTTACGTTCTTCTCTCGTTCATTTTAATAAAGAAACTGAAGATTCCGAACTAAATCTTGTTTATATTGATGTAATTCATTCGATTGTTGAATATACGAGGAAGTAGATAGCTTAGGCGGGAGTCCCTCCCTCCCTTCGCTTCTCATTTTTTTTTCTTTTTCTTTAAACCAACAGAAGATAAGCCGTTTTTTTTTTTTACTGCCCCTTTATACCTTCTTATTTTTCCTTCTTTCTGCACTTATCTCATTGTCAATCTTTTTCTCCTAATACTCTTTCATTTTTTTATTAATTAGTCATAATTTTTTTTTATTGAACTTCTATTTCCACATCATTTCAATACTTAGGTAAGGATGTACTGTTTCGGGGCCATTATATACCAGGTCCTCCTAAAAGTCCTATCGTTTTTTTCAAGTGGGCTATAAAAAGTCAGCTGTGAAGTATGCACACATATTATTCATCGAAATATGCACCATTACATTCAGTTGTTTTCCCCCAACGCGATGTTTGGTCCCAAATGCCTTTTTTTTTTTTAATCTTTTGTTTTATTACGGAAAATGTTCTCCAACTCCATTTCTAAGCTCTGACGATTGTTAAAACATTTTTTTCTTAGACTAGTTTCCCACCCTCGCTCCAATTTGGCTCTGATTACTTTAGCTTTATGAGGTCGAGCGTTGTCTTGAAGCAGCAGTGGCACTTTCCTGTTCACCAGTCCGGGATCAAAAGTTTTAAGTTTGGCATGGCAGCGATCCAATATTTCACAGTACACATTGGCAGTTATCGTTTGTCCTTGATTCAAGAGCTCATAGTAAACTAACCCCTTTACAGTCCAAAAAAACACCAACAGGATCTTTTTTGGGTGGAGGTCTGGTTTTGGAAATGTTTTTGGCTTCTCATCTGCACTCAGCCATTGATATGATCGTCTCATATTGTTGTATAATACCAACTTTTCGAAAAATGGATCAATTTTTAATCGAGACAATAAAGAAGAAGTCGTTGTTACCCGAACCAGTTTATTGGCATCCGATAGTTGGTGAGGTACCCACTTGTCCAACATTTTTACTTTTCACTTTTCTTCTAGGTAGTTCCAAGCTGTAGAATAGGAAATCTGCTGTTCAGCAATTTCTGAACATTTTTGGTGTGGATCTGCTGCGATTATATCCCGCACTTGTGATTGTTGGACCGATATCCGTCTTCAAGCGATTCATCGCCCTCCCGAAATTTTGAAAACCAAAATTGTGCCTTCCGCTCACTAAGACTATCTTTGCCAAAGATGTGATAAATATCACGAGCTACCTGTGTTTCTTTCGAACCGCGTTTGAATTCATACAGTAAAGCAGATCTAATTGTAATTTCAGTGCTCACCATTTTGACCGCACTTTTTAAAATACACAGAGAGACTGAATTAGTATTTGCCACTGTTATTGTGAAGAGTAAACATTATTGTTTACATAGGAACAAATGGGATTAGGAAAAAGGAATATTGTATTAAAAAACGACAGGACTATTTGGAGGACCTGATACAATTAACTTCTAAACTATACCAAGCACTATTTTCAATGAAATTAAAAAAAAAAAAAAAAAAAAAAAAAAAAAAACGAAATTCGAATTTTTCATCATTGTTGAAATACCATAAGAGTTGATGAGGACGAGGAAATAAGTGAAACTTATCGAAGTTTTTATAGTTGGGCCATCAAAATGGCGATAACAGTCTTACCAAATTAATTTCCTGATCCTGATTTTACGAGACCACGGCGATTATTTTTATAACCGGAACAGACCTCCTCAGATAAAAGGACTTTCCAAACTATTACCCGAGATATCAATAAAGTATATTAAGGTAGACGCTACGTGCTACGTGCTAGAGGAAGCAGGATTGTGGATTTATTAATCACGTACTGAGATATCCGCAGCTAATCCCGCCCCCACGTCACAGCTAAACTTAAACCACAAAACCTTCCAACATGGCCTGACCGCACTTCATCAAGATAAATTGGCCACAACTTGGGGCGCTAACCTCACCCGCAGTTCCCACAAGAAAAAAGAAAAATCTTTTGGTCAGTGTCAGATTAAGATTCTTATATTAAATTTAACCAGCTTTCAGATGAAAAAAAAAAAAATTAATTTTGGATGGAACTATTAGTTTCGGAGTTATAGCCGAAAGAGTGCGACCCCAGTCAGATTGCTGAAATGAGGGGTGTAGAGTGCATGAAATATGCGAATATTTTTGACTTGGGGGGTGAGCTTACGGTGAGGCGAGGGGAGAAGGTCCCATTTTTGGGTTTTTCGATTATATTTCGAAAACGCTAGACTCTAGAAAAATATATTACAGATAAAAATTAAAGCTAATTCAATTTCCTATAAAATAGATTCTTTACATATGTGTCGAACTTCCAACGGTTTTCGAGATATACGTCATTGAAAATCGATAATTATCGCAAAAATCTAATTTTTACCTCACTTTTTGTCAAATATTTCCTTCAAGTGCCAAAAAACGTATGCATGAAATGATAGTAAATTTAATTTTCTACAAGTTTGATTTTGTCATTCTTTCTGAGGAACGATTTTGGAAGTTACTAGAAGCAAAAGTTTCACAAAAAGTGAGGTAACATTTGTCACCGATTTTCAATAACAAATATCTCGTAAACGGTTAGAATTACGACAAATTTATATAGAATCAATTATATAGGAAATTTAATTAGCTTTTATGTTTATTTGAAACATATTTTTCTAGAGTCAACCGTTTTCAATATATAATCGAAAAAACAAAAATATTTTACTTCTCCCCTCCCCACACCGTTAGCACACTCCCCAGGGGCGGGGACTTTTAGTATGTTTACCTTCTAACTATTCCAAACGAAGCTATGAAGTCAAAAATAATCGCATATTTCTTCAACTCTACGCCCCTCATTTCAGCACTCATTGGCTGGACTATAAGAAGATAAACATACTCAAAGTCCCTGCCCCAGGTGGGGGAGAGGGGAGAAGGTCCCATTTTTGGGTTTTTCGATTATGTTTCGAAAACGGTAGACCCTAGAAAAATATATTTCAAATAAAAATTAAAACTAATTCAGTCTCTTATAAAATTGATTTTATATATATAATTGTCGAACTTCCAGCGGTTTTTAGGAATACTTTAATGAAAATCGTTAATTAGCTTTAAATGGGGTCACCTGTGGTGTAGTGGTTAGTATAGCAACCTACTAAACCCAAGATCGTGGGTTCGCAGCCCGGCTGATGACCTTAGGATTTTTCCCTATGCCGTCCTTCGGAAGGGACGTAAAATGGGGGTCCCGAGCCTGTGCGATGTCAGGTACTCGTTAAAGATCCCTATCCTAATTATACCTGGATAGGCAAAATTCAGGACTCCCACCGTAGCATCGTCCGATTAGCCATAGCAGCATAAAGTGACGTTAAACGAAATAAACAAACAAACAATTAGCTTTAATTTTTAATTGAAACATATTTTTCTAGAGTCAACCGTTTTCGAGATATTATCGAAAAAACAAAAACATTGAACTTCTCTCCTCCCCCCACCGTTAGTTCACCCCCCCCCCCCCCCCCCAGGGGCGGGGACTTTTAGTATGTTTACTTTCTAACTACTTCTAACGAAGCCTCGAAGTAAAAAATAATCATATATTTCATGCACACTACAATATGTTTATTGGCTGGGCTAATAGCTTGTGCAGAGTTTTTATTTACCGCTACCTCAGCTAACTTCTCTGCTCTGTATAAGAAATTAAGGATTGGACGAACAGCGTATATATGTTCGATAGAGGACGTTCTTATTAGCTTACATCGTTCAAGAACGGTTCGTTCTAAGCTAATTCTTAACTTACTGTTGTTTACCAGTTCGTTAGTGAGGCAAGCGACACCAAGCTATCTCAAATAGTATACAAGACTAGGAATCCATTTAACGTAATTTCTGAACTTCATGTTCTATTTAAATCTGGTACAAGTTAAAATCCTTTATTTGCAATGGATTCGACGTATTGACATGGCGATGATAACGTACATTATCTTGTCACCGAGGAATGTAAAGAAAATATCAATTTTGCCTTCAGTTTAGGGATGATCTCTTAGATCTTTTCCATTCAACGTATTTGCATAATGAGAATCTGATGGCTTTTCAATTCGAAATTTTGTTATCGGCTCGATCAGCTGTTTGTGATGTGGCTCCTGTCCTCTCTTGGTCGACACGTTTGTTATAATCCTTGTCGGAAATTCCTATTAGGTATTTTTTTGTCGTTTTGATTGACTTTTGTTTACGATAATTTAAGTATTATGTTCTTGGCATCAAATCTATATTTTTAAAATAATTTTAAGTTAAAGGCTTAGTTTCTATCATTGGTGCTGACGTAGTCTGGGAACCTCAGTTTTAATTTGTATTATAGAAAAAATTTGTGATCTAAGACCACATGAGCAGTATTTGTTCTTGTCTCATTTCTCAATAAATATATTAAAATTAGTGTGACTCAGTTATTTTAATCTGGTTAAAATTGCATTGATTAGGTGTTTAAAGAGTACGTCAAAGCAGATTAGACATCCACTTAGACAGAAATAATTTTATCGATCCATTTGGTTGGATTTAAAAAGGACTACAGCAGAACCTCGATAATCCGAACCTCTGTGATCAGAACACTCGATAATCCGAACGCCGTTTTGGGAAAAATAAAAATTATTTTCTGATAATCCGTGATTTAGCAGCCAATAAACGTTCTTCAACCTTAGTTCAGAAAAAAAAAAAAAGAGTGACTTTTTCCAAATGTTTAGTTGTTTTGTTCTCTTTAATTTTTTTATCTTTCTGTACAGCATATTTTTTTTGTGTGTACAGTACTGTACTTTCTGTGTGTGTATAAGATTGTATACATACTATGTAAAATATTACGAAATTCATGTGCAATACATTACATAAAATATAGTTACCTTACTGTAGCACAGTAGTATTTCATAAAACAAACTATTTACCTTTAACAATACAACGTGCTTCTTATATTATCGGAACTAGTACCTATGTCAGTGTTTATTTTCTGCATGCTACATACTATGCCTGAAAAGCACTTAATTTGATAATCCGAACGATTTGATAGTCCGAACCACCCCCGGTCCTAATTAGTTCGGATTATTGAGGTTCTACTGTATATTTAAAATATGGGACTATATTGGTCTTTATTCTCATAAAGTTATTCATTTTTATTTTTTATACTCTCTGCAATGTTGTCATATCTTTTTGTTTGTTTTCTTTTTCTTGTAGCTCTAAAGAAAGCTTGCAACGCTTGTCAAAACGTCGGCATAATAAATTAAGAGTTATTTTCAATTGCTATGTTTATATGACTGCATAGCCCAACTACCTGCATCTTCAAAATGAATTTTATATAGTAAATAAAAAAAATGAAATAATCTAAAAACTGACTTCTAAAAAGTTAATTCTGTCGTATTCTTCCCAAAAATGCGTATCCCCTTTTATGAATATAAATTTGCTGTATAATTGTTAGTCCAGGGATAACATTAAATTTGTTGAAAGTAAAAATATTACATAAATGATGAGTACAATTCGTTGTCTGACGATAACTTGAGTCAATCGAAACTGATAGTGGCTCGGAAATTTTTATTCGTTCTGATATGAATACCATCAGGGCATGTCTAGTTCAGTCATACAACATATTTTTTCGTTTAAAATATTTTCCTTGGTTTATAAGAAACATGACTAGGAATGACATAACGACGAATGGTTCGTAATAATTTTGGGTCGATTTCAGAAAATATTCTTTTTCTCAAATTGATTTTTTTTTTTTTTTTTTTTAAACTAAATGTTCTGAATATTGAAATGAAATAGGTTATAATTCAACAGATAAAAACCCCGCTTAGTCCCGATAATATATTTAGTAAACGTACTGATAAAGTAATGCGTTTTATCCGTAGGAATTCTATATCTTGGGGTCAACATTGACCGACACCTGACCTTCTCCACCCACGTGAAGAGCAGGATCAAACAGGCCAGGGCAAAGACCTACCGCCTCTATCATCTCTTGACTTCTCCCACACTATCCCTCCGCCTCAAGCTCCAGATATACAAATCCATAATTAGACCCACCCTACTCCATGGAGCTCCACTGCTGCACCACATGTACAAGAGTACACTACATGCCCTCCAAACGTTCCAGAACACCGTCCTTCGGCGAATCGTCCGTGGTACCAACTTTCAGAGGGCCAAAAACAGTCACATCCTAGAACAGCTGAGGATGCCTTCCATCCCGACCTACATTGGCCGCCGACACATCAAATTTTTTGATGGTCTGAAGCACTGTTCCAACCCTCTCTTCAGGGACGTAGCCCCGCCTCCCAGGCCTGGGAGGTGGCAAGGTTTGATCCCCTTAGCGGACTTACTCGCCGAGGGACTCCTCTAACAGACTGGCCTGTTAGAACCACCACCGCCAGCAGAGTGACTCCTCGCTCAACATAGAAGAAAGAAGACCATCCGTCAACAGAGTGGATCCAGCAGCTGCCGAGGACACCCATCTTCAAATGCCGCAAGGCAATCCAAGATCCTAATATATATATTGTATGTATTGTAAATAAATGGAGGATTGGAAAAAAAAAAAAAAAAAAAAAAAAAAAAAAAAAAAAAAAAAAAAAAAAAAAAAAAAGTAGGAGTGAACTGTTTATTTTCCCCATAAAGTGGGTACCTAATCCTTCAAAGGGTTTATCCTCCAGAAAGAAAGCTTTTCTAAAAAGGATCGCCTCATAAAGAGGTCCCTTAGAGGAGTCGTAAAACTATACAGCTTGCATATATTGCAACGTTCTCTACCCACAGATATATTTTCATAAACACCATACTATACTATTTGTTTTCTTTGCATTCAACAGATAACTGTATCCTAGCAACCATTATTTGGAATAAATAAAACAAAAGAATATATAATCAAATATTTATATAAAAATAATGCCATCGACAATAAGAAAATTTAAACATATTTTAAATTTCTAATATTAATATCTATTAAGATTAATATAATATTTCTAATATTTTTAATATCTAATATTTTAAAATAATTACGATTACAGGAGTCTGATCCATATTGTTAAAATTAAGAAGCTTTTGAAATCTAACATTTATCTTCAAAACAAATTGAAAAACTAGGAAAAAGGCATTCAAAATTTAACTTACAATACAATTATTAAAATAATATTTATGTGCTTAATAGTATTGTAGGTACACAGGTAGCCACTGGTAATTCTATTCTTGATTTTCTTTTGCATAATTCTAATTTTTTAGCCCTTTAGTGCTAATTGAATAAAAATGGTCCATTTTTTATTTTATTTTATTGGATTGATGAATTCAATTTATTTTTTTGTTTTTATTCATACATAAATATAATGATTCATGCGAAATGGAACCCAGTTGTAATCTAAATCAGAACTTAAATAATTGGTTCGTTAGCGAAATAACGATCCTAACCATCCCACAGGCGGCCGTTGTAATTTTCTCTTTTCCTCTGCCTTTGGAAGGAAACAGCATTCTTTCTAGTTTATTTTGTTTTTTTTCGGTAATTTTTGTACTATCCTTTACCATGCAATTATTTTGATAATGGACAAGGAAAATTGGCTTATTAAAACTTAAGTACTCGTATATTGGTTGTTTTGCTCGTGTTGTATCTACTATTTATTTTTGCGACATTCAAGGTTAATAGTCTGAAAGAGATATTAATTGTACATTATGAGTCGGACAATTATGTCTATGATGGAACTTCTTTGCATAAAATGAAAAAAAAAAAAAAAAAAAAAAAAAAATTGTTTTTTGAATATTTGTATTTATCACTAGAATATAATCAATTCTTCGATAATCAAATATAAATATAATCCAAATATATTTGGATTATCTACTATATATTTGTCAAATACCACTCACTCATTTAACACGAAATCTCAGAAACCACCGAACGGATTGGAATGAAATTTGATATGTAGCTTCCTCTGGGGCCGTAGGTGCTCGCTAAGAAAGGGATTTAAAAAAAATCGGCCTGGACCGCGGCTAATACGCAAAAATACGATTACAATTTTTATTGGGTGAATAGAAAAGATTAATTGTCATATGGTATTTGAAGATAAGCTAAGTTAAAAAATAGGTTAGATGTTTAAGTTCCAATTAGTTGTAAACAGACAAAAATATGATCGATGTCGAAACCTTATAATATTGGTACTTTCTGTAAACTCATGGTGGCTGCAGAGGTGGACATTTACAAGTTTGAGTTGTTTCGTGACGAGAAGCTATTAAAAGACTTATGTTAAAAGAATGTTCTCTGGTGATGACATGTAAGGCCAGTTCGACGTAGGCACGAAAAATTGATAGAATCAGAGACTTCTATCATTGCATGATTCTCTTCAGTATCGTCTCATGTTCTACCATGGAGAAGATGGGATCAGTATTAACATCCCTCAGCGTGACCCGAACACCAATACACCACTTAAGAAAACTGTGTCTGCAGCTGATTTTTACGCCAATATGTTGATAGAGCGAGGAGGCGAAGAATCTTATTTACTTTAGTTTCGTAATCTCCTTAACCAATTTATGCTTGATATGTACGCACAAATAGAAACAGAAAGAATAAACTTTATTCGAAAAAAAAACAACAAAAAAAGTTGAGAAGTGGAGACTATAATCACTTGAAAAGCTGATGGTCTGGTATCGGTGCTGGGTAAGATGGAAGTACTGCCTTGAAGCTTCACTGGAGGACTATCAAAATAATATAAAATTAACTTATACAAATTGTCAAATTTACTTATTGAAATTATTCTAAGAATGGAATACTTTAGGTTTATTTAAGTAATAATAATTATCAATGTTAAGCTTAACTTTTACTAATTTAAGTTGTCCTTCACCCTAATGATATTAAACCGTAGCGGAGCAGGGTACTTTCAGCTAGTATTATATAAATATAATACAAATATAATCAAATCGCTGATATTTGAAGGTTTTTCTTCTATGTGGTGATGAGTGTACTTTAAAATCCTTTAATTGAGATTAACATAAGGTGAGGGTACCTGTAAACAGTTCTCATAACTAACTTAAAATTACTGTATTTACTAAATTCATAAATGAGATGGGTTATTTGTATTGTAGATGGGATAAGATAGGTCTTGTGAGTTAGCGTTGTGATGGGGTATGATGAAAAGAGGCGTGTAATCGCTAAACCTTTTTATTTATTTTATGTACAATTCTGAATTATGCTAAGGCTATTCACTTATTACACGAAAATATTCTTTTTTATTTATCACCCAATATTTTAGGTGGAATTTTTCCTCCGTTGAAATTTTGAAAATGGCTTGTGTTTTTTATTTGATTAAACCATTTGTTGGTCCTTGTTGATTGGGGCAAATATTTATTAAGAACCTAGGAGGTGATATTGTTCTAAGGCTTTGAAGGTGCAATAAATGTCTTCTTGTCATTTAATTTGACAGGTGTCATCCTTATCTATAATATGTGGCTCATATTTAAAGTTTTACTACGAAATTAATTGTTCGTTAGTCAGGTTTTTAGCAATAAATTTTATCTTATAGTTAGTTTAAAAATTTCTATTTCTCTTACATACACCCCGCGTTTTTAAATATATTTACAATAGTGTGTTTTATTTGTTTGTTATAAGCTTTGTATTGCAATTATAAGTTACTATCAAGCTCTTAAGGTACGTCATACATCATCTGACTATGTTTGTTATTTGATTGTAATATCTTTGTGTTGTATGTATGTTTGGTTTGGAATGGTGTTGAATGTATATAAGACTATAGGTAAAGATATAGTTAGCAATATAGTTTCCTAAGCTGGAGATCAGATACGCTCAGCTACGAGAGAACCAGAAGGGATGAGGAGAGGATGGCTCCAGTAGGGCTGAGGTCGGGGAGCCCCCGAGAGCCGCCGCTGCTGACCCTCTCACCTCCCCCCAGGGCGCTCTCCCCCAGCCCCAGGAGGGACGTCACACCCCATCTCAGGCCACACAGCCCCCGCCACAAGAGGGATGTACCGGCCGTGCTCTGTACTCCGCCGGAGGGAGAGGTCAAGAAGTCAAAGTCTATACAGGTCTACGCTCTTATCAACACATCAGTTTAAAATTATGATTATATTCCACTAATCCCTGTTGAACAGATCCGCTACCTAGGACTACACTTGGACAACTTACTTGGAATCCACATACAAGAAACTGCTCGTCGTTACTGACTACTTCAACGTTTACTAGACAAACGATCAAAGCTCCCAATTAATTACAAAAGACTCATTTACATGACTATGATTAGAACTATTTGGACTACGGAGTTGAGGTTTGGGGCTCCACTAAACCATCCAATTCATCTCGTATCCAAACCTTACAATCCAAACTCTTTCGAAAAATGCTCAATGCTCCTTACTTTATGACCAATAAACTTATCCATAAAGATCTTAATGTTCCTTATGTTGCTGATTTAGCCCAAACCAGATACCTATCCTTCCATAGTAAGCTCCATAACCACTAAAATCCACTAGTTTCTCAACTTGCTTCCCAATCCATTCCCGATAATCCTCCGAGGCGTCGGAAAAGAAGATGGCATAGAGACCTTTCAGTGTAGATTTTATTGAAATGCTACTATTGAGTAGTTCTTCACAAGTTATTTACATGCCATTGTATTCACTATCAACATATTTACTTATTGTATATTATTTTGTACAGTTGTAATCATCAATAAATCAAGAAAACAAAAAAATTTTCTGTTATTCCATCGATGCCTATTGAACAGATCCGCTACCTAGGACTCCAATTGGACGAACGCTTAACTTAGAATCCACATAAAAAACTAAAACGACAAGAAAATCCTCGTCATGTTATAGACTAATCCAACATTTACTAGACAGACGTTCAAATAATAGACAAAACTTCAAATTGATTACAAAAGACTCATTTACATGATATTTAGATCTATTTGGACGTACGGAGTTGAGCTTTGCGACTCCACTAAACTTTCTATTAATTCTCGGATCCAAATCCTTACTATACAAATTCCTACGTAAAATCCTCAACTACGCTCCCTATTTCGTCACAATTAAACGTATCCATAAAGATCTTAATGTTTCATATGCTGTTGATTTAGCCCACACCAGATACTTCCATGATAAGCTCCATACCGATTCGAATCCACCTGTCTCCCAATTCCCTTCTCCTTCTTGATTCCAGATAACCCTCCGAGGTGTCTGAAAAGAAGATGGACTAGGTACCTTATAATGTATTGTAATCATTTTTCCACACACTTCTTTGATGTATTTATTGTACACAGTTTTAAATATTAGTAAAAATGTACTTTTTTTTTTTATTTTGAACATAAGGTTACAAACTTTGTCTGTCAAGCTAATTGTCCTCTTGGATACAGCTGATCCAGTTGGCTACCAATCAAAGAGAAGACCACGTCCTCAAGATTCCTCAGCTCTTCAAGTAATGGAGTTTTACAGTAGTTGTTATTCAATAATCCAGGAGCTAATTCGAGTCCTTTGTTGTCCTGGTTATCGAGTTGTCTCTTCTCAGTTCGATGGGTCTCTTCCCCATCCCCAGTCGCGGAATAGTATTGGTCTCTTGCCAGGGTCGTTTCCGAGAAGAAGGGAACGCTTTAATGCTAAGTTTAACGCTAACTACGTTACGAGTATTCCTGGCTCCCATTTCACATGATTTTTATCTTATTGTTAGTCAAGTTACCATTTGGATACTCAGATTTGTGGAACAGATCTCGCGATCATAACTAATAAGGGTCGAATGCCTAAGATGTTCATTTATATCCAGCTCGGAGGATTGCATATCAGATGAAGTGTTTGTGTAGGACCTCAGACTTTTATTTTATGAAGAAGATAGTCTGTGATGCTGTTAGGAGTAAGAAAAAACACGTCCAAGATAAAAAAAAAAAAAATTTAATGGAATGCCGATGTTTCGATATGCCTTGCAAGTCTTCTTCAGGATTATAAATAATAAAACGCGATGTGACCAAATACTAAAACATTTAACTCTATTAAATTAAAAATGACAATAGTTCTCATGATAGCTGGATAATATTTTTTTTTTAAATAATACTATAGTGTATTTACAATAAATTTTTGTATGAAAGGTTACATTAATTTTTTTATGATAAAACGTAGTACGCTAAGGACAAGTACAAAGTAGGGAAGATAAGATAGGAAAAAAAAATACTGTTTTGTTTTTATATAAAAAAAGGTGAAAAGAAGTTTTTAAATAAATATAATGAACATTTAAGATAAATAGGGAATATTAAGTTTGTAATAATAGTAAAAGAAATAAAAGGTTAAGGAAATATGAGAAGTTATAACATAATAAACTTAAAAATATTTATTCTTCCTGACAATATCTCAAAACTATTTTTTTTTCATATATATTTTTATATTTTTTAAAATATATCCTAGCAAATATAGTTTATTAGTGATGGGATCAATTTCAATTTCATTCAGAGTACATCGTATTTAAATTGCAATATGTATCTCTCAATTAGTCAACAATTCACTTTGTTTGTGTCTTTTAATAATTCTTGAAAGTTTAAACAGATTGAAAATAATTGCGTTATGCTATGCTGCATTACAAAAATAAACTTTAATAATGTAACTGAAGAAAATAAAAATAACATATAAACATTATTAAATTAGCAACGTATTATTTTATTATTTAGTTCATTTATTTCCTTATCCTCTGAGGGAATTTATAATTGTTTTCCACAGTGGTTTAATCACAAAGCTGTGTAGTGTAGTTTTTGCTTGTTTTAATTTCTGCGAGTTAGATTAAATTGCTTTTAGCCGTTTCGGAACTTTGTAAGATTGTTTTGTGGCTTTGCTTTTAGATATTTGGGAAATATATTTAGAATAGATTTTTTTGGCTTCATCTGTATTCCTCCTCTCCATGTGCTCTATCGAATATCCATTAAGATAAAAACTTAGATATTGTATAGTTTTAGAGCAAGTTATATGATCTGTGTGCTTTCCGCATGTAAAAATTGATGGCCTCAGGCTTGTTTGAATTGAGTTTTACTTTCTAGTTTTGGAAATATTAACACAATCTGATGGTCCTTGTAGAACCCTGGCATCCTCCACATTGACATGTCCCCACTCGGGGTCACATCCAGAGTCCGATGATCGTCGTCTACATGTTCGAGCCTACGAAGTCGAGGCATGCTTCTCCTTCTCTTTCTACTCATGTGTGTCCCTCCAACATCATCTTAAGGTGCCTACGGATTTCATCCTTTGTAAATTACCTATAGTCCAGTCAATAAATATATTGTAGAGTGCATGGAGTATGCGAATTTTTTGACTTCATAGCTTCGTTAGGAATAGTTAAAAGGTAAACATACTAAAATTCCTCGCCCCTAGGGAGTGAGCTTACGGTGGGGGTTAGGGCAGAAGATCCCATTTTTGGATTTTTCAATTATATCTCGAAAGCAGTGTACTCTAGAAAAATATGTTTCAAATAAAAATTAAAGCTAATTAAATTTCCTATAAAATTGTTTATGTACAAATTAGTAGAACTTCTAACAGTTTTCAAGATTTACGTTATTGAAAATCGGTCATTTTCGAAAAAAAAAAAAAAGAATTTTGACCTCACTTTTTGTCAAACATTTGCTTCTAGTGCCTTCCACGATCGTTTCTCAGAAAAAAATGTCAGAATCAAAGTTGTAGAGCATTAAATTTACTTTAATTTTATATATGCATTTTTGGCATTTGAAGCAAATGTTAGACAAAAAGTGAGGTAAACATTATTTTGTTTTCGAAAATTATCGATTTTTAAATCTATCTATATCTATAGTATATCTCGAAAACCGTTGGAAATTCGGCAAATATGTATATAATCAATTTCATAGGAAATTGAATAAGGTTTAATTTTATTTGATGTATATTTTCTGGAGTCTACCGTTTTCGAGATATATTGGATAAATCCTAAAATGGGACCTTCTCCCCAACCCACCACCTTTAGCTCAACCCCACAGGGAAGGGGACTTTTAGTATGTTTACTTTCTAACTATTCCTAACGAAGCTATGAAGTCAAAAATAATGGCATATTCCTAGCACGCTGTATACCCCTCATTGACTGGACTAATAGCCATTTTATTCAGTCCCTCTTTATATTGTTCCCTTTATCTGGGGCTGTAGCTAGTTTTATTATAAAATTTGTTAATTTTGGTAATAATCGATTTGGTTTATTGTTCCTTATTAACTATTGTTTCAATGCCATAAGATTTATGTAAAGCCTAAAGAGAGCTGTCAGTCTAATGACTGGGCTGTTATTAGGGTTGGGCGATAGTCGATAGTTACTATCGATATATCGATAGGTCATGCCGATAGTGTCGACTATCGATAGATCTTTTGTACCCTCAAGTTTTGAACCTCTCGGAATTATGCTGATCTGTCTCTGTCTAGTGTCGAGTTTTTTTTTTTTAATTGAATTCGGAATTCCTAGAGCTCAAGGGTCCTCTCAAAGATTAAGCCAAAGGAAAGCAGAAATTCTAGTTTTTCTTTCGGGAAATATGTGGCTCAAGGAACACACTTGACTCTTGAAATTAACTATTTCGTTATTTTTCTTTTCTGAAGATTTGATTTGTTCATTATTATTGTAACCCTGTAAATTATAAATACTTTTTTAAAATTCAAATAAATTAGTTTTTTCTCTCTCATCTTTATGATATAATCTTATAATTTATAATGCTGCAAATTTCAAATAGTAAGTAGATAATTGAATTTAATTAAATTATTTGAAATTCTTTATTGAATAGCTTTGGAAAAACAGGAAGCAACTATCGATTGCTATTCTCAACCCATAGTATCGACCTATCGATAGTGCTAACTATCGACTATCGCCCAACCCTAGCTGTAATTCGGTTGCTCTTCTTCCTTTACTCCTATCCATCCTCCTCCTTTGATCCGTACATTTTCCTTTTCTTTTTTTTTTCAACCCTACTTTATTTATCATTTCAAAATATTTCTTTCATCTTTCCATCCTTTTCGAGATGGAGATAGTTATCCATAAGGAAATAATTAGATAGGAATCGATTGGTAAGAATGTGTGGTGTTGCGATAGGACCTGATCAAGCAGCTAGGTCGCGCTGTGGTCGCGAGGTCCAAGTCGCCGAGGAGGAGCTCCTGCCTGCTGGAAGTCCCGTCTCCCTCGTTCAGGAGTAGGAGCAGGTCTTTGGACGATGGTACCCGGAAGCCTTCCGACTGTGAGGCTACCTACAGGATCTACGACCAGATCCTGGCTGAAGGTATTATGTCTAATAACTCCCATCTCTTGTTGTGGAAACAACAGGGTTCTTCTTTAAATGATTCTTATCCTTCTATAAGGTACATGTTGCATGGAATAATATTAATTTTTTTTTTTTATATTTTGTATTTTTAGTATTATTTCAGAAATTTTACCATGGATCTATATGTTTAATTAGTAATTAGTCATGTTAAAATCCATGGTTGAACTGGCAGTGTTGCATGTATGTATATTATGTGTTGAAACAGGTTTATATAATTTAATTTTTATTTATGAATAGAATGTGTTTCCTTTCAGTAAACTGGCCTTCCTAACTGTTGCATATATTTGTATTCTGATTGATGAGAAGCGTTTTGCGAGGGCTAAGACTATAATATAATAGGGTAATTTGAGGTGTAAAACAAGGAAGGTTACCTTGATTGACTTAAAACAAATATTTATTACATTTGTCTAATTTTTTTGCTTTACGTATTAGCTCGTATGGCTCAGGGTTATCCTTTTTACTTGAACCTGTCATTTGGTTGGAACTAGTGATGTGTCTGTTCCAAAAAATCGATTCAAGTTTCTCGATACTTGTACTTTGCTGTAAAAATAATTTGCTATTATTATTTATTTATTCGGTGTAACAGTCCTTGGAGTAGAACCAAGACCTCCTCAATAAGTCTTCTCAATTCCATCGCGATCCGCGGCCTTGCGGCGCCATCCTCTCACTCCTGCCTGGCGGAGATCTTCCTCATGGTCATCTAGCCATCTCAATCCGAGCCGCCCTCGAATTCTAAAACTTTCTGGCTTTTCGGATGGAGAAGAAAATGATCAGGGATGCAGTCTAAGAAGAAATTCTTTAATACGTGCCAACGTTTCGACATGCCTTGCAGGTCTTCTTCAGGACCACCGAACCACACTAGAGAGGAGACGAACGATGACTCAAGTTTAAGAGCTCGAAACCGTAAGCGCAGTCTGAGAAGTAGCAGAAACAGGAAAAGGATTTCTCTCTTGATGATGACCCGTTCTGGATAACTTTTGAAGCCTGGCGCTGCGCTGGATCCTTGGAGAAGTCACTCTAGATCCTTGTTCTTGGCCCAGAAGTTTATGCAGGCAGGTCGAAACGTTGGCACGTATTAAAGAATTTCTTCTTAGACGTAGTGTTCCTCTTTGACTGCATCCCTCATCATCTTCTTCTCTATTCATCATAACTATACTTTAATCCTTCTGGCTATTCTTTTAGTAATTTTCGACGTAATCTCTCATCAAACATCCTCTCCAAATGTACCAGCCATCTTAATCTTGCCTTATTTATTTGGGAGACTAAATCTGGCTCTCCAAACAATTCCATTAGTTCTTCATTTGTTTTTTAACTTCCATTCACCATTTAAACACCTTTGGTAAAATATCTTTCTTAATATTTTCCTCTCCCAAACTCCGAGTAGCTTTTCACTTCTTTTTGTTAGCACCTATGTCTCTCTCGCCTATCTAACGACGGGTCTAATAATGGTTTTATAGGCTGTTATTTTACCCTTAAGCGATAAATCTTTAAACCTAAGAACTTTTTGAACTGCGAACAGGCATCTATTTATTATTTGTTACAAGCGACTCTAAGTATTTAAATTCTTTACAGGCTGGGAGGTTGTACTCCCTGAACTGGATTTTTTTCTTCTTGCGACTGCATTCTCGAAGTCAATAAATAAATAAATTGCTATTACAAAAATTAGTACATATAAAACAGCTAAAACAGCAAACCAAATATATTTTAAAAACAGGAATAATTGAAGAATATGACGGATGAAGGATTTATGTGCAGAAGTATTAGGGTAGAAAAATATGAATATTTCAATACAACTAGAAAAAGATGAATGGGCTATGGAACATTCCTGCTAGAGGAAAATGTTAAAAAAATTAAACATAAATTACTTAAACTTTTGTTTTGTTGCATAACCCCTTCATCCACCACACCTTTCAATTATCCGAGGAATAAATTAGTAAACAGCAAATAACATTAATTATCCAGAACATATTATATACATGAAGATAATTAAAATTCAGACGTTCGAGAGAAAAAAATTATTATTCCTATTTTTATTTAATAAGATCAACATTCCAATGGTATTAGGTTTTTCCTTTATAACTTAAGAAATCTCTTACGTTACTGAAGACTGTAGATGGGTATTAATATTAATATTAATTAATTAATTGGGTTAATATTTTTCTGGATATTAATTTAATTCCGTGTTGGGGCTTGAAGGTCAATATAAACATGTAATGAAACAAAAAATAATATTTTTTCTGAGATAGCTAGAATCCCCTAGGAATAGCAAAAAAAGCATAATGAAAATTTACCTTTTTCTGGCAGCATTGACTCCTCAGTGCTTCACCTTGATATAGTAAACCTATTTTTTCACTTCAGTAGCAATCCTTGGATTTTGAAAATAATTCTGTACCAAGGAGTACTCATCGCCAAATCTGTGGTATCGATGGGTTTCTTGGATTCGACTTTGTTTCATTGATTCTTGATATTAATACTGTCTATTTTCGGATGTTCACTTTTTTTTATGTATTTATATCACGCTTCCATATTTAATATTTATTACGAGAATTATCTTTTTAAATCTCCCAACCATCATAATCTGTAACATGTAACGTCTGTAACATCTATTGACGTGTGTACCCCTGAAGCGTATGTGTATTCGATCATATTCTTTTATTTATTTTTTTTTTTTTGAATGATTTAACAGCATGGAAATTTCAACATCCGGTGTCGAGGAGTTGACGTCACTGGAACTTTCATCGACCACTTCCTCTTTGATCAGATTCAAATTTCAATCCATCAAATTTTGACTTAACTGGCACATACGTCAACTCGCCATTATGAATTTGCTCGCCTGGGTATGAAACAACTTTCATCGTTGCGAAAGTTCGAATTAACTAAATTCAATATTTTGTTGCATCGTCTGTTTTACAGTAGGATCCCATAGGTCTGTAACTAAATTTTATTATACTTGGTAAATTCATTAAATTCAATTTCTATCACTGACTATCTCAATAGAGATTATTTCTTCGATATCTTATTTTGTTTTGTTTTTCTTCATTTACCAAAGATATCCTTCCTCTTTTACCTTATTCTTAATCAACTAACAAAATCTTATTTTTAGTTCTTACTATGAGTAGTAAATGTTTAAATTTGAATAAAAAATACAAATTAAAAAAAAACTTTAACTGAGCTTTCATCATCACAGTGAATGACCAATAAACAGATTTCTATAGTCATTTGTTTTGGGAAACAAAAAATGATAGCAGTTTCATCTGCATTACTTTTGCTCTCTCTCTCTCTTAAAATATGCCGCCTGCAATATATTTTTGTATATTATTTATAACACCAAAATAATCTTTAGGCGGTTTCAATGCATTCTATCGTGGTCTAGTTTAATTAAAATTGTCGAAAATTATGTTTCTTCAATCATTTTAAGATATGAATTTCATTTTTCAAAAAGTCAACTGCTAACGGTAAAACAATATGAACAAAACCACCTTCAGGTCTTTTTAACAGTATATTTTTTTTTAAATGATATTTTGATTTGAAACAGCTTTTACTTTTTGATTGACGTACAGTACAGAGGGCTTTCCTATTAACGATTCATGTATGACATAGCCTTAAATAGCCTAAATGTATGACGTAGATTTTTAACTTGAGATTTTCCTGGCTTTCCCGGAAATATACTTCAAGGAAATTTTAATTTTATTTTTTCCTGGTCCGTAGCTAAAGTGATACCAAGAGGCATTGCTCAAATATTTTTCATAGAAAAATATAGAATAATGAATCAAAGGGATAATTTGATTTAATGAACGTAAATGCTGCATTGTATTATTATTTTTTAATAATACATAACACTGTTAAATTTCTTGTTGTTTTATAGAAAAAAATACGTTAGTAGATTATGTTTTGTTTTAGTTTCAAGACAAATGAGATTGATTATGCGATCGGTGATTGTTTTTTTTTGTTTTTTCAAGTTGAAACTGAAAGCATAAATGAAGACTCATCAGCTGTTCATAAAACGGATTAACACAGGGAGAAGCGGTGACCCATTCATCCAGACAGTCTCAGAGCTTATTATTAGTTACCTTTGATCGATGATGTCAGATTTTCATCTCAAGTTATCAATAATCTTCTCAAAGCTTGTGTATCGAAGAGTTCTTCATCTTTTTTCTTCTTACATGGCAACTTACAGCACAATGTGGGCCTTGACCTCCTCTTTCGCCAGGTGGTTCGCTCTTGTGCAGCTGTTCTCCATTTATTTTCTTTTAGCATCCTGAAAACTGAAACTTTGTTAAAAATCTGGTACATAACATGAACAGCAGACTGTCGTGGAACATGCATACGAAACATAAATGACAAAAACTTGAACAACACTACATATTATCGACACATTCACTTCAGAAACTACCGAACTTGCAAAACAAAAATGTAATTTATAACTCATTACTCAAATCTAGTTTGACCTTCGGAAGTGAACCTTGGGGTTAAGCAAAATCTACACAGATTCGTAAAATCTTTCACAGTTAAAAAAACTTGAAACTATACTACACGTACCATGGTGCATTTCAAATTAAACAACAAACACTGATACACACTTAACATTTGTATAACATTACTTAAACATAAAATACAACAATATTCATTCTTCTATACAGCATACTAATCCTCTTGTACAGACAATTTCTTCATCTCATTTACCAGGCAACGTTTTACTTCGGTTTAAACGTACTGTTACGGGCCACTGGGGGTATGACTAATCAAATCACAACTTAAATACTAAACACTAATTTATTTACAACTTAATAAATACAAATAGGTCCCTTAAGCTACTTAATCTAATAACAATTGTACTTAGGTCTAATTACACTAACATGAATATTACACAATACTTATCTTTACTATCTTAATACTAGATGTTACAATTATACATAAGAATCTATTACACTGACACAGAGACTGTTACTACATTCACTGACACTGTTTATCACTGTCACTAACTCACAGACTGAACCGTCACTGACACTTGACTGATCGATCGTTACTTGATCACTGACACATGGATACTGCCTCCTAGGCTGGAAGTCGGCCTACTTAAAGCGCCGCCGAACATTCTAGATCTGGCCAGATTACAGATCTAGGGCCTTCTGGGGCGCCGTGACCCTTCCAGGCCATTTGCCGCCCTTTTCGGCTACCTGCTCGCCCATGCCCACGGCACCACCAAATCTAGGCTACCCTGGCGGCCTTTCCAGCTACCTGCCCCCGGGCCGCCCAGGGTACCCTCAACCTCACCAGACCGTAACAGTACCTAGCCAAGATTTCACTTGTTAGGTTAACTCGATTTGATTTATTGATCTTCTAGTTTTATTTTTCTTTTGGCTGGGGTCTATTATTGTCTTGGGTAAAGTTTTTTTCCACACCCGAATATGTAACATTTTGACATAGCTATAGTACAGGTGTTGCGTGGATCGAAAATTCGATCAGAGTTTCCTGATAAGAAATTTAATGGAGAATTTTTCGTTATATAACATTTGTCGGTTGCTCGGAAAATTTGACAACAGTTTCCTTATCAGAGGCGATTATTATAAAAGCAGTAGATTATAGGAAGACACGTCGATAATTTATTGTTTTTCCCAGTCAGGGGGAAATTTAGTTTTCTTTAATTTCAAAAAAGCTATTTCAAAAACAAGAAAACAAAAGTCAAATTATTGAAAAAATGTCTCATTCACTTGATCCAGAGGAGAGACTTTGGAATTGTAAATTAAATTAATTCTTTCTACTTTTTTTTAATCTTATATTATTTTCTAGGAGCATTTAGTTACTCGGTTTTTTACGAGATTTGGTTTAATAAAAAAAAAAATTATAGAAAAGTTTTAAATGTTTCGTTCAAAACGTTCTCTGCTTCGAATTGTTAAGATTTCAGGGAGTTGCGGGTTCTAATGATACAGTATGGTTGATTTTACAGTGGAATCTCGATATAGCGAATTCCTTGATAAATGGAAGTTTTTCTATTCCCCTTGAATCTGCCTACCATTCCTATGTTATTTTTACCTCTACATATCGAAGGATCGGTCAAGAAGACCTTGATATATCAAATTTTCAAAGATTCCTTATCTTACACTGTACCTCTACAAAACGAACTTTTTAACGGAAAACCTCTATAAATCGAAGTCGATTTGTTAAATAAGTAGAGTTTAGGCTGATCAAAGATTCTACGAAGGATTAACTGGGACTCCCATCCTGACAGTTTCGTTTTCTGTTGTTCCACAATTTTTTTTTTTTAATTCTCGAAAATGGTAAACGTAAAACCCTTTCTTATGAAGAAAAATTGAAAATTATTCAAGCCGGGATACCAGCGAACACTTGATCTACAACATTGAAAAATAGGCTGAAGTATGAAAATCAAGCTTTTTCATTATTAAAGATGTTTAAATGGTCCGAGTTCCAAGATATCGACTTAGACAAAGTGTCGTTTTCAGGTAGACAGACTAAAATTTCAATTTTTTTCCAAAGGTCCGCTTAATTTTTTTATTATTATTCTTTCATTTTTTTTTTTTTTTTTTTTTTTTTTTTTTACATATTTTACGCCCACATTGGAGCACTTAAATCAATACATTTGAGTATTCCACTTAGACTTCTTCTTCTTCTTCTGCTCCCAGAACTTTCTCATCCTCTCCGACCTGGCTGCCCTTTGTGTGTCCGTTACAGTATATTGTTTCCGTTTAACTGTTTTTAATTTGAGACTTATTCTTTTATTTTTCAAAATCCTCTTCTCTTTTCTGTCTTTTATTTGTTGTTATTCTTTCATTATTATTATTATTTCAATAAAATATGTACATATTTCCTATAGTTACATTAAGTATTTTATTATATACCTCTAACCTCTATATATCCAAGTCAGTCAGAAATCACCTCAATAAATCGAAATCCTCGACATTTCGAAGTTTTCTCGTTCCGCTTGAGGTTCGTTATATCAAGGTTCCACTGTATTTCTTAAAAAATCATTAATTTTCAATTGAGATGGTTGTAAGTTTATTGAGTTGATATAGTATTTTGCAATATTATAGACTAATTATTTTATTCAATAATCATTTAAACATTCACTTATTAGCAGGAAATATAATGTTTTTTATATTCCTAAATTTTCTTTTTTGACTTTTTTTTATTTTTTTTTTCTTGTTCCGTGTATCTAGAGGATTCAAGTAGCAGATATCTACACAGGAGAGGGACCAATAACCTTTCATCTCCTAAGGCTGAGTTTATATTATGGCGTTCGGCCGCGACGTTTTTTTCCGTCGGAGCTGGCAACACGTGGTTAGAATGAGAGCGTTGTTATTAGGGCGGTAGCGTCCAGCGTTAGACTTCGGGACGATCGTCCACATTTTTCGAACATAGCATGTCGGAGGACCGGCGTTCGGACGCCCCACTTCGACGTCCAAGTCACCAATGAAACACATAGACTACAATGGCAGTGTTGTTATTGCGGTTACTTCTCCTCTTGCACCCGCCCTTTATTTTTGTTTGTATTTGATCTTTCTTTGTGTTAAATTATTTTATTCATTTTGAGTGTATATTTGCGAATTAAATGGGAGACCAGGATAGGCTGATCCAGCTGGTCGAGCAGCATCCAGTTCTGTGGGATCTGTCTCTTGATCTGTTCAAAGATAGAAAGGAGAAGGAAAAGGCCTGGAAGGTAGTTGTAACAATAATAATAAGTAACAACCTTCTTCTATCCATGACGCCTCAGGAACTACTGGTTGATTCGACGCACATTCTTGGCTATTGCACCTAGATGGGGGTTCGGAAACGCTACAGTATAAACACAAGCATCCGACGTTTTTTTAACGTCAGCATCCGCGGAAAAAAAACGTCGCGTCCGAACGCCATAGTACAAACCTAGCCTAAGAAGTCTTCTACTAAGGTTCTTTTAGTATTATCTTTCCATTGAGTGTTCTCTCCTTCTCCCCACAAACGATCCGTTGTTCAATTGAAATCTATTATAATATAAGTTTAGGATATTCCTGTGAAATATTGGAGACCTTTATTGATATTTAGTAGATATAAGTTATAAGTTTACTTTTAATTATTTGCTTCAATACAATAGACTGATGTTGAACTTTACTGTTTACAGGTGCACTTCGGCGCAGCTCACTCGAGAAGAGACGGCTAAGCCTAGGGGGAGGGGTGACGGGCCACAGGGGGTCCGAGCCCTCCTTGGACCCCAACCATGCCGCTATCCTCTTCAGGGACTCCAGGGGGGTCAGTATAATACAATCACTACATTACTAAACTTTTATCTCAGCTAGTGTTAAATTCTTTTTTTCTTTTGGGAACTTTTCCAAGCCCGATCTTGATTTGATTTGATTTTTCAATGTAATTTTTTTACATAAAATTTTTAATATAACAAACAGTTGTGTGTATACATAATGTAGCAGATTTTGATTCATGAATTCAGTAATTATAGATTGATTTGACCCTTGAAAAGATTTTTTTTTTTTTTTTTTTTGAGCAAATATAAACAACAGGTAATCTTACCTTTAGTGATGTGGGTCTGGAAGATTCCCAAAAATTGTGAATTTATGAAACTTTTTAGATTTTGAATGTTTTAACACTTATTAACAGTTAAAGAACCTTAAAACTAGGTTAACTAACAATAAATAAATTCATACATTTTAAATCCAAGAACTATCATTCCCCGCATTAATTTCCTGTATAAACAATAGAACTAAACTAAATGGATTTTGATTCCTAAACCATTATTAAAAATCCAAGCGTATAAAAACCAAGCATATTTTAACAAGTAATTTCTCCTTGGAACTCGTATTCAAACATCCTAGGTCTAAAATATTCAAAAACTATCTGTTTTTATAAATTTTCTGTTTCTTTGTTTGTTTGTTTTCTAACTTCACAATTTATAATTGTTACGCCAATAATTATCATATTACCACACCATTTATTACATTTACATACAACCTTAGTATTATATTTATATTGATCTTTAAAACATTGAAGAAAAAAAAATGTTTATTTCTAAAGAGAAGTTTAAGTCCATATCAAAATACCTAAACCAACTGAAGTGACAATGATAAGGGGACAAAGAGCGTTTGTGTTTTATTTTATCGTACAAATACCACATTGACCTATTAATTTGAGCGATTTCGCTTTTAAAATTATAAATTTCCAGTAGTTTTATTTTAAAATTTATTTCAGTTTCTGAGTTTGATTTAACCGTATAACTACTGCTTTTACCTATTAATTTATAGGTTTTTGAGCTATCTTGATAATTAATCATAAATTCCCCGGAATTTATGAATTTCGGGAATATTTCCTAGATTTTAAATTACCGGGAATCTCACATCACTGCTTACCTTAAGTAAAAAAAAATAATAAAAAACTGTTTTTACATTCTTTAAATAGCATGAAACAAACCGTACATTCATTGCAGACGGCCCTTGACCGTTGCCCATTGGTGGACGAGTTCGCTGACCAGCAATAAGGGCCCTCCCTCAGAGCTGTGACGTAGGTCTCAAAGCTCTATTCATACATTTTTAGTTCACCACAACCACCCCCCCGAGCAGACAATGATCCTCTCTGTGATAGAGGGCTCATTATTCCCTGATAAACGTGTCTCCCATTCTCTGTGTTCTGCTGGATATAGCTCCTGATGAATTATGGCGCGTGTTGAAAATTATAAATCAATTCCCTATATTGACCTATTTAGCCGGCTAGTAAACGTCCCCTCGGATGTTAAGGGAGTTCCTCAACTCTATTTATTTTAAATCCACCCTTTAAATTGTTTACCCTTACCAGTCCAGTCAATAAAGGCCTGAAATAGGGTATAGGGTGTAGATTGCGTTTCCTGTAATCCAAGGTTTTTCTTCGGAAACATGTTCAGGCTAGTTAGAAAGTAAACGAGTCATTTTCAAATAAAATGGCAATTTAGCTTTCCAGACAACCCAAAAAACCTTAAAAAAAAAAAAAAAAAAAAAAAAAAAAACTACTTGAGAATATATACCTGAGTTGGTTCGTCAAAAATTAGCTTCCTTGATTTTTTATGAATTTTAAAATAAATAAAACCTTTAATAATTTGATATACGTAACCGGGTTTGTAACTTGTCAGAATTATGATTTTTATTCAGCTTTTGCTAAAGGATTCTAAAGGTTGCTAATTTAAGTCTGCGATTTCCCAGGAAGAGCAATAGTAATAAATTTTGTGTGAAAAAAAAAATTTCCAAAAAATTTAACGTATTTTACAATTTTGTTTTCACTTTGTTAAAACGTTTATGGATTTTATTATTGCCCCCTCCCGAAAGTTATTAAAATCAGTTGAAAATATCTAGACCCTTTCAATAATCCTTCATTACCAAAAAATTATTATTAACTGATCAATTTATTATAACGTACGTCAAAAATATATTCACACTTAATGGTGACTTAGAGAAATAGGTAGAAAAATTGCATTTTAATAAAAAGTCTTCATAAAACAATAAAGTATTTATTATATATTTTATCAACAACATTACAAAATGCTAGGACCTAATTTTCATTTCTAGCTATCACAGTCTTTTCCATTGTATATGTATATATTAAGAGAGAAAAAAAAAATTATTTCATAATTCTTCTCTTTTTTTTACCATAAATTAACGTAGGTTACAAAAATTTTAACACACATTATCATAAAGGTAACGTATGTCAAATATTACGAATTTTAATTAGAAAAACTTTATTTAACTAAAACTTTTTCAAATATTATGGCACAAGACTAAAACGACAAGAAACTGCTCGTCGTTACAGACTACTTCAACATTTACTAGACAAACGATCAAACCTCCCAATTCATTACAAAAGACTTATTTACATGACTGTTATTAGACCTATTTGGACGTACGGAGTTGAGCTTTGGGGCTCTACTAAACCATCCAATTCATCTCGTATCCAATCCTTACAATCCAAAATCCTTCGAAAAATCCTAAATGCCCCTTACTTTGTCACCAATAAGCTTATCCATAAAGACCTTAATGTTCCATATGTTGCTGAGTTAGCTCAAACCAGATACCTATCCTTCCATAGTAAGCTCCATAACCACTCCAATCCACTAGTCTCCCAACTTGCTTCCTCCTCCATCCCTGATAATCCTCCGAGGCGTCTGAAAAGAAGATGGCCTAGAGACCTTTTAGACTAGATTTTATTGAAGTGCTACTAGTGAGTAGTTCTTCACAAGTTATTTACATGCCATTGTATTCACTGTCAACACATTTACTTGTTGTATATTATTCTGTACAGTTGTAAATATCAATAAATGAAAAAAAAAAAAAAAAAAAAAAAAAAAAAAAAAAAAAAAAAAAAATATTATGGCATTGAAACATTTGTAATGTAGAAAACTACGAACCAATCTAACTAAAGTTAGATTGGAAGTGGTGAATTCAATGTGAGAAAACAATGGTAACGTATGTCAAAATGAATTAAGGCACTCACTATGTTTTGAGAATCAATGTCGTCTTACTTTGGTTAATACAGCGACCTGGGCCCTTGGTTGGGTATGGTTACAATACATAGTCTGGGGGGTGTTAGGACGTTATCCCGTCTCCCCTAGCTCCAGAACCCACTCTTCTACACCCGGTCACGTACATCAAATGAATAAATTTGGAAATTCTCGGACACAAAGAAAATCTTTTTTCAAGCCCCCAAAATTTCATATTTTCAAAAGAAAGTTCTATATTCAATTAATAAACACATAATTTAACAAGAAATAACAAAAATGATAAAATTAAAACAAATTCCTATACTCTTTGTGAAGGTTACAAGTTGAAAACTTCAAGTCAAAATTTTGAATAATTTATTTTGTTTTTTCTTTATCAAACTTTTGAAATTGAAGTTTTAAGGCCTACATTAATTTAAACAAATGAACTCGACAAGATAAAACTAACAATAGTGAAATATTGGTTGTATGTTTTTTTTTTTACAGCCATTCAAAGTGCTGGGACAACAAATTGCCATTTTATTTGAAAACGACCCAAACATACTAAAAGTCTTGGCGTTTTTGAGCCTGGAAACAGGAAGAGGGGTGCGAAAGGTCTCTTTCTATGGTTTTGTGCTTATATCTCGAAAACGGTTCGTCGTATGTAAAACATGAAGATTTTCCAAATTAATGTTCATTAAATTCTCTACAACTTTTTTTATATAGACATTTTTCATATTCTGTACCGTTTCCGAGATATACGCTTAGAAAATGTTCATATTTTCGAGAGAAAAAAAGTTTCACCTCACGTTTTCTGTTAAACTTCCCTCCACATCTTCTAAAACGTTCATCCTACGATAAAAGTCTTCATAAATAATATTGTTTAAAATTAAATTTCCTACAAAATACACATGCATTTGTCAATTTATCTCCAACCTGTCAAAAGTTCATAAATTTTAACTTTTCTTGGTAAAACATACTAGACGTCTTTCACATTTGCCAAGCGTAAATCTCGATAACGATACAGAATATGAAAAATGTGTATAGAACAAAAGTTATAGACAATTTAATTACCTTTAATTTAGTACATAATCATATTTTGCATACGACGCATCGCTTTCGGGATATGAGCGCAAAAAACAAACAAAAAAAAGAGACCTTTCGCGCCCCCCCCCTCCTTTCCTGTTCCTAGGCCCGAAAACTCCAGGACTTTAAGTATGTTTACTTTCTAACTACCCTGAACCTGTTTCCGAAGAAAAACCTTGGATTACAGAAAACGCATAGGTGGGAGCATTGTTTTGGCCCACCTCATCGTTCGATTATTATGATTATTCGAACAACCGGTTATGGTACTTGAAAGGAACGATCATTCGAACTGAAGGCAGCGCTGCTCTCACTTCTGTAGGAAATATAGGGAACTAACGAATCTTAATCAATTACGGTTTACCGTTACAAACTAATAAAGGTTAGCAGAGCATTCTATTATGACTACGAATTTCTTAATCGTTTAGGAAACGACAGGAACTTTGAACATGATTTCATCTTGCATGTTAGAACAGTTTTCAATGTATACTAATTATTCATTTATATACTTAAAAGTTGTTGAACAGTTTGATTTCAGGAAATAAAATCACATCTCTGGCCTAGAGATTTATAACAAGATATATATAAAAGCGAAAAAAAAAAAAAATAGTTTGTTAAATAAAAATTTATCGACAACTTTACAACAATAAAATAATACTTAAATCTTTAAAAGACTAAAGCAAAAATATATCACCGTGGTAGTTTTTAAATTTTTACTTAAAAGTTTGTAATCATAATAATTCGTTTTTTTCTCTTGCCTCAGACCCTACCAAATCATGGCCTTCTGAATTATAAGTAACACAGATCGTTGTTTTTTATTGGCCCTTACCATATAACACTACAATGTTGTATGTAAATTATGTGCAGATATATATATATATATAATTTTTTTTTTTTTTTTTTTTTTTTTTTTTTTTTTTTTTTTTTTTTTTTTTTTTTTTTTTTTTTTTTATCTCTCAAATATAAATTTGCCTGTATCTACCTGTATTCCTCTTCTTTTTTTTTTTTTTTTTTTTTTTTTTTTTTTTTTTTTTTTTTTTTTTTTTTTTTTTTAATATTGTTGTTATAAAATATTTATATTTATTAAAGAAAGGTTTTGTTTTAGTTTTATCACTTGGTGGTATTGTTTCATATTCGTATTAGATATATGAAGAATAAAACAAATGGTCGTTATAACCTTCGCGAATGTTTAGTGTTTGTGACTATAATATTATGCATGGGAGTCATTTAAATTTGATATGTTTACATTCATTTTTATTAAATTCGTAATATTCTAATTTTATTTTTGGGTTAAATTAAGCTTAATTCATGCTTTTCAACTTGTGCCAAAATGGTGGCGTCATCATCAACCTGTTTTACTGAACCTCGACGAGTGAAGTTCGAGATTTATTCTGTTGATCCCTTCGCCATTTGGTCAAGTCGGCTGAATTTTTCCTTTACTCTGTACTCAAAAATAAAACTTTTCGTACAAGAATCATGTGGATATCCTTTTTTATACTAGAGATATAAATATAGATACTAGAAGATCTCAAAATAATATCCTTCAGTGTCCTTTTAAAAATTAAAACAATAAATGCCCTCGGTTTTATATTGTACCAATTAACTAAAAACTTCCGACGACAAGGACATCGATATAAATCTAAAATAATGTTGCTCTTAATTAAATACTGTTTTCTTACGATAAATAGCTAATTTTAGAGCAAATTTGTTTACCTGAAAACCTAATAAAGCGTAGGAAAGTTTTAGAGGAAGTGCGTGCGCGTTCATCGTGAAGACCATGGTTGACCAACCTTCCACTTCAAAGGCCAGCAATATGGAAGTCATTCAAGAGAATGAAAGTGCTCAAGGCGGAGAATGGCAACAGGTAATAAATCGAAAAAGAAATCAAGAATATGACCGAGATCCTAGAAAAAATAAAAAGACTTCCCCAGTAACAACAACTTAAAAAACCGTTAAAACAGCAATCCTTAAGGACGAAAAAGCTAATTCTAATTGTGGATGGAGAGAGTGGCCAAGAGTGTCCTTCGGCCTCAAAAAATCGTCAGATCCTGCCAGATCTGTAAAACAGTGGGAAAAAAAGGACACTGTTTTACAGATCTGGCAGGATCTGACGATTTTTTGAGGCCGAAGGACACTCTTGGCCACTCTCTCCATCCACAATTAGAATTAGCTTTTTCGTCCTTAAAGATTGCTGTTTTAACGGTTTTTTAAGTTATCCGAAGGATAACTTCCTCCATTGTTGTCCTCCAGGATACTGTTTTAAAATATTTAACGGTTTTAAAATGGCGGTCCTCAAAAGGATACTTTTTTAAAAATATTCGACTATTTAACTGTTTTAAGATGGCAGAAGGATATTAATTCGTTGTTAACGCATTCTACGGGAGGCATGATAAAGGACCAAAAGGATGGAAATCCGAAGGATCAAACGGGAAGAGGAAACGTCCTTTTTAAAAAACGTAATAATTTATTTAATTTACGAAAAAGACAACTGGCGGATTTTTAAAAGGACAATAATGGCAAACTATCCTGCGACCTTTTTTAAATTGTTAAATCCTGGAACATCTCAAAATAGCATCCTTAAGGACGAAAACTAATTTGTCGGGAAGGATAGTGGCCAAAGATTCCGCCATCTTACATAAATCGTTAGATCCTGGAATATCTCAAATAGTATCCTTAAGGATGAAAATTAATTTTTCTGGAAGGAGTGTGGCCAAGGATGTCCTTCGGCCATTAAAAATCGTCATATCCTGGCAGATCTAAAACCAGTATCCTTTACTGACTTTTGAAGCAACAAGTCGGCGGCCCACCTTGGCTGGATTGGTACAAACATTTACTTATGGTTGCAGTTCGGCTTAGAGCTCCCCCAACACTTTTTGTCAAGATAAATATTTTATTTTGAATTATTATGATTATTGTTCTCGAATTTCATATATTAAAAGTATTTGGATAAAAAGTGTAACATTAAAAATTTTGTTTCAGTTACCAGTGGCAGACCCTTTCCTAGAAAAAGTCAGCATCTCAGATCTTGGTAAGTAAATGTTTGTTCCTATTTTTAAAAATAATTAATGAAACAACTAATTATGTGATACATAGACCAGCTTTTTAAATTATAATGTTCATTTATATTTATTTTAGCTAGCAAAATACTTTGAAAATTCCACCCAAAATACCTTTACCACTGATGGTGACCTAATCAATTCAAATTACATTAGAAGCTTACTAATCCGACCCCTTAGAGACCTAGGGTTTAGGCGAAACGGCCAAAAGATTGCCTGTAGAATACAATGGGACATATGTTTTTCATAATTAAAAGTGTATTATAATTATAAAAGTATAGTTGACTGTTATGATGAATGGAGAAGAAGGTGATCAGGGATGCAGTCATAGAGGAACACCATGTCTACCATGCCTTGCAGGTCTTCTTCAGGTTGCCTTGCAGAACAAAATACCACCGCACCACACTTATGAGGAGACGAACGATGACTGTCATCTTCTCACATTTCTTCTTAGACGGGGTGTTCCTCTTTGACTGCATCCCTGATCATCTTCTCCTCAGTATATTATAATTATATTAAAAGTTATAAATTAAACATACATTATATACACCAATAAACTAATATGTTTGATTATAAATTTTTTAGCCTGTTATTTATGTATAGAAGGATTGGCTATAATGACAATTTATTGTATTCGGTTTATAGCAAACTAACTCATTTTTAAAAGCATTCATAATAATTTATTAGTTGAAATCAAAACATTAGCTTTGAAATATTTATTTTATATTACCATCATCTGATGTGGTACTTGTAGAACCATGAACCTTCCTCCACATCTTTGAGCAAATTTTTTGATATAGTGATATGTATATTTTTAATATTAAATTTATGATATTCTTCCAGTGGTTACTATTCAAATACTATTTTAAATGTTATTTAAAATTCCATGTTATTCATTATTTTATTTATTTTTTTCCAGAGGAAGATGAAAGCCAAATCTTTGTTAAGTTTTTCAAGTTCCATAGATGCTACGGATTGATCCCCACAAGTGCCAAACTTGTTGTTTTTGACACTCAACTTCTAGTCAAGAAAGCTTTCTTCGCTCTTTTACATAATGGTATGTAATAATTTTTTTAATCAGTCCATATAACAATTTTAATAAAACGTTATTTTGTTTATTTTTTTGCATTATCCAATGTTAATTTTTTCTATATTCTAAATTTAAAAAAAAAATGTTGGTGTAAGGAATGGTGGTGGTTCAGAAATACTGGACCTGTTATTTTGTAACTGGTATGGGCAGACTGAACGGCATCCCTGTTACCGATATTCACAAGTAACAGGGACGAGATACTTGCGTACTCACTTCAGTACTTGTAACAACATTCACACCTGTTACTTTCTTACTGTATAGTACCCTAGACTAGTATTTATTACTTGCCATCTCTACCTGTTACCAGATACTCGTTTACCTAAACCAGTATTTTTACTTCCACTCGTAGGAATATTTTCTGGTAAAATGTCAGCCGGTCTTCATTGTTTTAGACACTCTTACATTTTTTTAAATTTTATTATTGTTAATTTTCATAATCATTAAAATACACTCGAATATGAAATCTATACATAAGCAATTATTTTTGCTAGTCATAAGTCAAATAAAAAATATGTATGCTGTTATAAAACATCTAATATCTTAAATAATAATTTGCCAATTATTTATGATCTTATTGATAATTCATTAATGTTTTTAATTTAAGTTTTATTAACTGTAATCGGCCAAAAAAAAATTTTATCTTCATTTAACTACCAATATTTTGTTAATAAAATGGTTGAGGATAATAAAAAATGGTTTATGGAAAAATTGTATTTTATAGAAACAATAAAATAGAAAAGATTTTTTTAAAAAATAACCATATATATATTTGGCTATATATATATATATATATATATATATATATATATATATATATATATATATATATATATATATATACAAGAAACTAATTTGTATGCCATTTGATCATACCATATGAAAGATGGTTAAGTTTTTGTGAGATATGCAATTTTTTGGATAGTGTTTTCAAGAAACATTGTGCTTTGAAGTATTATAAGAAATTGTAACTTTCCTAAATATGGTTAAGATCAAGCTGCTCTTTAGGTCGCAAGTGTGTAAAATTCAAGGGTTTTTTTTTTTTTTTATATTTCATTGTTTAGACAGCTTTTGCCCGTAATAATAAATTACCCTTAGAAAGCTGTAGCCTCAGATTAAAGATTGTTTTTATTCATTCAGACTATAGGTAATTTAAAAAGAATGACCTAAGTCAGATTATTCCAAAACCTCAGAATTTTATTTTGATACAGAATCTGATCTGTGATCTTCCTCTTCTGTTATACTTTATCCTTTATAAATATCATTTACCCCAGAATAACTTCAGAACTTAAGTCTTATCTTCTAGAATGGTTTCATATATCCCTTAATTTTTTTGTTATAGGTTGTTTGTTCACATTGCAATCTCAATTAGGATAAAATATACTATGATTTAAAAATTAGTTTTAGTTGTGTTCTTAAATTTAGCCAACTGTTCCTGCAGATTAGTGCTATTAACTGTTTAATTTTGTATAAATGTTCTCTTTAGTAAAAAATAAATCAGTAAAAAATTATATATAAAAATATTGTAAAAGGGGGAGTATTGTACTGTATCGATTTAGTTATCGTTAGATATAAAACAGCTGGAAAAGGTTATATAAATGTTTTGTGTGTGATCATCAATAAAGTTTGTTTATTATATACAGTGAAAATAGTGTATTTAATACTTATAGTAAACTATATTTAACACCGGATCATTGTAACCTCTCTTGAATGGCGCTCGCTTTACTGCACACCACATATTTATCGCTTTTTAAACAGTAATTCCTTCCTATGTCAGGCCAGTATATTCCTTGAACTATGAAGATGATGTAGTTATATTTGGTACAGAATAGTTCTATAGTTTTCACGGTTAGTGATCACGAACGAAAATGGCTTGTCCTTTTATATATAACTTCATCATCCCCCGTCGAGGTTTCGCCCTTTCTCATAAGTGAAGATCTTAGATAATCTTAATTTATTTAGATAATATTAATCGATTTTATATTTATCGATAAAAATCTTGTATTAAAGTGAAGAATATATATTTTTGATGATATTTTCACGCATAGCAGGCATTATTAACTGGGTTAAATTTAGATTGATTAGGTGTTTGAAGATAACGTAAAGCATAATTAGACATCCAATTTTCAATTTTAATATATGAGTTGGTAATCCAGATGGACAGAGACTATTAAGAAACTGTTGCATATAATGGACCTGCATTATCAGTGCTTACAACTAAAGGTTCAAAATTCATATTTTTAAACACAATATTAAACAGCTGAGGATCGGCATTTTGATTTTTAATAATTTTCATTCGACAGAAATAATTTTATTGATTTGATCTGGTTGTATTTTAATTTCTAACCATAAAAGTATGTGGTAGTGTGGCAAAACCCGTTTCTAACACTCAACATTGTACATTTAAATTTTTATTGTTGCTAAACCTAGAACTATGAACATGATGTAGTTAAAATTTGGTATATTTCACTCCATATAGCTGTTTTTATAACAATTTAATTGAAAATAAGTAAATTTGATTATCAATGTTCACCTCTATGTAACACTGTACCTTTTAACCTTTCATGTAGATGGCAATCGCCGCCATTTTTGAACTTCACTGTTATCCACATATTATTCATTTTTCAATAAAGAATTAGTTGAAAATCATTAGATTTTACTATTGCTAAACCATCCTATAAAATTGACGTAGTCAAAATTTGGTAGAGATTGGTTCAGTAGTTTTTGGCGGTTAGTGAACACAAACGAAACATTGCTTGTCCTTTTATATAATAGTATAACCTTATACCGCCATATGTTAGAATCGTATAGAGCTAACAGATAATTGTGACTTACAGATAATATACAAATAATATTGCGACTATAAATTAAGATATAAGGTATCCTATCTTTTTGTTGGATCAAACTGCACACGGTATGCAAATTTGATTAAAATCGGTTCAGTAGTTTAGGTGTTAGCCGGCCCCTAGGCGGCGACACGTAATTTATATATATTAAGAAGATATATATATATATATATATATATATATATATATATATATATATATATATATATATATATAAAATCATCAAAATTGTAAACTTATTGATTAGAGCCGATATTGAATAGGTAACAGATATGCCAGCAATAGGTATGCTAAAATATCAGTGAAACAGGATAAACGATTACGATTATATAGAGACACTTACCTTGAGAGAAGTAACAGGTAATTTGTAACAGATATTTTTTGGACCTTTATCGGTCACCCCTGTTACTGAAAAATATCGGTTTAGACTATCCCTAACAAGGAACCATTTTCTGATCCATTCCTGGTTGTTTCAAATTTCAACTATTATACAAGTTACTAATTTTATAATGTCTTGATCATCACCTTCTAATGACTTGCAACTAAATCAAATAAACTAACTTATAATACTCAATTCTGTAAAATTTAAACTACCATTTTTATTCTTGTTATGTGACAACTGTTTTATTATTGCTACGTTGAATTATAGGTGTGAGAGCTGCTCCGTTGTGGGATGCCAGTCAGCACAAATTTGTTGGAATGCTTACGATTACCGATTTCATTAAAATCCTCCACATGTACTACAGATCAGGAACCATGTCATTAGAGCAGATGGAAGAACATAAACTTGATACATGGAGAGGTAAGGATATATCATTTAATTAGAAATGTTTATATTTTAGCGATTAAAATAAATAAATAATGTTTTGTTGACATTCAGAATAGTAAATTGAACGGTGTGAAGTTTATAACTAAATTATCATCCTAAATTATCTTCTATTAAAAAGTTTGAAAATTTAGTTCTATCTTTTAAATTTTATGATATATTACCAACATATTAAATGTAATCTTTAAATGTATACATATAGGTATATATATATATACTAACCATATTTATATATATTTACAGGTTTTATTATTTACAATATTTATAAAGATACTTAATGAAGGTAAATATTATTATAAACCATAATTTGTCCCACTTTATAATTACAGAAACAGTTATAAAATACTTTGTTTGTTAAATTCAATTAAAATTGGACTGGACCATCTATATCATCTTATCTATTTCTTTATCTATGTCTTTAGCTCTGCTGAAGGATTCACCTGACCTGGTCTCTATTGGCCCTGATGCTTCATTATACGATGCCATCAGGGTTCTAATTCAGAACAGGATACATCGACTTCCAGTCATCGATCCTGAAACTGGAAATGTTCTTTACATCCTTACCCACAAGCGAATTCTCAGGTTCTTGTTCCTTTATGTAAGTTATAAAAATTTTATCTCTATAATTCTATTTGTTAATTTATAATCTTCAGTAACATGTGTCTCTTAATATTTAAATTTGGAGCCTATTGTGTTAAATGAGAGAACCTGTTAAATTAAATGAATTCTATGTATGTGATATTTGTTTTAGATAAATGACCTGCCGAGGCCCAGCTATTTGGATAAAAGCTTATCAGAAGTCGGTATTGGCACGTACGATTGCATAGAGACCGCATTCGAAGATACAACAATCATCTCAGCGCTAGATAAGTTTTTAGATCGCCGTGTTTCAGCTCTACCAGTTGTCGATTCAGAGGGGAAATTAGTCGATATATTCGCCAAGTTCGATGTGATTGTAAGTGAAATTTTTCTGAATTAAGTTATTTTTATATTATAATGAAATTTATAAATTTGGTGTATTATCCCATTTGTTGATTGAAATAATAATAATAAAAAGTAGAAAATAAAATGACTAGATTGGGTATCTTTAAAATTTTATATTGTTTATTGAAATTTGTTTGAGATTAGTTTTAGGCTTTAAATAATTTCTTGGGAGATTATCAATTGATAGTAATTAATTTAATTAATCTGAAAAGGTTATTATTTACAGTAAGACCTCCATAATCCGGAATGGTCGGGAATCCAATGATGCCGGATTATATGCGGATTATCGAGGTTTTCCTTTAAAATGGTTTAAACAGGGAATAAACTATAAATAAACACACATAAACTATATTTATGTATATATTATTGGGTTGTTAAAAAGTTGTTACACTATACAAACAAAAATTTTACAATACATAAACTGAATTAATAATTGTTTCTTAAAAAAAGTACTTACATAAACACACTATATTTCTAAATATATTTACTTATTATGATTGGGGTATACAACATTGGTAAAGAGTAAAACGTTTCATTTGTCTAACATAACAACAAACAACAAATTATTACATACAAACATTTCAACAAAATAAACAAACATTACAACACATAAATTAAAAACAGAACCAAAAGTTATGTTTCATCAAAAAAAGATGTACACTACTGTAGAATTCAATCAGATTCACTGCCTGCTGCTGGCACCGATGCTGGTCCAGTAGCCCCAGATGATGTTGAGGGAGTAGGTAATGGAATCTAGGCTGCACTTGCATCTAGCATCGTCTTTTTCTGAGCTCTTTGGAACATTGAAGGAATATCAACCAGCTTTTTTGATTGGTTTGAGAATTTTATAAAAAGTTGTTTAGAATGATGTGCGAATTCATTACTTCAGTAGCATCATAATGTTTGCACGTCTCAGCAAACTTTACAAATTTATTCAAATGCCTCCGAAGCATCAGCCCATGTGATGTTGGTTGGTGACGTTGATTCCTCCTCATCACTCTCAGTGTGAATCCTGTGAGCTTAACACACTTTTTATGATTGCCTCATAAGCTCCTAAGCTCTTCATCTTTAGGTTCATTTTTATCAATATCGATTCATTCGTAGAGTTCTTCTGGAAGACAGCTCAGTGGATTTTTTGGAACAGAAGAAATGGCATTTACAACCTGTGGTTCCCCGGTTGATGGGTCATCAACATTTTCATCTTCTGTTTTTTCGAAATGTTTTGGCCACAGCTTGCGCCATGCCAAGTTCAATTTTGAGCTGTAGACTTTTACACACTGTTTCAGACGATGTGGAGCCAGCAGATAGCCTAAATAACCCAATAATTACAAAAACTCTAATTTTTATTTTTCAAGATGATGAATGCGGGACTATCGGGTCTGCCAGACTGTTGAGCGCCGGATTATGTCCGTGTGGTCTTACTGTACTTATATTTAGAACTAACTAACTCTGTTGGCACAATGGTACATGAAGAACCTTGACCTCCTTAACAATCCTTATCCACTGCAGCTCTCTTCCATTCGGTCACTCACAAAAGATGTAGATCAGTTTCGACATCTTCCAACCTCTGCAGCCAAAGTTTACCTCTTCCTCTTTCACCATCCCCTTTCCATTATCTTCCAGGGTGGCCACCAGATTGGAATTCCGTGAAAACCTGAAATTATGCTTGAGTTGTACGTATTCATCTGGAATTTTGTGAGATTGTAAGATAATAAAAAAAAAAAGGGATTTATTTACTCATCTTCAATTTAAATAACAATGAAAATAATACATTCAATACACCAAACATTTAAAGACACCAGGGCGGAACTAGGTTTGTCATAGGAGGGGGCAAAGATCAGTTTGCCATCCCTATCTTTCCCCTCCCTTCCCCACTATTAAAAAACAATACCTCCATAATACAGTATAATAAAGTTTATAAAGCATGCAAAAAAATTCAAATAAAATTAAACAGTAGTAATTGTAGTATTATTATTTTGAAAACATTAAACAGACTTATTACTTTTTTTATAAACTTTTCAAATTTTGCCGCCCCCTGAAATCTGCTGCCCGGGGCATGGAAAGCTGTGGAACTAATATTAGTGTGAATTTTTGTGCTAAAAGGAAAATATTTCCAATGTGACCTAATTTAAACCATCAACAATTTTAAAAGTAATAGATTACTACACTTTATATTAACATTACATTAACATAATGATTTAATGATTGCATTTGTTCTAGAATTTGGCTGCAGAAAAAACCTATGACAAGTTAGATATGCCCCTGAAGAAAGCTAATGAAAATAGAAACGACTGGTTTGAAGGTGTACACAAGTGCAGTATGGATGACACCTTGTACAGTATTATCGAACGGCTTGTTAGGGCTGAGGTAAAGTTCAAATCGTCATTAAATATATTTATAAATCTATTTAGCTCTAAGGAATCGCCATCATCCAAAGGTTGATATTTTTTTTTTCAGATTACTTGATTAAATTTTTTAAAAAATTTCTTTATTAACCTATTTATTTTGTACAATTGAACAATATCTTTCTTTCTGCTACTTCTTAAACCTACTAGATGAAAATTAGTAAAATTTCATAATTTCTTTTCCCATTGATAAGATTTCTTAGCATTTATTTATATTCATTATAATTTTATAATATAATTTAATAGTTTTAACATTAGATGATAATATAGTGCATATCGACTAATTTAACCCTTCTTTATTTAAAGGTCCATCGACTGGTAGTGACGGACGATGAAGATAAAGTAATTGGAATCCTTTCCCTTTCGATCTTCTGCAATATTTAGTCTTGAGGCCTTGTGGTAATAAATCTTTTAAAATTATTATTATTTATATATAATAAATTTAAAAATATATTTATTTATAGATTTATATTGATTTTTAAATATTTAAATATTTAGAATTAATTTTTTTTTTTTTTTTTTTTTTTTTTCAAATTTTTGCATCTTTTATTATTCATGTAGTAAATTCAGTGCATTAGTATTTATCTAAGGTATGATAATATAATTTTAAGAATTTTGATGTATTAAAAACTCGTAAAATATTTTAGTGAAATATCCTTAATAAGCAACTGTTCTTTATGGAATATTAATGTTTTACGACAATTATAAACATTTAAGCTATCCGAAATTTGAAATCATACAGGTTATCCAAACAATTATGCACACACCATTTTTTATTTTAATATATATAAATTTATAAGTATTAATAAAAGAAGAAATACATATTGTTAAAGATTCTAAAAATGTAATAGCAATTTTTTATATATGTATGTCTACATCCCTTTCAATGTTAGCTGATGTAAACTTTTTTTTTTTTTTTTTACATGAAAAATATGAAAATATTTTTTATGAGGTTCAACTTTTTTTCTGATTTTTCATGGATCAAGTAATAATTTGTATATAGTAAAATCTTCTATACTCAAAACTTGGAAAAGTTGACATTCATATATTAGAAAGTTTAATAATAGTCACTAACTTACTTGCAAAACCTCATTAAAAAAGCATTCAGTAGATGTACCGAGTTTTTTATTTCTCCCTACAATTATTGGATTTTCATCATTTTTATCTCATATGTATCTGTTTTTGTTCTTTATTTGTAAAATTGTAAATAGTTAACCAGATTGTTAATCTATTTTATTTCATCTTATGAAAGCTAGACTCATTGTATTTATTTATGTACATTATATTATTCTTAGGGGACATCATCCCAGATTAAAGTTTATTTTCTATTATATTCTATATTAGTCATAATTCAAAAAAAATTAATTAACGATTGTGGGATTTCAGAAAAGTTAATGAGTATCTCGTTAAAACAGGTTCTTTCAGCGACATCAACATGATTTTTTCACTCACCTCTGTAAAATTTGGAGCTAACTGAATTAACAAATCGGGGTGTGCATATTTGTTTGGACACCATTTGTAATAAATGATAAGTTAGATGAAGAAAAAAAAAAAATATAACAATCTTACTGAATAAAAAACATTTCAGCTAAGAAAAAATAAAATAATAGGGTGTATAAAAAAAATGACTGTTTCTTAAACAAATATTTGTATTATTATTTCTTTGATATAAAATACAATTAGTATTCAAAGTATAGTCTATTGTTATCTACCGTCATTACCCATCTGCTAGCCAATTGCTCGATGCCATGCTGATACAATTGAATGGGTCCGCCAAAAAACGTTCTAAGCGACAAACAAAATTTTGAGTAATCAGTGAAAGAAAATCATAATCTAAAGTTCTTGTTAGTTTTGTAAGTTAGATCTCTTTTTCACCTTGTAATTTGTTATATTTACATGTATAATAACATAATGGAGTACTATATCATACTACGATGTACTATTTATTATACATTTAAGAACCTTTAAAACCGCCACTTCGGAAATTTTGTCGCTTAGAACGTTTTTCGGCGGACCCAGTCAATTCGTCGGGGACTTTTGAACTCTGGGATTTGATAAAACGGTCATTTTTTTTTATACGCCCTATTAAAATAAAATAATTCTAAACTGAACAAATTTCTCAAATGTAAATATAAATTATGTTTAATTTTCCTGAAAATTAATGGTATTATGCAATTGTTAAATTTATCTCATTGAAGTCACCTTAATTTTTGTTTTAATATTCATTATTTCATTTGTTTTATTTTTAGGGGAAGACATCGGCCTAGGAAGTCGGTGTGAGAGTCCTTTGTCACAGCTTCAGTCAGAAGAGACCATTTTGGAAGGAGAGGAAGAAGAATGTGATTCACTCGAGCCCCTGAGCACCCCTACAAGTTTTACACGAGAAGTCACCGTTTCCGGAGGGGAATAGCTTCGATATGAAATGCTAACAGTGAAGATGGGAATTAGAATCATCTGAAGTTTAGTCTAGAGAGTTTACAGTTGATTTATGTTACCAGGCAACTCTCATATATATATATAAGACAATTTTCATGAGAATGTGTTATAAGAAAATTTGAATTGTTTTGATAATCGGTGGGCACATTAATGAGACTGCTGGGAGTTGTCTGTTTGACATTATTAACAAGATTAAATAAAAAAGAAAGTGGTATGCCTTTGAATCGGAGATTTTATAAATAACTGTGGCTCTTTATTAATTTTTGAAAAACAACAACAGAGAACTAAGATGAGACGAAAGCTGAAAGTGATTAGGAAAAAGTAAAAATCTGTACTAAAAATAAATTGAAGATTTTTTCATTATTTAAGTTTCCTACGAGCATATAAATTAGTTAGCCCCATGTCACTTGATACTTTCGATTGAATTAAAAAAAAAAAAAAAAAAAAAAAAAAAAAAAAGTAGTGAAATAAATAAACAGTTGGCCTAATTAAAGGTTGGTATTCGCAGATAAATTAGCTTTTCTAGCACATTTACGATGTGAGGCTATTTAAATTAAACACTTTCCCTGCCTCAAACTGTTATTTAGGATTTAGAATGATAACGTAAGGCTATCAAGCCTTCACTTACTTAAGACAGATCTCCAACTAGTTACCACATAATACGCAGTGTTACCGTGGCAATTACGGTTGTTTATTTATGAAACTCAGTCGGTAATATTTTATATATTTTCTTAGTTCTTTTTTTTTTTCTTTTTTTTTTTTTTTTAAATAACAGGATATCGTTGTAAAATCTCTGTACTTATAATCAGCCTTTTTTCGTTTAAGTGTATTTAAACATCAAAAATTGTAAATATAAAATAATTTATCGTAATCACAGTAGAACAAAAATTATTGAGGGTTGATTTCAGTTTCTAAAAAAAAAAAAAAATTAATAGTAAATTATTTAAAAATAAATGCAAATAGCCAATGATTATTGATAACTGGTATGTATGTGATATCTTTATAAAATTTGGTGGAAAACATGTTAATATATCTAAATGACAATATTGTGCTTCATTATAGTTCGTTTGTTTATTAAAAAACAAAAGAAAGTGTTGTCAATAAAATATATATTTACACAAATAAATAGATGATGATTTAGTACTACAAAAAAAAAAAAAAAAAAATGTATATATATCTGTAAAATATAAATAATAAAATTATTTTTAGTTTACATTATTTAAAATTCTGAAAGGAGCTTAGTTATGCTTGATACTTGCTATGTTAATTTGTAAAGAAAAAAAAAAGAAAGAAAGAAAAAAAATAAGAATGTGATATTTTTTATCACTAATTGTTTTGTATATATTAGCGTACTTAATTTTTGTGTTCCTTATCTTTGTGAGATGGCCGAACATAGATATGGAATTTTGGTTTTCAATACTTTTATGTGAATAAAATAATATAGAAAAGAATAATGTTTATTTCTCCTCCTCCTTCCTCATGGTATATCATTAATTATTTACAAGGCTATTATCCTTATTTACATTATGAATTATAAATTGTTGTGATATTTGAATTTATAAACTTTCAAATTTGGCAGACAAAAAGTGTCATCGATAGGTAAGGCACCCAAAGATGGCATGTTTCCTTAAGAAAAATACGTTAAAAAAGCTGTTAGAAGCGGATGTTTTGAGAGAGACATGAGTTGGCGTTCTCAGTTGGCTTCTGGTCCAAGGAGTTGGCTTCTAGTAGAGTCTAATGAGGGTTTCTGGCCAAGTGAGATCAAAGGAACTAAAATTTATATTGGAAACCAACCGGGTTGAGTCATCGGTTCCAGTCTTGATATTCAGTATCTAAGGCTGAAAATTGTGCGCTGTGCAGCCTTGTGAATGTATGATTCTTACTTCAGTCAAAAGTATTGAAAAACTTCAGTGAATTCCTCAAAATGAAGAAATAAAATAGGAGTCCTGCCATATACGATAGTCTTATGAACGGTAAATTAATAAAGTTATAAAATTGTAAATAAATTAAATTCAAACAAATGTTAGTTTTGTTTAATATAAATAATAAAATACTCTTAGCCAGTTATTCAAATTTATATCATTAACAAGAACCTATCCCTCAAATAAATGACAAAAAAGTAAAAATTTAAAATAAAAATTAAAATAATATATATATATATATATATATATATATATATATATATATATATATATATATATATATATATATATATATATATATATATATATATATATAGTTAAAGCCCGATAATTTAATATCATATTTTATTTATTTTTTTTTTTTTTATTCTCATCTCCTAGAGTGAAGAAACCGCATTTAACTTATAATGAACAATATGTAGTGTAAATAGCGTGTTTACGGTTCAAGTTAAGTGTTTATGGTTCAAGTTACGTATTTACGTACGCCTCGGGAGATAAGAGACTCAACGGTCAGTCTGGGCCAGACCTCCCTGGAAGAAGTAGTTACGCACAATCTCACCAACTTCATCCTCGAGACTCACCGGCAGGCTTTTTTTTTTCACTCACCCCTGCCCATGGAAGTATGAAGCAACTCACCGTATGGATTGAAGATTGCACCAGGGACCCTCAAGCACAGTAACACGTAACTTGAACCAATATATAAAAAAAAAAAAGAAAAGAGACATTTAAATTTTTTTTGGTATGTATTTGAATTTGGTTTATTTTGTAATCACAATAGGGGATTTTTAATATTATTAGGAGAAACTTTTTTTTATTTTGTTTATTTCTAGTTTCAAACTTAAATTTCTCACCACGATATTTTTAATGTTTATATATATTTATTTATATACTCACTCATTTAAGAAAATATATTTTTAATTTTGGTGTTCATTTATTTCAATTTTCTTTGTTTTTTTGTTTTTTTATGTCATTAATTATTTTACAGGTTTCCCAATCTTTAAAACTTATGTTTGGGCATTTTTCTAAGTAATTCTTTACCAGCATTCATTGGAGTTGGGAACTGTTTTTTTTCAAAAGTGAAAAGCCCCCCTCCCCAACATCTTTTGGTCCTGTCCGAGCCGGATATTTTTTTTATTACCGATTAATTAATTACATCTTTTGTTAAACTTCGAGACGGATTTTTTTTAACGAATAATTAATTACATCTTTTGTTACAGTCTGAATAATTAAAAAAAAAAAAAAATTAATTTTTTCGCTAATTGGTCCTTTATTTTTATTATCCTTTTCGTTATCTTTATTTAGAAAGATGCCACCTAAGAGTCAAAGTTCAACCGAAGAACAATTAAGTAAGTTAGAGGATTTAGAAGAACAAATGGCTGATCTAGCCGATGATATTCAAAATACTGCTTCAATCGGGTTTAGTGTTCGCACCGATTCTTCTAGAGAATCTTTATTTTTAGCCCAACTCTCCCGTATTGACTCTACATATGAAAAATTTTTTGCCGTTTTTTTTTATGAGGCTAAATCCTTAGCTAAAAAACTAGAAGTATCTTGTGATAAATTTAATAAGTTAAAAAATGATATGCGGTCCTCTTATTATGAGGCTTTGTCTTATGGGAAAATTTTCGATTCCGATAAGAGTACTTCAGATGTAAATAAAACCTCACCAATTGACACGGCTTCAATCTCACGCTTGCCTACAATTAGTATCCCTACATTTTCGGGAGATATCGCCAGTTGGCAAAATTTTAAAGAAACTTTCAGGTCCTTAGTCCATGATAGGGGTGACCTTGATGGAATTCAAAAATTTCATTATTTAAAAAATATCGTTAAAAGGTTCTGCATTACAAACAATTTCGTCTATTTCAATGTCCCCTGCGGGTTATAAACAAGCATGGGAAGCACTCACCAAAAAAAATACGACAGTGAACGTATTCAAGCAACGTTTCACTTAACCAAAATTTTAAACTTTAAACCGATAACCAAAAGCGATTTATCCCAGCTGGAGCACTTCTCAGCAGTGGTACTAGAGAGCGCTTCTGCTCTCTTAAAACTGGAGATGGCGGACCTCTCGGGATTTATTTTAAGCACTTTAGGTCTCAGATTATTAGATAGCAAAACCCGCGAGTGTTTCGAAATGGAACGTGCTTCAAAATCTGAAGTTCCGACTTGGAGGGAGTTTGTAGATTTTATTCAACTTAGATCGGTCAAATTGCAATCCGAGGCCCTTCTATCGAGTACTGCTACGGAAAACTTTCATACAAATTTTGGGTACACTAAGTCCTCAAAACATGTTTTAATGACCTCTAAATCAGGGGTTCACTCTACAAATTGTTCAATTTGTAAGAAATCACACCGTATTTATGACTGCTCAGTTTTTAAAAATCTCACCCCACAAACAACGTTGCGACCGCATCAAAAAATTAAATCGTTGCTTAAATTGCTTGGCTTCGGGGCATTTATCGAATCAGTGTCAATCTAAAACATCTTGCCGCCATTGTATTATAATAGAAGGCATCATTCTCTTTTACATTTTTTCCCTCAATATTCTCAAAAATCCGATTCAATACGCCCGCCTACTCCAGCTCGTACTAGTCCACCCACCAGTCAAGCTGATTCTCCTCCCTCGAAAAGCGCGATACTATCCGTGTCTGCCGCAGGTCAGACGGACGTTGTGCTTGGCACCGCAGTTGCTAGGATTCGGGATCATCAAGGTCAATGGCATGGTTTACGGATCCTAATAGATAGTGGTTCGCAACGCTCCTTCATAACGGAAGAATGTGTCTACAGGTTAAATTTACCACTCGCGCGCAGTAAACATAGACTAGTCGGTTTTGGGAACCAAACCATCTCTAATGGGTGTCATAGTGCCTAAAAATAGGTCACTACGGCGATGGTGATTAAGCGAATTTGTGGAGACATGCCCACAAGTCCTGTTCCTAGCAGAATTATTCAAAGATTTCGTGCTCTAGACCTAGCTGACCCTTGTTTTTAACAATCGCGACCGGTTGATTTTCTGTTAGGGGCAGATTTATTTTCCTGACATTTTACGCGGGGGTACTACAAAACTTGAAGAAGGGGTTCCTTATGCACTTGATACCATTTTCGGTTGGATCTTAATGGGTTCCTTAAAGGGTGATTCAGCTGGCGGAGCTTGTCACTCCAGCACTGTCCTCCATAGCACAGCCCTACCCTGTTCAGAATGTGAAGAGCTCACACGAGTGATGATTAAATTTTGGGAGGTGGAAAACGTCGCGAACGTTGCGAGGTTAGATCCGCAGGATGTTCATTGTAAGGAGCATTTTGTGGCTACTCACTCCCGAGACAAAGATGGTCACTTTACAGTGAAACTTCCGTTCAAAGGAAATCCACCCGAATTGAGTGATTCCAAATTTGGAGCACTCAATCGATTCAAAAATTTGGAAAAGAAATTTGAGAAAGATCCCACACTGCAGCTTGGATATTCCAAGGTGATGCAGGAGTATTTGGAAAAGGGTTATATAGCACGTGCAAAGGGGACAGGGAAATGCTATCTCCCACACCATGCGGTTTTGAAAGACAGCACATCCACAAAACTTAGGATTGTGTTCGATGCATCTGCTCGATCTAGTAACGGGTCCTTAAATGATCATTTACTCACCGGACCCAAGTTACAACGTGATATAAAGGATGTCATGCTTAGCTTTCGCAAACCCCGCATTGCTATATCAGCAGATATCTGCCAAATGTATCTGCAGATAAAACTAGCCACAAAAGACCGTGAATTTCAACATTTCTTTTACCGATGCCTTGACAGAGTATCAATTTGACAGGTTACCGTTTGGGTTATCCTGTTCGCCTTTTTTGGCAATGCGCGTAATTAAGCAGCTTGTGCTGGACGATGGAACACCTTATCCTGAAGCTTCACGTGTATTATTAGAACACATGTACGTTGACGATCTCTTGACCGGAATGGACACGATTTCCGAAGCTTTAACTCTAAAGCGGGATCTAATAAATCTATTAAAGAAAGGAGGGTTCGAACTAAAAAAGTGGAGCAGTAATTGTCCACAAATCCTTGAGGACGTGCCCTCGGAGTCCTTGGAGTCCCCGATTTCATTTTCTAACATGGAAGATACCATAGTCAAATTGTTAGGCATACAGTGGGAGCCCAAATATGATTGTCTGTCATATAAGGTAGTCATCAAAGAATGTGTTTTGACAAAGAGAGGTATTATGTCCACTATAGCCAGAATTTATGACCCATTAGGATATTTGGCGCCAGCGGTATTTAGAGCAAAGACGATTTTGCAGAAATTATGGGAAAAGAAACTCGAATGGGATACCCCCCGATATTGGCAAACAGTGGGAAGCATTTTATAACAATCTAACACATTTGAGTAAAATCCGTATTCCTCGTTGCATCTTTGTTGAGGGTTCCTCGAATGTAACGATTGTTGGGTTCGCAGATGCGTCCGCGTTAGGTTATGCCGCAGTCGTATATCTGCATCTGGAATTACCAAAGGGTTGTTCATCCTATCTGATCTTTGCGAAAACTCGGTTGGCTCCTCTTAAGCTTTTATCGATACCTCGGCTCGAGTTGTGTGCAGCCGTATTATTAGTTGACACTTTGAAGTCACTTAAGGACACCTTGTCGCACTGGAATGTAAGGTCCACCGTTTTATGTTCCGATTCGACTACAGTTTTATCGTGGCTTCACCTCCCTTATTCGCGCTTAAAATCGTTTGTGGCTAATCGAGTAGCTAAAATATTAGAATTGTCTGAGCTATCATCCTGGAATCACGTGAGTTCGGAAAATAACGGCGCTGATGTGGCCTCGCGAGGAACGTGTCCTTCGGAACTACCTTCGCATACCACTTGGTGGAATGGACCAAAGTGGCTCTGTTGTCCAAAAAATAAGTGGCCTATTTCGTCTAACCCTGTCTTAATTGATCCATTGGAATTAGCGGAAGTTAAGTCAGAAGAAACGGTTACGATGATGGTCATCAATGCGGGAGAATGCGAGTTTGATAAAATCTTAGAACGATTTCCCTCGTATTCGAGGATGGTAAGAGTAGTGTATGCCATTCGATTCATACACAATGCATCAAACCGTAACTCAGTGAGATCGGGTTTATTGTCACTATGGGAAACTCGACAAGCAATTGAAGCAGTGGTTAAAGGTGTACAAACATCAAAAGGTCTATCTGTATTGGACGGGGAGCGAATGAAGTCGATGAGGTCACTCAACCCTTTTGTTGATCCCGGTGGTTTGGTCAGGGTGGGCGGCAGGTTACGACATGCCCCTTTATCATATGAAGCTAAACACCCAATACTGTTACCCTCAAAATCTCATTTCGTTAATTTGCTTATTGATCACTTTCATCGGGTGTATCTTCACGCCGGTCCGCAGTTATTGCATTCCTTGC